>JALPQD010000041.1:7013289-7522252 GCA_023101885.1 Typhlomys cinereus | reverse complement strand
TCCACAAAAATACGGCCCATTTGGTCTTTGACAAAGGGGCCCAAAGAAATCCAATGGAAAAAGAACCGCATCTCAACAAATGGTGCTGGCAAAACTTGGATCTCCACATGCAGAAGATTAAAAGCTGGACCCATACTTGTCACCATGTACAAGACTTATTCCAAATGGATCAAGGCCTTGTATCAGGCCAGAGACTATAAAAACCATGTTGAAAGGAGGGGAACTCCCTCAGCTGATTGGGCTAGGCCAACCGTTCCTAAACAGACATCCAATGCACAGCCACTGCTACCAACTTGACAGTTGGGATCTTGTGAATTAAAGTGCTTTTGTTCAGATAAAGAGATTGTAACAGGAGCTCAAAGGAACACCACAGAATGGAGAAAATTTCCTAACCACAATCTGTAGAGCTCTACTGTCCAGAGTGCACAAAGAACTAGAAAACTAAACACAAGGAAACCAATGGCCCAATTAAAAAATGGACCTGGAACTTCAAAGAAATATTACCAGGAGATGAAATTAAAATTTCTAACAAATATCTTAAAAAATGCTCCACTTCTTTAGCAATCAGGGAAATGTAAATCAAAACTCCCTGAGATATCATCTCACCCCGTCAGGATGGCAAAAATCCACAATACAACAACAAAACAATGCTGGAGAGGATGTGCAGAGAGGGGAATTCTCCTACATTGCTGGTGGGAGTGCAGGCTCATACAGCCACTCTGGCGAGCCGTCTGGAGATTCTTGAAGAAACTAAAGATTGAAATGCCATATGACCCTGCGATTCCATTTGTGTATAACCCCCCATACAGCAGCGGTTCACCTCGATAGCACAAGCATGACCATGTTCATAGCAGCACTGTTTACAATAGCAAAGTCATGGAATCAACCCAATGTCCAAGTTGACGAGTGGATAGAGGAAACTGTGGATATCTATACAATGGAGTACTACTCAGCCATCAAAAATGATGCTTACTGGAATTTGCGGGAAATGATATCATTAGAAACAATTATATTAAGTTAAGTATCCCAGACCACCAGAAATTAAGTGCCGTATGTACTCCCTACTAGGTGGCTCCTAATACCAAACCCAACCAGCCCAGGAGGGATGGGGTTGGAAGGCCACACCAGACACAAGGATAGAAGTGACCATGTACAGTAGAGAAAATGCCTCCATCAGGACTGCAAGAAAGTAATGTGACACCTAGTTAGTTCACAGACATTCGTTCCTGATCATTTACAACTAAGGGTATGGACTCACCAGAAGAGGAGGGGCATATGTCTGGCAGACAAAACGTAACCATTTTGCAAAAGGGTGATTGACCCCCTCCATTGCCAAATGCCTATGACCCTGCGATTCCACTTTTGGGTCTAAGTATTACATCTACCCTGAATGTGCTCTTATAATAAGACTCCAGTTTAACAGCTTTCTGTCTCTGGCCAGGGGGTGAAATACCGTGCCCAGCAGGTGGAGTGAAGGGCATTACAGGGGCAACAAAACTGCAAAAGAAAATCAAAACAAACCACTATCCAGAACTTCAGAGACTCATATCAACCACCTAGAAAACTAGGCCAGACTAATCTCTCCCCATCCTGAAGTTCAGGGACATTTGCGGAAAGAGGGGGCGGTAAGAGTGTAAGAGCAAAAGGATGGGAGGAGCAATGTTGCAAGATACTCCACACAGTTAGGGCCGAAGCAATCATAATTGGACATTGCATGCCCGGCCAATGTCCAACCTACTATTGACCCACAACAGCATCTGCTAAAGGTACCAAGATCCTTGGAGGCAAGGGATTGACAGCACAGTAGTGTTCCTATGCTTAAGGGGACACAGGAAAGGGTTCGGGAATGCCACTGGGTCCTTGTATCGTCGGAGAGGAGAGCCCAGAGGAGGTTCGGCATGCACAATAAAGGACTCTGGGAATGGGATGGAGCACGGGGGGGATGGGGAGGGCGGGGTGAGTGGAGGGGGATCATGGGTTCGGGGGGAGGAGGAGGAAGGGAGGGAACTGCTGTACCTATTAAGTTTGTATGAGCTGAAATAATAATAAAAATGTATTAAAAGAAAAGAAAGTGGGGTGAACATCTACACATAGAAAATACTATGAAAAATGAGAGAACATTCAGTGCAGCAATAAGAGATTCCTTTTACATATGTATAAAATGAAAATAAAAGAATACATGCACTTTTACAATTCACATTCTTCTTTGATATTTTCCAGTATGTTATGTGAAGCAATAATATATGATTAAAACAGAATTTAAAGCGTTAGTTAATATAGAGGCTGGTGAGATGGCTAGCAGGTAAAGGAGGTCCCTGTATAAACTTGAGGACACGAGTTTGATCCTCAGATCCACATAAAAGTGGAAGGAGAGAACCAACTTCACAAATTTGTCTACTTTAGTGAACACATGAATATGCATACACCATATACATATATATAATAAAGTCACTGATATTTTAAGTTAAAACAGTATTATATGTGACAATAACATTTTTCACAAATCTTCAAAGTTCCTCCATTTTCTTTAACCTTTCAGAAAATTACTCTCCCTCGATTAAGTATTTCTAATTTTTTTCTTTTATAAGAATTCTATATTAATCAGAACTAGAAACTTCCATACATTTTAAAGTGTTAAATATGGAGTAACTACTAAAAGAAATAAATGATTTTGAAGATATACTATACAAAGTAAATCAAAATTTAGTGTATAGGTACTGTTTTCCTAAAACAACCTAAAAGTCAAACATTCTTTCTCTTATGTGAAACAGTTTATAAGATCACAAAGTTTCACATTCATTTATAATTAGGTATGCTTAAAATTTATGTGGAATTGGAATGTTTGACTTCCCTGCAAATAAAGATAGCTTTATGAACAGATCCTTCTTTGCAAGTAAACAGATCCATTTTTCAGCCCTGTAATGAGTATGCATCAATTTAGATACTTTACTGCAATGTGCTCTGGTTCATTAGTTGACTACTGTTCTGTTTCAGTCTAGTTAAAATTCATAGCAAGTTAATCTACTTTATTACAAATGAGAACATACGTGATAATCTCTTCACTATTTGCCAAGTATACGGTTAAAAATATTCTCAACAAATAAATAAGAGCATTCAAAAAACAAATCTGTAAATCTAAAACCCTAATTATTTTTACTCATTGATGACTTCATTTTACGTGGCATTTTATGTGCATGTTACTCATGCATTTCACTCATATTCCATAAAAAACAGATGTAACTCCTCTAAAGCACTGCAGAAATTTCCAGATTCAAAGAAGCACAGGAGTTTTCCAAAATTGACATAATATTGTATCAACAAATCTTTATACATCTCTAGAATTAGTAAAATTATCTTAAATGTTAATTCAAATGATAACATGTGTTTGTAAAATTTAAGATTTATGTCTAATAGGAGTCAGTATATAAGTATCATTATTTGATTATTATTTATTTTGATGTATATCACTATTTGTCAGAGGAAACTGGTATCATATTGTCATTTGACAGTCTGTTAATTCTTCAGTCAAAGCAGAAGTAATGCTTAGAAAATTCCATTCTCACAGAGGTAAACCCAGTAAATTTGTGCAACATTCAGCTCGACGGTACTGAAGTATCAACTCTGATCACTTTCAAGGTGATCATTTATTTCATCCAAATGCATTCCTTTATCTCTTTGGAAATATGAAATACTAATACGTGTGAATTAAACATTTCTGTCACTTGGTTACCTGCACATGCACAAGTGTTTTGTTTCTTTTTAATTAAAAATTACTCAGATGTTGATGAAATATCACTTGATATTTTGTCATATCGATTCTTTTCAAGCACTCAGTGAAATTATGTAATATGTAATTTGTCATTTATTTTATTTAATTTGAATTCTACTCTCAATGTAATTTCTCTTTCAAAAGCTCATCTATCAATGAATTCCTAAAGGAATTAATGGTATTTTGCTAGTTAGAAATAGCTTTTAAAAGTTTATATAACTGTCAGATATTTTATTTCTGTATTTGTCTTGATATTTCACAATTAACTGATGTGATCTCTTCCATTTTCATCAGAGATTTTCCAAAGGAGAGCATATTTCAACTTAACTGACCTTAATAAGATAGTCTAGCATAAAGATAAAAAAGTTTATTGCTGCTGTTCACTTGGATTACCACAAATTCTAAGGAAGAATTTGATGTCCATAATTGGTATCATTAAATAACCTAGAAAGCATTATTCTTCATAGATCTTTATGAACCAGTGCAAATATTAACATGTTACATAACCATCAATTTAATATTTACAGCAAAATAAAGGCCTAAATCAGTTTTCATAAACAGAAGAAATCACAAGGAAATTGTCAAGGATAAAATGAGAAAAATGTAATTAGGCACGTGAGATTTTCACATCAAACTGGGAATTCTGACTATATATGAAATTCATTATATGAAGTCCATTATACTTTCATGTTTTACTTCTACAAAGGATTCAGTAATTTACCACTTAGAAAGAACACAGTTGAAATTGGAAATTTACATTTTTCAATTTCAAACTTTCAACAAATCCAAAGTAGAAGAGGAAACATAATTCTGTGCAATAGATAGATTTGTCAAACTGAGGGTGCATATAGAACATGCAATCAAGAAAGAATTCAAATCACAGGCACACATTAACATTTTAAATGTGACCTAGATGATGTTTGATCAGAAGTACCTCTCATCTCTTCAATGTCCTGGTAGAGACTAACAGATTAAGGAAATCAGCCACAATATCTGCTCATAGCATTTAAATGGATATGAGTGACAGAATGGATATTTGGTAGAAAATGCATGGCTTCAAAATTATATTGTGGATTTGGAACTGTGCCACCCACCCAAGCAAACAAAAAAATAGCATTCAATTCAAAGTCAATGTGTCTTCATCTCAAATCCTAAAAGGTAGCCATAACTTTGTTTTTCCATAGAACAGTTAGAATTATATTTCAGTAGTGATTTTCTATGAATGTGAATTATCACAAAAACCCTCTCTGTGTTGACTAATTTTAATACCAGATGTTCATATGCATTTCCTATCAATTCATTAATTGCCAGCTGCTTAGCCAAACAAGAAACATAGTTTATCAGATGGTATTGGTAAACATCCAGATAACTGCTTCTTACTTTAATTCCTTAAATTTGTCAGAGAAAAGTATAGTACTATAATCTTGGAAAATATATAGTATAAGACATGTAAATGTCAAATACTGAATAGATTTGCATGCTCATTATGTATTTTACATATTTTTGCCTTCAGAATTTGGCTACATTCAGTAATATACGTGAGGAATGAATTATTTGCAAGCCCAATGATCATAATGCAATTTCCAATTCATGTTATGACAATATTACTTTTTAGTTACCAATGCTAACAACTAAGCTAACTCTAAATGGATCTGAGCCAGAATTAAAAGCTCCTATGTATTTGACATAATAACATTCACAAACCAGTTTTTGGCCAAATAACAAAAGCAACTATAATAAACATTTATTTAGAACTTACAGCTTTTCTACTTTGATAATTAAAGCTTATATTACTAGTGATTACTTATGTAAGGAAAAACTCCCTAAAGTTTAATAAATGGTGAATCCTTATGCTTGATTCCTTAATGCTATAGATATTTATTTGATATCTAATAGCCCTTATTAAGCATTAAATGAAAACTTATGGTTGTTTTTATATGGAATGTGCATATTTATGTTCACACTAACAAAGTGGTAACTGTCCAAAAGAAAACATTTAAAATCATTAAAAGTTAGTTATTAATCAGATCAATTTTCATAACAGAATATATAATTTGTTCAGGGTCCTTCTGGTCCTGAATCTTTTCTTTGTAGCACCAAAGCAAAAGCAATCACATAAACAAACAAATGCTTTCTAGAGATAGGTACACCATGAAAGTAATTTAATGATAGGGGCATCCTCTATCTTCATGCTTATAAAAGACTACCTACAAAAACTACATAGAATAATGTAATTCTGCATTAGTCTAGCTATCATGTAGGCTATAACTACTATTATAAAGTTATGCAATTTAAAACATAATAAACTGAGCATTATATTGCAAATATTAGTTTCTATTTAATTTTTGCTTATTCAGTTTTGAATGTGTGTGTGTCTGTGTGTGTGTGTGTGTGTCTGTGTGTGCACACACACGTGTGTGTGCTCGCATTGTGTGTTCCTGTGGATGACAAAGGGTGACTTCTGAAATCAGCCTGGATTGCTCTATCTCCTTTACGCATCACTCGGAGAATTGCTAGATTCTGTTTTCCAGAGCCAGAAGTACAGGTCATTGCCATTTCTGCCTGGTATTTTTGTGTGGGATCAGGAATCTAAATTCAAATCTTTCTGCTTGCCAGGCAGTCTTAACCTCTGAGCTGTCTCTTCAGCTCCTCAGTGTTTTCATGTTCTATATCGTTGAATTTCATGCCTCTGCTCTGGAATGGATACAGTTGTTATAGATATTTCATTGAAAAATAAGGCAAAATAAGAAACAAGTGGATAGTGAAACGAGGATTCAAATCCAGAAGAATACTCTTTGTTTGTTACTTCCCCCAAAGAAATCATCTCATGACTACATGTTACTAATCTAAGAAAATAACAGTCTAAGAAAGTGGTGTGAATTATTTAAATCTTTTTGGGTACACTACATGTACTTCATTTTGATGTCAATGACAAGTGTCCTGTAGCTATATCCTTCAAATTGAAACATTTTCTACTGGAGAACAGAGTGACTTGGAAGGCATTTTAAGACTCAGGAAGTAAACAAAACTCAAATCTCAGGAAGTTCCTAAAATTTATAATTCTGACAAGAGCCCTCAGCAAGTATATATAAGAAGTAACAATTGCTGAGGAGAATGGGATCTGTGACTAGTCACAATGCCTACAAATCATGAAAGGAGTTACAGGGATACAGTTTCATAAGCAGCCAGAAATGTTGGAGTGGGTTTTTCAGTAATGCAGCTGCCTTTGATGCATCCATTCCCCTATAAGTTAGTCCTCCCCCTACCCTTCTGCAAGCAATCCAACAGACTCAATGGTTCACTAGTAAAACTTGGGTGGGATCATCTCTTTGGTTTGTCATGAGTACCATCATCATCTGGCATGGATAGATATTGGTTTCCTTCACCTCAGGAAAAGACATACAACACAATCAGTAACTGAGCAGGGCTTGACAGAATCAAAGTTGATCTGGGGAAAATGTTTGTAAGATCCTTGCAATGATACTGGTACATGCAGTTAAAGTTAATTCTTATGAAGGTGAATTGTTCATCGTGGCAATCTTGATATGTCTTCCTTTCCTCATGTGGTGTGGAATAGTGTTCCTCTTTTCTGTATTTGTGGCAGCACTGACACTCAGATGAGTGATAGAAGATATAATTAGAGTGGGGTTTTCCCTGGAAGAATTCCAGAATTGCTACTCTATGTGCTGTGGAACAGACCACTTCTTGAAAAGTGTAGTCCACCACACTAGTAATGCTTGAAAAACCAGAGAACTGAATTCATTTCCTGCAAATTGAACACTCCTTCATAAAAAGAGACGTTAATCTTACAAGACTCAGGAAGTAAAACACAGAAGGGTCATTGAGCTCCTAAAATTTGTAAGATTAGCAAGGCCCCTCTCAAAGCCTATATAAGCAATAGTGATCTCTGGCGAGCATGAACTTAAGCTTCAGTCAAGCTTCCTGTCAGTTATTCTGGAAACTCTTGGAAAGCAGTTTCTTTGAATTATCATGTGAACACAGGCGCACTTTTTGGTGATATTGTTAATTTTGTATCACTAGTATTCAAATTAATAATGACTCCCCCATCATCAAGCAAACCAAACAAACCCATTGGTCACTATGCCAGACTTAAGTGGAATTATTTATTAGATCTGGTGTGGGTACACTACCCAGGGTAAGTAGACATTTATTTATATCTTCCCAGGAAAAATCACACACCCACAAGGTAACCAGGCAGTATAATGCATTTCCTCACATGCACTAAGCATTTCCTAAATCAATAAATGAAATGCTCTTGAGTTTAAAATACGCAACCATGAAGTTAATGTTATTCAGCAAGAAACCTCTTTTCTGGACAATCACAATATTCATTGCAATATACTTGTCTATATTCTAATAATTATTTTGAAATCTTTTGATTCTGGATATGTCATCTGCCTTATTTAACGCGGTTTTGTTCAGCAGCCCCCCCCTTTTTTAAATGAGGGAATATAGTTGCCATAAATGACACAGGACTACTGAATTCTTCAAATGTGACTAAATATAATGGAAGAATTACCCTCTAATTTTATTTAATTAATCTAAAATGAAAGCACTAAATGCAGTGAGCAGGTATCATTTTAGACTGCTGAGTTATACAGTGGAAGTATATTCCATTGAATAATTAATTAAATTCATGGAATGAAGGAAATAAACCATAAACAACAAATTTATTTTTCCTGGAATATCTAAAAGTTCAGTAAATATTGTGATTTTGCTTTTTCCCTGTGGAAAGCAAAACACAACAGTTATGATTATGCCAGCCTGGTTAGTCTCCCTGATATTAGTTTTCACTGTTTACGAACATTCAACACCTCTAATGACAAATATTTTCATGTTGGGATAAAAATATTGAAGAAAATATCTCAAATGTAATTATGTCCAACTATTTTCTGATTTGCAAACATTCAGTGCTGGAAGCTTAACTATAAATTAAATTGAAAAGCAAACTTTATTTATTTACTTTTTAGGGAGATTTCTCAGAATTTCATTTGGATATGTTTTACTAAAAAATATGAATTAACAGATAAACTGATGAGAAAAGTTTTTCTTTATTTGGCAAAATTAAAATTCATGATATTGGGTCAACATGGTTTGCTAAATATTTCACATTTTTGTTATGCATTAACTGCTCAATATGGAGTCAATTGCTAAATATTCAGCAATTTTATAATCTAGGGTTTTACTTTTAGGTTACTTGAAATCAGATACAATAAAAATAGCTGCATTACAGAAATTGGCATATATTATGTGCTCATTTATTTTGTAAAATCACATTGATTTTTTATTGCACCATGTTATTTTTTATTTTTTTATTTTTTTAACATTTTTTTTTATTATTTCCGCTCATACAAACTTAGTAGGCACACCGGATCCATCCCCCTCCTCCTCCACCCCGACCCCCCTGCTCCCCGTCCCCTCACCACTCCCTCCCCATCCCCCAGTGCCTCCCCTCCAATCCCCTGAGAATCCTTTAATGTGCATGCCAGACTCTCCTCTGGGCCGTCCTCTCTGATGACATACAAGGACCAAGTGGCATTTCCCTAAACCCTTTCCTGTGTTCCCCTTAAGCTACACTACTGTGGCTGACAATCCCTTGCCTCCAAGGATCTTGGTGCCTTTAGCAAATGCTAGACTATGTGGGGGTCAATAGTGTGTCGGACATTGCGTGGGCATGCAAAATCCAATTATGATTTCTTCAGCCCTAACTTGTGTGGAGTATCTTGTATATCATTACTCCTCCCATCCTTGTGCTCTTACAATGTTTTATTACATTTTTTATTATTATTTCAGCTCATACAAACTTAATAGGTACACCAGTTCCCTCCCTCCCTCCTCCTCCCCCCGAACCCCATGATCCCCCTCCCTTCACCACTCCCGCCCCATCCCCCCGTGCCTCCCGCCCCAATTCCCAGAGTCCTTTCTTGTGCATGCCTGACTCTCCTCTGGGCCCTCCTCTCTGATGACCTACAAGGACCCAGTGGCATTTCCCTGAACCGTTTCCTGTGTTCCCCTTAAGCATAGGAACACTACTGTGGCTGTCAATCCCTTGCCTCCAAGGATCTTGGTGCCTTTAGCAGATGCTAGACTTTGTGAGGTCAATAGTGTGTTGGACATTGCGCCAGGCATGCGATGTCCAATTATGATTGCTCGGCCCTAACTTGTGTGGAGTATCTTGCAAATCATTGCTCCTCCCATCCTTTTGCTCTTACACTCTTACCGCCCCCTCTTCCGCAAATTTCCCTGAGCTTCAGGATGGGAAGAGATTAGTCTGGCCTAGTTCTAGGTGGTTGATATAGAGTCTCTGAAGTTCTGGATAGTGGTTTGATGATTTTCTTTTGCAGTTTTGTTGCTCCTATAATGCCCTTCACTCCATCGTGATGGGCACTGTATGTCACCCCCTGGCCAGAGACAGAAAACTATTAAACTGGAGTATTATTGTAAGAGCACATTCAAGGGTAGATGTAATACTTATACCCAAAAGTGGAATCGCAGGGTCCTATGGCATTTGGCAATGGAAGGCGTCAATCACCCATTTGCAAAATGGTTACTTTTTAATCTGCCGGACTATATGCCCTCCCCTTCTGGTGAGTTCATACCCCTTGAGTTGTAAATGATCAGGAACGAATGTCTTACAATCTTACTGCCCCCTCTTCTGCGAATTTCCCTGAGCTTCAGGATGGGGAGAAATTAGGCTGGCCTAGTTCTAGGTGGTTGATATAGATTCTCTGAAGTTCTGGATTGTAGTTTGTTGATTTTCTTTTGCAGTTTTGCTGCTCCTGCAATGCTCTTCACTCCATCCTGATGGGCATTGTATGTCACCCCCTGGCCAGAGACAAAAAGTTGTTAAACTGGAGTCTTGTTATAAGAGCACATTCAAAGGTAGATGTAATAAAAGTAGGAAACCACAGTGAGGGAGGGGTCAATCACCCATTTGGAAAATGGTTACTTTTTATCTGCCAGACTATATGCCCTCCCCTTCTGGTGAGATCATACCCCCTCATTGTAAATGATCAGGAACAAAAGTCTGTGAACTTAACCAAGTGTCTCATTACTTACTTGAAGTCCTTGATGGAGGCCTATTTTCTCTACTGTAACATGGTCCCCTCTCTCCTTATTTCTGGTGTGGCCCTCCTACTCCATCCCTCCTGTTCATAATCCTTGCAATTACTGTAGGTATTAGAGAGATTTATCTTTGAGTGTATCTAGGTGGGCTGGGTAGGTTTGGTACTAGGAGCCACCTATTAGGGAGGACATCTGGTGCTTAACTTTCTGGGTCTGGGATACTTCACTTAATATAATTGTTTCTAATGACATCCATTTCCCAGCAAATTCCAGTAATTCATCATTTTTGATGTCTGAGTAGTACTCCATTGTATAGATGTACCACAGTTTCCTTATCCACTCGTCAACTGTTGGACATTTGGGTTGATTCCATGACTTTGCTATTGTAAACAGTGCTGCTATGAACATGGTCGTGCTTGTGCTACCAAGGTGAATTTTTGCTGTATGTGGGGTTATTCCCAGAAGTGGAATAGCAGGGTCATATGACATTTCAATCTTTAATTTCTTTAAGAATCTCCAGACAGCTCGCAGGAGTGGTAGTATGAGCCTGCATTCCCACCAGCAATGTAGGAGAGTTCCCCTCTCTCCACATCCTCTCCAGCATTTGTTGTTGTTTGTATTGTGGATTTTTGCCATCCTGACCGGGGTGAGATGATATGTCAGGCAAGTTTTGATTTGCATTTCCCTGATGGCTAAAGAAGTGGAGCATTTTTTAAGATATTTGTTAAACATTTTAATGTCATCCCTGGTAAAATTTCTTTTAAGTTCCAGGGCCCATTTTTTAATTGCGCCATTGGTTTCCTTGATGTTTAGTTTTCTAAGTTCTTTGTGCACTCTGGATAGTAGAGCTCTATCAGATATGTGGTTAGTGAAGATTTTCTCCCATTCTGTGGGCTGCCTTTGAGCTCCTGTTACAATCTCTTTATCTGAACAAAAGCTCTTTAATTTCACAAGATCCCAACTGTTGAGAGGTGGTAGCAGTGATTGTGCGATTGGATGTCTGTTTAGGAACTGTTGGCTTAGCCCAATCATCTCGAGGGTGTTCCCAACCCTTTCACCTATGGTTTTTATAGTATCTGGCCTTATATCAAGGTCCTTGATCCATTTGGAATTAAGTCTTTTACATGGTGACAAGTACGGGTCCAGTTTTAATCTTCTGCATATGGAGATCCAGTTTTGCCAGCACCATTTGTTGAACATACTGGTCTTTTTCCATTGGATGTTTTGGGCCCCTTTGTCAAAGAACAAATGGCTGTAGTTGTGTGGGCTTATATCTGGGTCTTCAACCCTTATCCATTGATCTGTATGTCTATTTTGGAGCCAGTACCAGGCTGTTTTTATAACTATGGATTTGTAGAGTAGACTAAGGTTTGGTATGGTGATACCTCCAGCAGTGTTTTTGTTACTCAGGATTGTCTTTCCTATCCTGGGTCTTTTGTGCCTCCATAAGAATTTTGAGATTGTTTGGTCAACTTCATTAAAGAAATGCTTTTGGATTTTAATTGGTATAGCACTGAATTTGTATATTGCCTTTGGTAGGATGGTCAAAATCACATTTATTTTTATATTTGGATTGTTGATATACAGGCATATATTGTATAATAGTTTGAATGTAAAATCTAAAATACTGAACTTGTATGTTTATTACAAAAATCTGAAGTGATTATTTTGTGGAATATATATCATTGATTAAGCAAATGTCATATCCATCAGAAAGTATGGGGGCTATATTCTTTTCTTCTGGATTCATGAACATTCAAACAAAGACAAATGAACTGTTATTATTTTTAAAAATCATTCTGTGAATATTCACTCATGAACAGTTATTGGAATCCCAAATATTTCTTTAAAAAATTCAAAAATGGAGATAAACATAGCATACTAGCTATTAATAAAAATTTAAGCATAGAATAGGAAAAAGCTCTATTTCACATGCCGGACTGTATCCTAAGGCCCCTACAAGCAGAGTATTACAGCTTCCATCTCAAGGCTGATGCCATCTTGCAGATAGGTAGGCAGTCCTGGTAGTCATGACTCCTAGGCCCAGCACATTTTAGCAGAGGCAGGGAACTTATCTCCCTGGCCCACCCAGCTGTGTCCTGAGGCCCAAGCTCCTGCAGCATCTCCCTTCCCCTGCCTTCCGCTAATCATTAAAAATTTCTCCAAGAATTTAATAGAGTCCACAGAAACCATAAGCCAGGGACCAGTGGACCAACAATACAACTGGAGACCTCCAAAATCTTTCCATCCAACAGAAAATAATCTTCACATCCACAACCCTAACATAAATAACCGATTTTATTTTCCTCTCAATCCCAAGTGATAGACACCACATGTTGCAATTCACCTGCATTATTATTGACAAAGGGAACAAGGTTTATTTTCTCTTACAATTGTCCAGTTACAGTTCTTCATCTAGGTTGGCAGGAGAGCATGCACAATAATCAGAGTCAAGAGAACTGGACACACCACCTCCACATAACAGTTGAGATAGTGACTATCCTTACTTGACAGACCAGCCTGTTTGACCAAGTATAAACAAGAATGACTTCTTTCTCAAATACTTCCATAAATTTTATTCAGCTGCCCAGGGACTAGTCCTACAGTCCAAGGGCTGAGCCTTCCCTTCAACTAGAAAATCTCCTATAGGTTTGCTCTAGGCTTAATTCAACTACTAATCCTCCACAAATGTTTCCAGAGCTCAAAACTTCAACCATCAAGTTGACACCTGCACGTAATTATGACACTGCAGTTTAAGATTTCTTTACAGCACACCCAAAGTTCTATATACCCAACCCTTAGAGTCTTAACCACCCATACCCACACACCTCTAAGGAACTAAAGGCTGCCATATCACACTTATCTCTAACCCCTGGCTACTAACCCAAATTGTTTTATAATCTAAAAGGTGCTTCGATTTTAAACCAAACCTCATATAACAAACATTGATGCAAAATTTTAAACCTTTCAGCCAAAAGTAGATCAAAACTCTATAAACCCCCCTAATCAGAATAGGGCCTACAAAGTTTTAAGGTATTACAATAACCTTAATATAAGCAACAGCACCAAGGAACCCCTGACTGACAGCTTAAACACCCAGGCAAACAGTTATAAAAATTGTCCAAGTGTGCTAATTCTATCTGATTCAAAAAAAACGAAAAACACACATCTAAGAAATATACTAGTGATCAAACACAAAAGCCCAACTCACACCATAAATCCACAAGAAACAAAAAAAAGTCAAGCCAAAAATTTCCTACAAAAAATGTGGATCCCATAAAGATGGATTCCAACCAGAATAACTTCTTAAATATTAGCCAAGAATCCAACTACCAAAATAATGATTTTTCAAAGCTTGATTATTAATATGCTCAAAACAACCAAAGAAGAAATCTGAGAGGAGTTAAATAACCAATAAGCTAATATGAACAAGAACACAACAGGCACCAGGATGAGATGTAAAAGGCAGTCAAAGAAACAAAATTAGGATAGATCAGGTAAAAAAAATCTCATGTGGAGATTAAACTTGAAATTAAAAACAAGCTAAATACAATCCAGAAGAGCCTGGAGAGAAGTACAAGTCATGAATGAGCACAAAAGTCAACTGAGGCTGACTGAGGCCTTAAAAGCATCATCGATAATTGAAATTGAAAGAAAAGTTTTCTACGATAAAGACAAGCTGAAGGCTCTCTTGACCACCATACCAAGCTTATAGAAGATGCTAGAAATGATACTCAAATATGAAGAACAGGATAAACATATCTAAGAGGACAGAAAGTAAAAATAATATCAATAAAAATTCTAAGCTAAGAAATACATATATAAAAATCACAAAACACAGAATATGTCAGGTATTAGCAAACATTTCACAATTATATCCTTAAATGTTAATGGGCTTAACTCTCCAATCAAGGGTCATGGGCTACAAGCATGCATTAAAAATCACAATCCATCAATATGTTGCCTTCAGGAAACATCTCACTGTGAAAGAGGCACATTCACTGGTCAAAGGCACTTTAAAGTAATGAAACAAGGAGACAAGCAGAATTAGCAATTCTAGTATCAGACAAAATACACTTCAAACCAAATAAATCATAAGACACACAGAAAGAAATTACATATTTGTCAAAGGAACAATCATCAGGAACATGTCACAATACTGAACATATACTCACCTTATACAGGTTCATCCACATTCACTAAACAAATAATACAACATCCAAAACAACAAATCAACCTCAAAATGATAATATTTGGGGACTTCAACACCTGAATTTCACCATTAGATATGTCGACAGACCAAAAGTTGAGTAGAAATACACTGGAGCTGGATCAAACAATAACCAAAATGGACATGTTTGAACTCTATTGAACTTTCCATGCTAATATCAGGGAATACACATTGTTTTCAAAGATCCAAGGGACATTCGCCAAAATAAACCACATATGGGGACCTGGTAGGAAAATAGAAATTATATCCTGTACTTTATCAGATCACCATGTACTAAGGTTAGACATTCACAACAAAGTGAATGACAGAAAATATATGAATTCTTGGAAATAAAATGTCATGATACTGGGTAAAGAATGGGTTCAGGCAAAAATCAAAATGAAAATTAAAAAATCCTAAAAGTGAATGATAATAACAACATGCAAAACATATCAGAATCTCTGGGACATGATGAAGGTTGTCCCAAGAGGAAGGTTTATAGCACTTGATGCTTATATTTGAAAAATAGAATAATCACATGTAAATAATTTAACAATGCAACTGACAAGTTTATAGAAGTGATAATAATCAAAGCCCAAAAGCAGTAGACGAGCAGAGACTAGCAAAATCAGGGGAGAAATATATGAAATTGAGATGAGGAAAATGATATGAAGAATCAACCAAGAAAAGATATGGTTCTTTGAAAAAATCAACAAGATTGATAAAGCCTTAGCCAAATTAACCACAACAAAAAGAGAGAAAACCCAAATTAATAAAATTAGAGAATAAAATGCAGTTATTACAACAGATACCAAGGAAATTCAGATAATTAGAAGGTCATATTTCAAAGATGTATCCTCCACAAAATTTGATAATCAGAAAGAAATGGACGAATTTGCAAGTATCCACAACTCACCAAAATTGAATCAGGATGAATTGAATTATTTAAATAATTCTATAACCAGTGACAAAGTTAAAGGAGTAATTATAAAACTTGCCTCCACAAAAAAAAAAAAAAAAAAAAAAAAAAAGCCCAGGACAAGATGGATTCAGTGCAGAATTCTACCAGACATTTAAAGAACAAGCGATTCCACTACTACTTAAACTATTCCATAAAATAGCAAAGGAAGGAACATTACCAAACTACCAAGAACACAGATTCAAAGAGCCTCAATAAAATTTTAGCAGACTGGATTGAGAAATATATCAAAAAGTCATTCACCATGATCAAGTAGGATTTATTCCATGCACACAAGGTTGGTTCAACATGAACAAAAATCTATTAGAATATCATTTGGATTTGAACCATAAGTTAAAGGGGATACATAGAGGAAAAGAGGAAGTCAAGTTATCCCTATTTGGAAATGACATGATTCTATAATTGAGAGACTCCAAAAACTCCATCAGAAAATTGTAACTAATACATAAGTTCAGCCAAGTGTACCTTAAAAAAATAATGTTTTAAAATCAGTGGCTTTCTTGTATAGTAAGGAAGAAAAAATGAGAAAATCCCAAGAGAAACAATTTCATTTACCATAGCCCCTAAAAAATTAAATACCTTGGTAGAAATCTAATCAAGGAAGTGAGGGAACTGTGCAATAAAAACTTTAACATCCTAAAGAAAGATATTTTTGAAGACACCAGAAGGTGTAAAGACCTCACACGCTCCTAGATCAGTAGAATTAACATCATAAAAAAAATCCTGCCAAAAGCAATATACAGATCCAATGCAAATCCAATCAGAATTTCAAGGCAATTCTGCACAGAAATTGACAAAGCAACCTCAAAATTGACAAAGCAATCACAAAAGGCCCAGGATAGAAAAAATAATCATGGGTAATAAAAACTATGCTGGAGCTACAACCTTACCAGAGCTTAATCTATACTACAAATCCATAGTAATAAAGACATCATGGTACTGGCTACAAAACAGACACAGATCAATAGATAAGTATTGAAGACCCAGAAATAAGCCCATACACATATAGTCATCTGATTTTTTACATAAGGGCTCAGAAAAACTCAGGGAAAAAACCAGCATCTTCAACAAATGGAGCTGGCAAAATTGGATATCTACAAATTGAAGACTGAAACTGGAACTTTACTTGTCACCATGCATGAAAACCAACTCCAAATGGATCAAAGACCTTTGTATTAGACCAGAGACTATAAAAATACTAGAAGAAAGAGTAGGTAATTCTGTCAAACTGATTGGTCTAGGCCAACACTTTTTAAATAAGAACCCCAATAGCTCAGAAAATAGAATCAACATTCAACAAATGGGATCTCATTAAATTAAAGAGCTAAAAGACAAACCTCAGAATGGGAGAAAAACTTCTCTAACACATCCAACAGAGGACTAATATCCAAAGCACACACACAAAAATTTATTAAAAAGCCATGAATGAGATAAACAGTCCAATTAGAAAGTGAGTCATGGAAACTAAAAGAAACTTTTCTCAGGATAAAATAGAAGTGTCCAACAAATACTTTTAAAAATATTCCATCTCCCTAGCCATTAGGGAAATGAAAATCAAAATTACCCTGAGATATCATCTCATACTGGTCAGGAACGTAAAAATCCAATATGCACACAACAACAAATGCTGGAGAGGATGCAGTGAGAAGGGACTCCTCATATATTGCTAATGGGAATGCAGACTTGAACAACCACTAGGGAGATCAGTATGGCTATTTCTAAAAAGTTAA
Source organism: Typhlomys cinereus (assembly GCA_023101885.1). Lineage (NCBI taxonomy): Eukaryota > Metazoa > Chordata > Mammalia > Rodentia > Platacanthomyidae > Typhlomys > Typhlomys cinereus. Next base: position 7,504,478 of record JALPQD010000041.1, on the reverse strand, counting down.
AAATTGAAATTCCATATGACCCTGTTAAATCACTGCTGGGAATATTACACCTACATTGTACTAATGACACATGTACATCCATGTTCATTGTAGCACTATTCACAATAGTGAAGTCATGTAATCAACCTAGATGCCTGACAGTTGATGAATGAATAATGAAAATGTAGCACATATGTATGATACAAAACAGCCATCAAAAAAGGAATTAATTGAAATTTACTGGTAAAAGGATATAGTTGGAAGAAATCACACTGAAATCTCTATATTTCCCATTACAACTACAAAAGATTAGAACTAAAAGGGGAAGGGGAAACAAGATCCCCAAGAGAATAGAGATCAAGGAACACACTTCAATAGAGAAATAAGGCCACTCTCAACAAAGATCCATAAATAGTCAACTATTTGACCCAGTCCATTGTCAGTTTTCTTGCTGTTCACTGGCGTTTGGATTGGTTTGAAGAACTGGGAATGTGTTCCCCATCATGCCAGGGAGGGTTATTGTTTAGAAGATATCTGGAAGGTAGCCTGGTTCACTGGCGTTTGGATTGGTTTGAGGAACTGGGAATGTGTTCCCCATCATGCCAGGGAGGGTTATTGTTTAGAAGATATCTGGAAGGTAGCCTGGAGGTTGACCCCACTCACTACTATGCTTTACTTCTCATATGCCCACTCCTTTAAGCCTTCTCTTACATAAAGAATTCTTAACAATTTTTGTATAGTTGGATAGCAGAACATCTCGATACCCAGATAAGATGCAGCCCGTGAAGTTCAAGAACAGAAAAAACAAACAACAAACAACCAGAATGTGGAGCACTGGCAATTCTACAACGTTCACTTGGAAACAGGCCAGCCAAATTTCTCCCCATCCAAAGGTTCAGGGAACTTTGGAGAGTAGGGCCTAGTAAGATTGTAAGAGCTTAAAGATGGGGAGGTCTGCTGCTGGATGAGATACTCCACTCAAGATGGGCTACTGAAGCCAGGAACTCAACTCACTGCAATGACTTGACTTTACCAAAATTACACAATGACTGATATATCAACATGCCCCATAGACTAGCATGAATCTCAGAAGAAATAATTTCAAGTAATAGGATCCTTGGGGTAGAGGGGTTAAACACATGTTGGGGAGTGCACATATCAGTGATCTATCCAAGGAAAGGCCTCTTGATCCGCCACAGAGTATTGAACGCCCACTAGAGAAGATGATCCAGAGGGAAACTTGGGACCCATATAAGCCATAGGACAGGAGAGTAGCAAGGAGCAGCCTAGACCAGTGGGGGAGGGGGCGAGGAAGGAAGGAAGAGATGAAAAAGAAAAGGAAGGGAGGGGTGAATGAAGGTGGAAAGGAGCATGCACAACTAATAATATATATAAATATATTTATATAATATATTATAATATTATTAAATAATATATATAATAATAAATATAAAAATAGCAGTGCCTCCCCCACAAAAAAACTAAAACTAATTACGGAAGAAACCAGACAGTGGAAAGACCTCCCATCTGTAGCAGTTCACCTGCATGGCTGCTCATAAATCACCATCACATAGCTTAAGGGAACAAGGGGTTTATTTTTTCTTATGATTTTCTGGTTACAGTTCTCAGCTCATCTTGACAGGAGAGCTCACACCAACACCAGCGTTAAGGGAACTAGCCACACCATCTCTACACAATGGCTGAGAGAGGGACAATCCTCACTTGCCAGACCAGGATATCTGGCCAGAGTGTACACAAGGATGCCAACTTTGTCAATTACCTCTCTGTGGTTTATGCCAGAGCCTAGTCCCACACACCATGGGCTGGGCCTTCCTCATCAGTTAGACAATCTCCTACAGTTTTGCTCTGGGTTTGACTCAACCACTAATTCTCTAAAAATATGCCCAAAGCTCAAATCCTCAACTGTAAAGTTGATACCTGTACCTAACTATGACACAATCCAACCAAAAGCAATAGACCAATTCAATGTAAAGCCAATCAAAAATCCATGGCAATTCTTTACAGAAAATGACAGAACAATCTCAAAATTCATGTGGAAGCACAAAAGACCCAGTAGAGTAGAAACAATTCTAAGTAATAAAAACTCTGCTCAAGGTATCACCATACCAGACTATAATCTATAGTACAAATCCACAGTCATAAAGACAACATTGTACTAGGGGCTGGAGAGGTGGCTCAGGGGTTAGGCCTCTGCCTTGCAGGCGGAAGGTCCTGAGTTTGGATCCTAGACCCCTCGTATAGACTCCGGTCAGAAGCTGGGGCAGCTTGCGTTTCCCCTCCTGGTAGGGTGGAGCCTGTGAATCCTGGGGCAGAGTAAACAAGGAGGAGGTGGAGGCGTCCATGGTGGTTCCCGAATTCATCCGTGGTTCTACACACACACACACACACACACACACACACACACACACACACACACACACATACACGCACACATGCACACACGTATACATGCACAATTGAAGAAATTAAAAAAAAATTTAAAAATTTGTTTAAAGACAGCATTGTACTGGCTCCATAACAGGCACATAGATCAATGGATAAAGAATGAAACCCAGACATAAGCTAATCCAACTACAGTCATCTGATTTTTGAAATTGGTGCACACAAAGCACAGTGGAAAATCATAGCCTCTTCAATAAATGGTGCTAGCAAAACTAAGTATCTATAAGCAGAAGACTGGCCAGGACCATGCAAGAAAATCAACTCCAAGTGGATCAAGGACTTTAATATTAGATGGAGACTATAAAAAAAAAAACAACCTAGAAATAAAGAATTCCCTCAAACTGATTGGCCTATGCCAACATTTTCAAAACATGTCCCCAGTTGCACAGAAAATAGAACCAGCACTCGACAAATAGGATCTCATGAAACTAAAGAGTTTCTATTCAGCTAAAGACATTGTTAGTCCCAGAACCCATAGACATTTTAAATTATTTATTTTGGTCTATTCTGAATCTTTCAGTTGTCAATAAATAGCTGAGCTGCTGACAAAGATTTACCTGAAGTAATATGAAGATTCAGCATTCTTAATAGATTAAAAAACTGATTATCAGACACAGAGTTATCTATGATACAATCATAATTGGATATGTGTGAAAAAAGAAAGAATGGTCCATTTTTGCACCTCTTTTGAAACCTCTTTTGTTATAAATGTGCCATGATGTAATTCTACACTGTTTATATACCAAGTCATTTGTCAAGTTATCCTTTATGCATGATATAATTCTACAGTTTTGAGTATGCAACTTTTTCCCAATGAAAAGTATGGTCAGACTGTCATGATTATCAGTGACAAGCATTGATACAGGAGCCAACTTAATATGAACTATGGTGAAGAGAATGTGCAAGTGTTTAAAAGAACTAAACGTTTTTTCAGTATCATAGCTTGGTATGCTCTGTTTTTATTCTTAGATCTTTCACAAAATGACATAAAAGGAAAAGATCTGAAATTAAAGGAAAGTATGTAAATAATGAAGTCATCAATCAATATGTTGATAGTTGTTTTCTGAATTTTCAAAGAACTTAATATAGTATAGCACAATTACATACACTGACACATTTGCTTGCTGTATTTTAAAATGATAACATTATTAAACACAGTAATAGGCCTAAGTATTTAGTATACATTTGTCCAAAATAAATAAAATTTCATAATTATATTTCTTTCTAGATATTAATGTTAAAATTTGTTATTATCCATATTTTGGAAGACATGGTGAGCTTGAGTCATGCATTTTGCAAAAGAATGAGAATTAATAATTTAAATGTCTTACATTAAATTGTCAGCATAAATAACATTTTAAATGTAAATGAGGGGTTGAAGATATGGCTCAGGGGTTAAGTTTCTGTCTCACAAGCAGAAGGCCCTGAGTTCAAATTCCATGTCCCATGAAAAAATGCCTGGTAGAAAAACAGCCACCTACACTTCCAGCTTATAATGGGTGAAGCCTGGAAAATCCCAGAGAGAAACAAAATTGAGGTAGAAGCAATCAAGGATGATTCCTCAAGTCACCCTTAGGTCTGCAAAGGGACACATAGTGTCCTCGCTAACATGCACATGCACACACATACACACACATACACAAAAAGAAGAATAAATAAATAAAATTGAAAAATTAAACATAAATAAGGAAAAATGATTTTGTTCAGTTTCTATAACACAAGAATTATTTAAGATCAATTCTTAATTACATATTTGTTTAATGCCTATAAAATCTTTTTTATTTATTTTTATCATTTTTTGCTTAATTATATAAGCTCAATAGGTTCCCCTGTCTTATCCTTCCCCTCTTCCTTCCCCTTTTTTCTCTCATTCGACTATTCCTCCTTCTCACTCTCACCCCTTCCCTCTCACCCCTAATCTTTCCCTCCTCCTCTCTTGGTGCTTCCTACTTCCTCCCTCCAATTCCCCACAGCATCTGCTGAATTTCCCTCTGAGTCATTTACACTAGTGAAGGTTCAGGACTCAGTGGCATAGCTTGGGGCCTGCTAGTGCTGCCTGCTAGTATGGGAACTTTTATGACTGTCTAACCCCTCGCCTTTAAAGATCCTACTGCCTGAAGTCTTCTCCCCTGTGATCCATGCTAGACTTTGGGGAGTTGTTGACATGTATGTAAGCCATTGTGTAAAGTCAAAATGCCTATAAAATCTTTAAAAAGTGAAGCTTTAACACGCCAAAGAATCCCACTTAATGTGAATTTCAAAATATTGATAAATTAACAAAACTTACCTTCTCATAGTATAATATGATTGGCATTATGTAAATAACTCTTTGAAAATTAGGTGAGACCCAAAACGATAATTCTTGGGGATTTCAAAACCACCCTCTCAAAATGGGATAGATCAACAAGTCAAAAACTTAACAGACACATTGGAACTTAATCAACCTCTTACTGAAATGGACCTTACAGATCTCTATCGAACTTTTCATCCACAGACCAAAGAATACACATTTTTCTCAGCAGCACATGGAACTTTCTCCAAAATAGACCACATATTGGCCACAAAATGAATCTCCATATATACAGGAAAGTTGAAATTCTAGCCTGTTCCCTGTCAACCCACCATCGTCTAAAGCTTCACATCCACAACACAAAAAATAACAGAAAATACACTAACTCCTGGAAAATTAAAACTATGATGCTGGATGAGAATTGGATTCAGGAAGAAATTAAAAAGGAAATTCAAGGTTTCCTGAAAGAAAATGATAATGAAAATACAACTTATCAAAGTCTTTGGGACACAATGAAAGCTGTCCTAAGAGGTAATTTCATAGCTCTTAATGCCTACATAAAAAAATGGAAACATCACAAATAAATAAATTAACAACACAGCTTAAAGCTTTAGAGACACTAGAGCAATCTGATCGCAAAGGCAGTATAAGAGAGGAGATTAGCAAAATGAGGGGAGAAATATCCAAAATTGAGATTAGGAAAACGATACAGAGAATTAACCAGTCAAAAAGTTGGTTCTTTGAAAAAATCAATAAGATTGATAGACATCTAGCTAAATTAACTAAAAGCAAGAGAGAGAAAACACGAATTAACAAAATTAGAAAAGAAAATGGAGTTATCACTACTGATACCCAAGAAATCCAGAGAATTATAACATCATATTTCAAAATCTTATACTCTGTGAAATTTGACAACATGAAAGAAATGGATGAATTTCTAAGTATGCACAACTTACCTATAGTGAATCAGGAAGTTTTGAATTATTTAAATAGGCCTATAACATATGAGGAAATTGATTAATTAATATCAAATCTGCCTACCAAAAAATGTCCTGAACTAGATGGATTTAGCACAGCATTCTATCAGACATTTAAGAAGCTAATAACACCAATAATCCTTAAAATGTTTCATCAAATAACAAAGGAAGGAACACTACCAGATTCTTTCTATGAAGCTAATATCATCTTAATCACAAAACCTAATTAAGATACACTTAAAAAAGAAAATTATAGGCCAATCTCTTTGATGAACACAGATGCAAAGATTCTCAACAAAGTCATTGCAAATCGAATTAAAAAACATATCAAAAAGATCATTCATGGGGATCAAGTAGGGTTTATCCCAGGCACACAAGGTTGGTTCAACATAGGCAAATCAATAAATGTAATTCACCATATAAACCAGTCCAAAATCCCAAACCACATGATACTCTCGATAGATGCAGAAAAAGGTTTTATCAAGATCTAACGGCCCTTCATGATCAAAACCCTAGAGAAGGTTAGAATGGAAGGAAATTTAATCAATATAATAAAAGCGGTATACAACATGCCAACAGCAAAGATTATACTCAATGGGGAAAACCTTGAAGCATTCACACGTCGATCAAGAACTAAACAAGGCTGTCCACCAGGACAAAACTCCACCAGGAAGTTCCTGGAACTAATACAGAAGTTCAGCAGGGTGGCAGGATACAAAATAAATATACAAAAATCAGTGGCCTTCCTATATGCCCCGAATGAAAGAAGTGAAAAAGCCATGAGAGAAACAATCCCATTTACTACAGCCCCTAAAAAAATGAAATACTTTGGCATAAACCTAACCAGGGAAGTAAGAGATCTTTACAATGAAAACTTAAAAACCCTAAAGAAAGAAATTGTAGGAGACACCAGAAGGTGGAAAGACTTCTCATGTTCCTGGATTGCCAGCATCAACATCATAAAAATTACCATCCTACCAAAGGCAATACACAGATTCAATGCTATACCAATTAAAATCCCAAAGCAATTTTTTAAAGAAGTTGACCAAACAATCTCAAAATTCATATGGAGGCACAAAAGACCCAGGATAGCAAAAACAATCCAGAGTGACAAAACACTGCTGGAGGTATCACCATACCAAACCTTAGTCTATACTATAAATCCATAGTTGTAAAAAAATCCTAGTACTGGCTCCAAAATATACACACAGATCAATGGATAAGGGTTGAAGACCCAGATATTGGCCTACACAACTACAGCCATTTGATCTTTGACAAAGGGGCCTGAAAAATCCAATGAAAAAAGAACGGCATCTTCAACAAATGGTGCTCGCAAAATTGGATCTCCACATGCAGAATATTAAAACTGGACCCCTACTTGTCACCATGTACAAGAATTAATTCCAAATGGATCAATGACCTCGATATAGGGCCAGAGACTATAAAAACTTTAGTTGGAAGTGTAGGGTACTCCTTTGAGATGATTGGGCTAGGCTGACAGTTCCTAAACAAACATCCAATGGCACAGTCACTGCTACCAACTCTCAACAGTTGGGATCTTGTGAAATTAAAGATCTTCTGTTCAGATAAAGAGATTGTAACACTAGCTCAAAGGCAACCCACAGAATGGGAGAAAATCTTCATTAACTACATATCTGATAGAGCTCTATTAACCAGAGTGCACAAAGAACTTAGAAAACTAAACACCTAGGAAACAAATGGGCCAATTAAAAAATGGGCCCTGGAACTTAAAAGAAACTTTACCAGGGACGATATTAAAAAGTCTATCAAATATCTCAAAAAATGTTCCACATTCTTAGCCATCAAGGAAATGCAAACCAAAACCTCCTTCACATATCATCTCACCCCAGTCAGGATGGCAAAAATCCACAATACAAACAACACCAAATGCTGGAGAGAATGTGGAGAGAGGGGAACTCTCCTACATTTCTGGTGGGAATGCAGGCTCATACAACCACTCTGGAGAGCCGTCTGGAGATTCTTAAAGAAGTTAAAGATAGAAATGCCACATGACCCTGCTATTCCACTTTTGGGAATAACCCCCCATACAGCAAAAATTCACCTCGATAGCAGAAGCATGACCATGTTCATAGCAGCACTGTTTACTAAAGCCAAGTCAGCGGGCAGAACTGGGGGATGGGGAAGGAAGGGGGAGGGGAGGGGGCACAGGTAGGTGGGGGGGTGGGGGGAGGGAAGGGACCAGTGTACCTGTTAAGTTTGTATGAGTGGAATTTAAAAAAAAAAAAAAAACAAAGTTATGGAATCAGCCCAAATGTCCAACAGTTGATGAGTGAATAAGGAAAATGTGGTACATTTATACAGTGGAATACTACTCAGCCATCAAAAATGATGAATTAATGAAATTTCCCAGGAAATGGATGAAATTAGAAATAATTATATTGCATGAAGTATCCCAGACACAGAAAATTAAGCGCCATATGTACATTCTAATAGGTGGATCCTAGTACCAAACCCACTTAGTGACACACTCAAAGATAAATCTCTGTAATACAGTAATTAGAAAGATTATAAGCAGGGAGGGAAGGGGAAGGAGGGCCCTGCCAGAAACAAAGAAAGAGGGGATCATACTACAGCAGAGAAAATAGGCCACCATCAAGGACTGTAAGTGAGTAATGAGACATCTGGTTGGGCTCACAGACTCTCCTTACTGGTCACTTGCGTCTGATGTGGTATGATCTCACCAGAAAGGGAGGGTATAGAGTCTGGCAGATAGAAGGTAACCATCCTGCAAATGGGATACTGACCTCCCCCAAGCAGTCTCACACTCTTATTCCATCTACCTTTGATTCTACTCTTATAATAAGACTCTATTTTAACAGCCTTTTTTTTCTGGCCGGGGGGGGTGATATCCTCTACCCATCAGGATGGAGCCAAAGGCGATGCAGAAGCAGCAAAACTGAAAAAAAAAATCAACAAACCATAATTTGGAAAATTAGAGACTCTACATCAACCACCTGGAACCAGGCCAGCCTAATTTCTCCATATCCTAAAACTCAGGGAAATTTGTGGAAGAGGGGGCGGTAAGACTGTAAGAGCCTAAAGATGGGGAGAAGCAATGATATGCAAGATACTCCATACAAGTTAGGGCCGAAGTAATCATAATAGGACTTTGCATGACCTGCATAATTACCAATATATCATTGAACCTCCAAAGTCTAGCATGGATCACAGGCACTACAATCCTTAAAGGCAAGGGATTAACAGCCACAATAGTTTTCCTATACTAAAGGTAAACACAAAAAAGAGCTCTAGGCAATGCCACTGAGTCTTTACACCTCATCAGAGAGGAGGACCCAGAGGGAAGTTTGACATGCACACTAAAAGATGTTCCAGGAATGGGGGGGAGTACTGGGGGGAAAGCAAAGGGAAAAGGGGGAAGGGAGCAAGGGAATCCAGGGAGAGGTCAAACGAGGGAGGGGAATGGGGTACTTATCAACTTTGTGTGAGTGGAAGAAACAAATAAATAAATAAAAATTTCTGTAAAGAATATTAGAATTTTGATTGATAAAAAAAGAAAGTTAGGTGAGAATAAAAATTTCTGTAAAGAATATTAGAATTTTGATTGATAAAAAAAGAAAGTTAGGTGAGACTTTAACATGTAAATATCCACATTTAAAATATCTTGGATTTCACAATACAAACAACAACAAATGCTGGAGAGGATGTGGAGAGAGGGGAATTCTGCTACATTACTGGTGGGAATGCAGGCTCATACAGCCACTCTGGCAAGCTGTCTGGAGATTCTTAAAGAAATTAAAGATTGAAATGCCATATGACCCTGCGATTCCACTTTTGGGAATAACCCCCCATACAGCAGAGGTTCACATCGATAGCACAAGCACAAGCATGTTCATAGCAGCGCTGTTTACAATAGCAAAGTCATGGAATAAACCCAAATGACCAACAGTTGACGAGTGGATAAGGAAACTGTGGTACATCTATACAATGGAGTACTACTCAGCCATGAAAAATGATGAATTACCGGAATTTGCCGGGAAATGGATGTCATTAGAAACAATTATATTAAGTGAAGTATCCCAAACCCAGAAAATTAAGCGCCGTATGTACTCCCTAATAGGTGGTTCCTAGTACCAAATCCAACCAGCCCACCTTGAGACACTCATAGGTAAATCTATGTATTACCTACAGTAATTGCAAGGATTATGAACAGGAGGGATGGGGTTGGAGGGCCACACCAGAAACAAGAAGAGAAGTGACCATGTTACAGTAGGGAAAATAGGCCTCCATCAAGGACTGCAAGTAAGTAATGTGACACCTGGTTAAGTTCACAGACGTTCGTTCCTGATCATTTACAACTAAGGAGGGTATGATCTCACCAGAAGGCGAGGGCATATAGTCTGGCAGATAAAAAGTAACCATTTTGCAAATGGGTGATTGACCCCTCCCTCACTGAGGTTTCCAACTTTTATTACATCTACCCTTGAATGTGCTCTTATAATAAGACTCCAGTTTAACAGCTTTTTGTCTCTTGCCGTGGGGTGACATACAGTGCCCAGCAGGATGGAGTGAAGGGCATTGCAGGAGCAACAAAACTGCAAAAGAAAATCAACAAACCACAATCCAGAACTTCAGAGACTCTATATCAACCACCTAGAACTAGGCCAGACTAATCTCTCCCCATCCTGAAACTCAGGGAAATTTGCAGAAGAGGGGGTGGTAAGAGTGTAAGAGCAAAAGGATGGGAGGAGCAATGATTTGCAAGATACTCCACACAAGTTAGGGCCGAAGCAATCATAATTGGACTTTCCATGCCCGGCGCAATTTCCAACACACTATTGCCCTCACAAAGTCTAGCATCTGCTAAAGGCACCAAGATCCTTGGAGGCAAGGGATTGACAGCCACAGTAGTGTTCCTATGCTTAAGGGGAACACGGGAAAAGGTTCAGAGAAGTGCCACTGGGTCCTTGTACGTCATCGGACAGGAGGGCCCAGAGGAGAGTCAGGGATGCAAATTAAAGGAGTCTCTGGGAATTGGGGCGGGAGGCACTGGGGAATGGGGAGGGAGGGGTGAGGGGAGGGGGAGCAGGGGGTTCGGGGGGAAGAGGAGGGAGGGAGGGAAGTGGTGTACCTATTAAGTTTGTATGAGCAGAAATAATAATAATAATAAAAAATATCATGGATTTATTATACCATTGCACAGAAATGATTTTTGAAGATAATAACTTTACTGTTATATAATCACACTTTAGACAAACAACCAAAACTTGGTAACTTTGGCAAAAATCTTCCACTATTTACAGAAAACCACTTAGTTTTTTTCATTTGAGATGGAGTCTCAATGTGGTTCTCACGATTTAATCAACTTTTTTTTCCACAACTTTTCCTCATTTCCCCACCAATCAGCAGGTAATTTATGGTGGAGAAAATATACAAGAAATTTTAGTAAAAGGGATTTGAATTACATATATCTTTTCCAAGGTACTTTGGTTAATATATGTGAAAGTACTTGTAATTTTTCTTCAACATAAAATAACTCATGTTAGTTTGGGAAGAATTAAATAAGCATATGATTTATGACTTGACACCAAATGTTTTACATCCTGTTTGCATGGTTCTGGCATACTTTTTAATAAGTTTACATGTGAAATGTACTAAGCAGTAATAAGTAAAACAATAGCTACATTACTGTAATGAGTTAACAGCAAGATGACATTTGCTTAAAAGAGAAAATAATCATACTTTCCATCCCATTAGCATATTCATAACCATCAGTGAACAACTGGAATTCCTGAACCCCTGTGCCTCATATCCCCAGAGCCTTCACAGAACTACACAAAGTATCAAATATACAACAATATATAATCAATTTGGTCTGAATAATGATTTGAATGAAGACTAATCACATATATGTGTGAATAATCAAAATAATACCTCTATTATTTCTTGTTCTTTCAAAGCAGTTATTACTATACCTTTTATTTTTGCATGCTTCATTTTCTTAATAAAATTCCCTAACTTGATTGTGAGTTTGTACTTTTCAGTGGCTATGCAGTTTAAAACTCATGGGAAATATATTTCATCTTTCAGATAATATTAATTGATAAATTTATTCTCACATTAAACTGTAATTCCCAATTAAAACGCTAGACAAATATGCAAACAACTAGGATAGACTAATCCATTAATCTTCAGAATGTTTACAGAAACACAGTTCAGCTTGGCCATTAAAACTTATACAGAGATTTACAATATTGATCATATTTCTTTTAGTTAAAAAGTTAAGTTTTAAAACTTCTTTGGTGTTTTAAAATCCTCAAACCTAGAGTAAAATCTAAACTTAAAATAGGACAAAAATGTTCAAAATACTGTATTACCTAACTTCACCTCCACATTCCTTTCTAGTACAATCATACTAGTTTTGTAAGGCTCAATTCAAACCCATAATGTCTAACACATTTCCTGAGGTCAGGTCATCTCTTCCTCTGGCCTAGGATTATTTTTTCCCTGTTCTAAATTCCTGAATTACTTCATGGTTCTCAGATGTTATCCATTAATTTTTCTTGTTATTAAAAATTAACTGAATGCTTTTTATCACATATTTAGTTTTAAATGCTTGCAAGTTAGTGTAAATTAATTTAACAGTTTTTCTTTTGTCCAATGTAAAGAAGTATATTTATGATGCATATAATAGTTGTTAAATGAAGACTGAAAAGAACTAATTAATATGATTGCATGATAGAATACACACTTAGAATCCTATGTAGCTTCATCATCCCTTGACCACTAAGAATCAGATGTTAGAATGTGAAGTTATATAGTATTTGGGAATAAAGAATAGACATGAGTGAAAATTTTAGGAAACAGAAAGCATAATTATAACACATCCTTTGCATTTCAGTAAGTAACAGGCATACTTTTAAATATATGATAATTTGTGTGATAAATTATAAAAAGAGTTGCTTCATATATTTCTATTTATCTTTTTTTACATGTTATCCCTATTCAGTGAATGAAATAAGTGGAATAAATAATGTTTATGATTTTCATTATACAGGTTAAGTAACACATGGAAGAGGGTTAAGTGTCATATGTCAATTTAGTAAAGCAAATAAATGGTAAACAGCTTTTGGACCCAAGTCTCCCTGACAATAAATCCTATAATGTGTAGCATAGCTTGCAACTTTGAAACTCCAAAATGATACAGTGTTTTCATTGCCTCATCCCATACAGGCGAATAGTTTTGTGCACTCATCTTGTCACTGATTATCCTGGCCATGTCTCCCACACATCATCCACTTGATTTCAAGACAAAAAAAAAAATCAAGAATAAAAGAGACATCTGTGACCACAGAAAGAATGAAACAGAAACTAAAACAACAAAATCTAGCAGGCCTACACAGAATCCAAACTTAAAAATACTGCTAATAATTGAGTGGATGAACAATGTTAGCACTGAAAATTCAGTACTATTGTTGATATGTTACCACAGTTTACATGTAATTAACATCCTTGTTTTCTTCAAAATAAAGATTCCTACCTTTATGACTGAGGCACCAGCTCTGGGGAGAGGACTATGAATCTGGGCTGCGGCAGCCATGTGGGCAATAGTATTGAGATGGTTCATCTGATTCATTGCCATGGCAACTGATGCAGGAGGTAAGCTGACTGGAAGTAGTGGATGAGGCATCATCATTGTGAATGGCAGATCCAGACCTAAAAGGAACAGTGCACATTAAACTTATGACATTATCGTACAAGAAAATTATTTTAAAGATTTTATATTCATTTTAGTTGGCTTTAAAATTATTTTATTTTATTCTAGAAATACTTTTGGAACCATTGTTAATATTAGATGATTTTATATTACTTAGCATTTTTAAAAACTTCCTAAATCCTCAGATTTTATTTTCTTCTTGCTTTTACCATACATATATTTGTAAGATTCATTTAGCCAAACAAATTCAAATACTAAACGAAACAAATCACTTAACAGATAAAAAGTAACTTCCATTTTAGTCATTATTACATTCTGATATGTAAGTCTCTCTAACATAACAACTTCAATAAGAAATATTAAGTAGTATGCCAATAAGATAGAATGGAGATTAGAAAAGCTTCAGAATTACCAAAGAAAATAAGACAGCATACACTTTCACCCCACCCCGCTCTGCCTGTCCGGACACGTGCGCGCTGTCCAGCGGGGCCTCACCCCGCAACTCTAGGTAAGCCCGGCCCGCGCCCGCCCACCAGAATACCAGGTCAGCCCAAAGGGACCCGGCTCCGACTCCCACCATCCAGCCGGAGCCACACGCAGGGCCGAGGAACCAGGAGGTCCTCCGCCTGTGCCTGGGCCCCACCCCAGCTGTCCTCAGTTAAATAGCTCCACGCCCACGCCCCCATCCTCCCTTTCACCCCACCCCCCTCCACCAGTGGGGACACGGGCCAGGTCCAGCCAGGCCTCACCCCACGACTCTAGGTAAGCCCCGCCCGCGCCCGCCCACCAAAACCCCAGGTCAGCCCAAGGGACCCGGCTCCAACCCCACCATCCAGTCGGAGCCGCGCACAGGGCCAAGGGACAAGGAGGACCTCCCCCTGTGCCCGGGCCCCGCCCCAGCTGCCCTCTGGTTAACTAGCTCCACACCAACGCCCCCATACTCCCTTTCACCCCACCCCACTCCACTGGTCAGGACGCGCGCACTGTCCAGCCGGGCCTCACCCGTAACGTAGGTAGCTCTGTCCCTGCCCACCCCCAGAACCCAAGGCCAAATAATTCAGTTTAGTGAAATTGAAAGGTCTTATGAGTTAAAACGACAATACCAAAGTCAAAGTGCAAATCCATGAGAAGCAACACTCAAGTAAACAAGTTTCCCACTGAAGAAATTAATCTCATAATGATAGACTCCAACCAGAACAAACCCACGGAAAAAGGCCAAGAAAGCCTGACCCAGGATAACGACTTTCAAAATATGATCATTACCATGTTCAATACTATGAAAGAGGAAATCAGGGAGGAATTACATAATCGAATCAATCGCTTTGAAGAGGAACACAACAGACATTTGGAGGAGTTGAGAAAAACAGTGCAAGAAACAAAAACTGGCATAGAGCAGTTAAAACAGACGCCAGCAGAGTTTAAAACTGAGCTACAAGACAAGTTATCTTCAACCCAGAAGTCTACAGAGATCCTTATCAACAGAAGCAGCAAAGCAGAAAACAGAATTTCAGACCTTGAAGATAAAGTGGGAGTACTAACCAGCTCAATGGAAGAGGTTGTTAAAGCCAAAAAGATACTTGAGAGAAATATCCAAGAGATATGGGAAACCCGGAAGAAGCCTAACATGCGTGTTCATGGAATAGCAGAGCAAGAATCTCAAAATACCACCCCTGAGGAAATTTTTCAAACGATCATCAAGGAAAACTTTCCTCATCTAAAAAAAGAGAGGCCCATCCATATACAAGAGGCATTCCGCACCCCAAACAGATACGACCAAAACACAAGCACGCCACGGCAAATAATAGTGAAAACACTCCACATTCAAGATAAAGAACTGGTGCTGAGAGCTTCAAGGGAGGAAAAAACAAGTCACTTTTAAAGGTAAACATATTAAAATAACAAATGACTTCTCAGTCGAAACAGTAAAAGCAAGAAGAGCTTGGAGAGACATACTTCAAGTATTGAATGAGCAAAAATGTCAAACCAGGCTTATTTACCCTGCAAAACTATCAGTCATAATCGAGGGAGAAAGAAAAACTTTCCAGCACAAAGACAATTTGAAGGGATACATGTCCACCAAACCAGGCCTTCAAAAAATGCTAGAAATGATACTCAAGCGTGAAGAAAAAAACAGGCATATCCAGGAGAACAGAAGGCAAATATAACACCATTAAAAGCGAAGCAATATACTTATAAAAACTACTAAACATAATAAATGTCTGGAATTAAAAATAGTTTCTCCATTTTAACACTAAATGTTAATGGAATTAATTCACCGATCAAGAGACACAGATTACAAACTTGGATTAAAAATCATAATCCATCAATCTGCTGCCTGCAGGAAACCCATCTCACCACAAAAGACAGGCACGCTCTAAAAATAAAAGGTTGTTCAACAATTCTACAAGCAAATGGAAGCAGAAAACAGGAAAGGGTAGCCATTATGCTATCAGACAAAGTGGACTTCGAACCAAAGAAAATTATAAGAGACACAGATGGATACTACATTTTAGTCACAGGTACAATTCACCAGGAAGACTTCACAATACTGAACATATATGCACCCAATACCGGCCCCTCCACATTTATTAAGAAAACCCTACAGCGTCTAAAGCAAGAAATCTACCCCCAAACGATAATTCTTGGGGACTTCAACACCGCCCTCTCAACATGGGATAGATCAACAGGTCAAAAGCTTAACAGAGACACTTTGGAACTTAATCAAACCCTGAAAGAAATGGACCTCACAGATCTCTATCGAACTTTTCACGCACGTACCAAAGAATACACATTTTTCTCAGCAGCACATGGAATGTTCTCCAAAATAGATCACATATTGGGCCACAAAACGAATCTACGCATATACAAAAAAGTTGAAATTCTAACCTGTGCCCTATCAGACCACCATGGCCTAAAGCTGGACATCCACAACACAACAAACAAGAGAAAATACACTAACTCCTTGATACTTAACAATATGATGCTGAATGAGAACTGGATTCAGGAAGAAATTAAAAAGGAAATTCAAGATTTCCAGAAAGTGAATGATAACGAAGGTACAATTTACCAAAATCTCTGGGACACAATGAAAGCTGTTCTAAGAGGTAAGTTCATAGCTCTTAATGCCTACACCAAAAAAATGGAAACATCAGAAATAAACAATTTAACCATGCAGCTTAAAGCTTTAGAGAAACTAGAGCAATCTGATCCCAAAAGTAGTAGAAGAGAGGAGATTAGCAAAATAAGGGGAGAAATATCTGAAATCGAGACTAAGAAAACGATAGAAAAAATCAACCAGTCAAAAAGCTGGTTCTTTGAAAAAAATCAATAAGATTGATACACCCCTAGCGAAATTAACCAAAAGCAGGAGAGAGAAAACCCAAATTAACAAAATTAGATTCATAAACATATTAAAAAGATTATTCACAGGGACCAAGTAGGCTTCATCCCCGGCACACAAGGTTGGTTCAACATACGCAAATCAATAAATGGAATTCATCATGTAAACCAGTCCAAAGTCCAAGAGCACATGATACTCTTGATAGATGCAGAAAAAGCTTTTGACAAGATCCAACAGCCTTTTATGATCAAAACGCTAGAGACAGTAGGAATGGAAGGAACCTTTATCAATATAATAAAAGCTGTATACAACAAGCCTACAGCAAGGATTATGCTTAATGGGGAACAATTGGAAGCATTCCCACTTCGATCATGAACTAGACAAGGCTGTCCACTCTCACCACTTCTATTCAATATTGTACTTGAAGTGTTAGCTGAAGCCATAAGACAAGAAAGGGACATAAGAGGGATTCAAATCGGCAAAGAAGAAGTCAAGCTATCCCTATTTACAGATGACATGATCTTATACCTGAGGGATCCCAAAAACTCCACCAGGAAGCTCCTGGAACTAATTGAGAAGTTCAGCAGGGTGCCAGGATACAAAATAAATGTACAAAAATCAGAGGCCTTCCTATATGCCCAGAATGAAAGAAGTGAAAAAGCCTTGGGAGAAACAATCCCATTCACTATAGCCCCTAAAAAAATTAAATACCTTTGTATAAACCTAACCAAGCAGGTAAAAGACCTTTACAGTGAAAACTTTAAAACCCTAAAGAAAGAAATCGCAGAAGACACCAGAAAGTGGAAAGACGTCCCATGTTCCTGGATTGGCAGAATCAACATCGTAAAAATGACCATCCTACCAAAGGCAATATACAAATTCAATGCTATACCAATTAAAATCCCAATCAATTCTTCTAAGAAGTTGACCAAACAATCTCAAAGTTCATATGGAGGCACAAAAGACCCAGGAGAGCAAAGACAATCCTGAGTAACAAAAACAGTACTGAAGGTATTATCATACCAAAACTTAGTCTATATTACAAATCCATAGTTTTAAAAACAGCCTGGTACTGGCTCCAAAATAGACACACACATCAATGGATAAGGCTTGAAGACCCAGATATAAGGCCACAAAATTACAGCCATTTGGTCTTTGACCAAGGGGCCCAAACAATCCAATGGAAGAAGAACAGCATCTTCAACAAATGGTGCTTGCAGAACTGGATCTCCATATGGAGAAGATTAAAGCTGGACCCGTACTTGTCACCATGTACAAGACTTAATTTCAAATGGATCAAGGACCTTGATATAAGGCCAGAGACTATAAAAACCATAGTTGAAAGGATAGGAAACTCCCTCGGGCTGATTGGGCTAGGCCAACATTTCCTAAACAGACATCCAATGGCACAGTCACTCCTACCAACTCTCAACAGTTGGGCTCTTGTGAAATTAAAGAGCTTCTGTTCAGATAAAGAGATTGTAACACTAGCTCAAAGGCAACCCACAGAATGGGAGAAAATCTTCACTAACCACATATCTGATAGAGCTCTACTGTCCAGAGTGCACAAAGAACTTAGAAAACTAAACATCAAAGAAACCAATGGCCCATTTAAAAACTGGGCTCTGGAATTTAAAAGAAATTTTACCAGGGATGAAATTAAAATGTCTAACAAATATCTTAAAAAATGCTCCACTTCTATAGCCATCAGGGAAATGCAAATCAAAACTTCCCTCAGATATAATCTCACACCGGTAAGGATGGCAAAAATCCACAACACAAACAACAACAAATGCTGGAGAGGATGTGGAGAGACGGGAACTCTCCTACATTGTTGGTGGGAGTGCAGGCTCATACAAAGATTCTGGCGAGCCGTCTGGAGATTCTTAAAGAAATTAAAGATTGAAATGCCATATGACCCTGCGATTCCACTTTTGGGTATAACCCCCCATACAGCAGAGGTTCACCTCGATAGCACAAGCACGACCATGTTCATAGCAGCACTGTTTACAATAGCAAAGTCATGGAATCAACCCAAATGTCCAACAGTTGACGAGTGTATAAGGAAACTGTGGTACATCTATACAATGGAGTACTACTCAGCCATCAAAAATGATGAATTACTGGAATTTGCCCAGAAATGGATGTCATTAGAAACAATTATATTAATTGACGTATCCCAGACCCAGTAAATTAAGCGCTATATATACTCCCTAATAGATGGCTCCTAATACCAAACCCACCCAGCCCATCTTGAGACACTCATAGGTAAATCTACCTACAGTAATTGCAAGGATTATGAACAGGAGGGATGGGGTTGGAGGGCCACACCAGAAACAATGAGAGACGTGTCCATGTTCCGGTAGAGAAAATAGGCCTCCATCAAAGACTGCAAGAAAGTAACGTGACACCTAGTTAAGTTCACAATTCGTTCCTGATCATTTACAACTAAGGAGGATATGAACTCACCAGAAGGGGAGGGCATATAGTCCGTCAGATTAAAAAGTAACCATTTTGCAAATGGGTGATTGACCCCTCCCATTGCCTAACGCCATATGACCCTGCGATTCCAATTTTGGGTATAAGTATTACATCTATCCTTGAATGTGCTCTTATAATAAGACTCCAGTTTAACAGCTTTCTGTCTCTGGCCAGGGGGTGACATACAGTGCCCATCACGATGGAGTGAAGGGCATTGCAGGAGCAACAAAACTGCAAAAGAAAATCAACGAACCATAATCCAGAACTTCAGAGACTCTATATCAACCACCTAGAACTAGGCCAGACTAATCTCTCCCCATCCTGAAGCTCAGGGACATTTGCGGAAGAGGGGGCGGTAAGAGTGTAAGAGCAAAAGGATGGGAGGAGCAATGATTTGCAAGATACTCCACACAAGTTAGGGCCGAAGCAATCATAATTGGACTTTCCATGCCCGGCGCAATGTCCAACACACTATTGACCTCACAAAGTCTAGCATCTGCTAAAGGCACCAAGATCCTTGGAGGCAGGGGATTGACAGCCACAGTAGTGTTCCTATGCTTAAGCGGAACACGGGAAAGGGTTCAGGGAAATGCCACTGGGTCCTTGTACGTCATCGGAGAGGAGGGCCCAGAGGAGAGTCAGGCATGCACAAGAAAGGACTCTGGGAATCGGGGCGGGAGGCATGGGGGAATGGGACGGGAAGGGTGAGGGGAGGGGGAGCAGGGGGTTGGGGGGGGAGGAGGAGGGAGGGAGGGAACTGGTGTACCTATTAAGTTTGTATGAGCTGAAATAATTATAAAAAATGTATTATATTAAAAAAAAGACAGCATAGGTTATAGTATTTTATACATAAATCTCTAAAATGAACTCTTAAAACTACAATTTAAAGTCTTTATTAGTAAAAAATAAGTTCCATATTAAAAATCAACTTGCTTTCATTTTAATATTTTTGAATAGTACCAGGAATTTCATGTGTTCCTATATAAACTGAATGAATTCTCATGAATTTTAAATCTTTTAAAGAATATCTCCATGTTTATCTGTGCCAGCAAGATAGCTCTGTTGGAAGGTGTCTGCCCCCAAACTTGATGATCTGAAGTAAGCACACAGGATTCTAGGAGAGAATATTGTCCTATAACCAACACCTGTGCATTATGGAATGCATAATATACCTTCTATGTTTTCCTTTATCTCTTTTCTCTTAAATAAATAAATAAAACATTTTTAAAAGAAACTAGGCATTCAACTCAGCAGAGTGATAGTATGTGCACCCCTTTTAAAAAGTATAGCCCACATTCTAGTTGTGATAGAAATAATATTATTATGTAGAGAGTGGCAAATTAAAATAGTTGTTTCCTTTCCACTTACAAAGTTGTACTTTAGAGAAAATGCAGAAACTAAAGCAAGTTAGCTTAATAATAGGAATATTATCATTGTTAGAAGCAAATCACAACATTTTGCCATGCGTTTTAAACTATTGATACTTCAACATTCTTATTTTGATCACAATCCCAGAAACCAAGAATCTTTAGCATATGTTCTAAAACACCATTAATAATATTTTGGTAAATTATTTTGGATTATGAAATTCTATTTAGTGCTTCCAGAAACATGCTGCAAGGAGACTTACCCTCACCAATCCTGTACTATAACTTATAAAACAACATTCCCCCATGGCATAGAGGAATTCAGGAGAAAAAAATACATACAGATGGAACCTTTGGGGACAGAGCTAGACAGGTTAAGGAGAGTGCCCCTATTAGTGGGTCTACATGAGGAAGGGTCATTTAACCTGCCACAGGGGCATGAGCCTACATTAATTCAGAGATTCAGAAGAGAACCCTGGGGCCCACACAAGCAGACAGGCAGGAGGATGAGAGGAAGAGGGCTGGATTGGTGAAGGGAGGGGAAAGTTGAAGGGAGAGCGGAGTTGAAGGGAGGGGAAAGTGGTAGAGAAAAGAGGGTGTAAGGGAGGAGGGAAAGAGAAGGGAAGGGAAAACTACTAATTATGTTTATAAAACTATAAAACAGAACAAACTCACAGAAAACAGCCAAGAAAGACATACCCAAGACAATGATCTTCAAAGCCTTGTCTTTACTATGATCAAAACAATGAAAGAGGAAATCCAGGAGTAGTTAAATAACTACATCAACAGCTTTGAACAGGAATACAACAGGCACTTGGAGGAGATGAGAAAAGCAGTTGAAGAAGCACAAGTATTCATAGAGCAATTAAAACAATCTCAAGAAGAGTTTAAGCTCTAACTAAAAGACAAGCTATATTGAACCCAGAATTCAACAGAGAGTCTCATCAGGAGAACTAATGAAGAAGCAGGAAATAGAATATCAGATCTTGAAGAAAAAGTGGAAGAACTAACCAGTTCAACCGAAATGGTTGTTAAAGCTAAAAAGATACTTAAAAGGAATATTCAAATTATCACACCCAAGGAAATTTTTTCCAATTATCATAAAGGAAAATTTTCCTATATAAAGAAAGAGAGGACCATCCAAATACACCCAAGGAAATTTTTTCCAATTATCATAAAGGAAAACTTTCCTATATAAAGAAAGAGAGGACCATCCAAATACAAGAGACATTCTGCACCCCAAATAGATATGACCAAAATAGAGACTCGCCATGGCAAATAATAGTCAAAACACTACACATACAAGACAAAGAGAATGTACTGAGAGCTTCAAGAGAAAAAAAACACAAGACACTTTAAAAAGTAAACCTATTAAAATAGCAAATGATTTGTCAATGGAAACAGTAAAAGACAAAAGTACTTGGAGAGATGTTCTTCAAGTATTGAATGAGCACAAATGTCAACCAAGGGTGACACACCCAGCAAAACTGTCAGTCATGATCCAAGGTGAAAGAAAAATTTTCCACAATAAAGACAGCTTTAAGGCTTATATGATCAACAAACCCAGCCTACAAAAAATGCTAGAAAAGATACTCATGATTGAAGAGAAAAAGAAGCATATTCAGGAGGACAGAAGGGAAGTATAATACCACCAAAACCTACAAGCTAAACACAAAAAGTGTCAGGATTTAAAAGTAACTTCTCCATTATAACACAAGATGTCAATGGTATTAACTCACCAATCAAAAGATACAGGTTACAAATAGATTAGATATTACAACTCATCCATGTGCTGCTGCCTTCAGGAAACACATTTCACCACAAAAGATAGGCACATTCTAAAAGTAAAAGGCTGCTCAAAAATTCTGCGAGCTAATGGAATCAGGAAAAAAGCAGCAGTAACAATTATGCTATCTGACAAAGTGAACTTCAAACCAAAGAAAATCATAAGAGATACAGAAGGATACTATATTTTAGTCACAGGTACAATTCACCAGGAAGACTTCACAATACTGGACATATACACACCTAATATGGGTTCTTCCATACTCATTAAGCAGATGCTATAAAGAATAAATCAAGAAATCAATCCCAAAATGATAATATTCAGGGATTTCAATACTGAACTCTCAACTTGGGATAGATTAACAGGCCAAAGACTTAACAGAGACACATTGGAATTAAATCAAACCCTTACTGAAATGGAACTTACAGATTTCTGTTGAACTTTCCATCCAAGTACCAAGGAATAGACATTTTTCTTAGCAGCCCACAGAACTCTCTCCGAAATAGACCACATATACAGGAAAATTGAAATTATAGCCTGGAACTTATCAGACCAACATGGTCTAAAGCTTGACATCTTCAACACAACGAACAGCAGAAAATACACTAACTCTTGGAAACTGAACAGTGTGGTATTGAATGAGAATTGGGTTCAGGGAGAAATCAAAGGAAATTCAAGATTTCCTAGAAGTTGTAGAGAGTTGATAGTTTATCTAGCTGATGGGGAACACCCAGCCCATGGCAGGTGGGATTAGGCCCTGGATAAATCACAGACAGCTGGTTGAGAGAATTGGCCTCCTTCTGTTCACTTGGCCAGACATGCTGGTCTGTCAAGTAAGGATTGTCCATCTCTCAGCCATTATGTAGTGATGGTATGGCCAATTCCCTCAACCCTGGTGTTGGTATGTGCCCTCGCATCAAGCTGAACTGAGAACTGTAACCAGGAATCGTAAGAGAGAATAAACCCTTGTTCCCTCAAGCCATTTGATGGTCATTTATCAGCCACCATGCATGTGAACTGCAACAAAGGAGATAAATGGTCCAATTAAAAAATGGGCCTGGGAACTCAAAAGAAACATTTCCAGGGACGAAACTGACATGTGTTACAAATATCTTAAAAAATGCTCCACATCCTTAGCCATCAGGGAAATGCAAATCAAAACCTCCCTGAGATATCATCTCACCCTGTTCAGAATGGCAAAAATCCATAATACAAACAACAGCAAATGCCGGAGAGGATGTGAAGAGAAGGGAACTCTCATACATTGCTGGTGGGAATCCAGGCTTATACAATGACTCTGGCGATAAGTTTGGCAATTTCTAAAAAAGTTAAAGATTGAAATGCCATATAACCCTGCTATACCATTTCTGGAAATAATCCCCCATTATGCAAAAATTTACTGCAGTGACATAAGCACAACCATGTTCATTGCAGCACTATTTGAAATTGGAAATTCATGGAATCAACCCAAAGGTCCAATGGATAAAGAGAATGCGATACATTTATACAATGGAATACTAGTCAGCCATCAAAAAAGATGAAATAATGAAATTTCCTGGTAAATGGAAGGAATTAGAAAAAATTATGTTGAGTGAAGTATCCCAGACAGAAAATTAGACACCATATGTACTCCCTAATAGGTGAATCCTAGTACCAAACTTACTTAATGACATATTCAAGGATAAATCTCTGTAATACCTACTGTAATCACAAAGATTATAAACAGGAGGGAAGGAGAAAGAGGGTCCCCTCTAGACCAAAAGGAGAGAGGGGGATCTTGCTTCAGTGGAGAAAATAGGTTGCTGTCAAGTATTGCATGTAAATAGTGAGACATCTGGTGAAGCTTACTCTCGCTTCCCTTCCTGGTCATTTGCGACTGATGAGGTTCGATCTCAACAATCAGGGAGGATATAAGGACTGGTAGATAGATGGTAACCTTCCTGCAAATGGGACACTAAACACCCCCGCACTGCTGTTTCACTACCTATTTCATCTACCTGTGTGAAGATCTTCACTTAAACAGCCTTTTATCTTTGGTTAGGAGATGACCTTCCATACCAATCAGGATGGAGTGGTACAGGAAAAGCAAAACTGAAAACAACAACAAACCATAATTTAGAACACCAAAAACCCTACATTATTCACCTGGAACCAGACTGGCCAAATCTCTCCCCATCCTAAAGCTCCGAGAACCTTGACAAAGTGGGAAAAGCAAGATTGTAAGAGCCTAAAGATGGGGAGGTCCAACAATATGCAAGGTTCTCCACACAATTAAGGTTGCAATAGCTGTATTCAGACTTTGCATGACCTGCACAATGGCTGATATGTCAACGACCCCTCAAAGTCTAGCAGGGATCACAGGGGAGAAGGCTCCAGGCAGTAGGATCCTTAGAGGCAAGGGATTAACAGACATAATAGAGTTCCCACACTAACAGGGAGCCCATGAAAGGGCTCTGGGATATGCCACTGAGTTCTTACCCCTTACTAGGGTGGAGGACTCAGAGGGAAGTTTGGCATTCACAAAAAGTATGCTTCAGAGGATGGGAGGGAGGAATGGGGAGGCACTGGGCAAAAGAGAGGGAGGGTGGGAGGTAAAAAGAAGGGGAAAACGAGGGAGAGAGCCAGGGGGACTGGGGAGGGGACAAGGGAGGGAAAGGACTGGGGTACCTATTGAGCTTGTATGATTGGGATAAAAAATAAAATGTGGGAGAAAAAAAATTACCAGAATGGGTTTTCTCATTTCCATCAATGCAGGCATATCACCAAGATTACTATTGACATTACTTTTTAGTGTACCTTGGAATTTTAACAAACAGTATAGTTTTTTTATGAAGGACATGGCATCTCTTCCTCTTAGCAATGAAACATACAAGCTTCAGCAAGTACTATTTGCCCTTTAGAACTCTACAACAACCAGATTTCCAACTCATATTGATTTCTGCAACATATTGCCATGCCTGCAATCCTGTCAAGTAGCAGATCCCTCCACAACAGTTGTGTGACTTTCCTGTTGCCTTCCTTACTGCTTTTTCTATGTTTTTTTTTTTCCAGGTATCCATTTACTCTTAATTTCATACTGCCTGTGACTACTGATCATCACCAAAATAAAATACAAGCTCCTTGAGATCATTCAACATTACATTTCTAGTTCTGATAGCTCATTACACTATTTGGTACAATGGTCCCATTGTTATATTTGCATTTCTCTGCAGTTAGAATTTCCCAGAACATTCCCTCTGGTGGTTGACTTACTCAAAACTGTATTTATGGCCCAATTTATTTATTTAACTATGATGCTTCTTCTTTTTGAGAGATAATACAGTTTATTTTTAAATAAGCTTTAGGTTAACAGGGAAAACAAGACACTTTGTATCAGGACATTCCACCAGGACAGAATATACAATTGCCCTACTTATCAATATTTTACTTTAGCATAATATGCTGTTAAAATTGATAGACTATGGCTAGTAAATTATTAATTAAATTTCATATTCAATACAAGAATTCAAGTTATGATGTATATTTCCCTGGACTTTCATAAATGGATAATATCATGGTTCCATGGTTTTAGTATCATACAGAATGATTCCAATACATTAAACACTGAACTTTATCTATTAAGCCTTCTGTTTTGCTTCACCTCTGGCAATGACTGGTCTTTGTACTTGTCTCTATAGATTTGAATTTTTATGAGTGTCCGGTTCATACATTATTTATCATTGTTAACTGCTTTTTTTCCATTTGTAAATGTGAACATGAGATTCACTCATCTTCCTTTAACAGTTCTAACAGAAATTCAGTATTTAATGTGTATATATTTACACTATAGTGACTAATTAAACTAATTAAAACCACGGAAATTTGCATATTGCATTATTGTTCATGCAAGTTATTTAAAGGATTGGTACCCATCTGTATTTATTGAAAAATGCTGTTCAATAAAATGTATGTCTCATATATGATTTATCAATTGACCTGTTTTAAGACAACTTTACTACTTTCAATTTTTAGAAATTATGAATAAATATGTAAAAACCTTAATACATAGATTTTTCTGTTCATGTGAAATTTAAATTTATTTATACAGTAGAAAAAATTATGTTTAATAAAATGTGACAAAACTTTCTTTTAAAGTGACTGTGCTATTTTCCATTCCCCCTATCTTGGAATGAACTATTTTACCTGTGGGTTTGTAACTTGTAAGTTTCAGGTACTGTAGTAGGCATGTGGGAGTAGTTCACTATAATTGATAAATCTTTGATGAATATGATCCCAACATGCTTTTATAAGAATATCAACTAATTTATCTTCTTCAAAACACTTTCTGTCTGATCTTGTTCCATGTTAATTCTTTTCTTATAATATGAATTGTTATATATATTCTATCAATTCCTCACCATACACTATTTTTTAATTAATTCCAATTTTTTGCAGTACAATTAATTTAAAGTATTCTCAGGTTTATAGCATGTCTTTACATTCTATTGGTGTCTCTCACAGGAGATTTGAATTTTGTAATAAATTTATTAAATTTGCATTTTCGTTTACATGCTCCTTGTATCACTCGTTCCCCCCTCCCTTCCTCTTTCCCTTCCCTCCAGCTCTCATCCTATCCCACCTTTCCTCCTCTCCCTATGTAAGTCTAGTCTACTCCCTCCTATTCTCCTGTCCTTTGGTTTTATGGGTCCTGTGGTTCCTTCTGTATCATATGTTCTCATGGGGGTTCAGGCCACTGTGGAAGACCAAAAGGCCCTTCCTTGGGTGTCCCGCTGATATGAGTACTCTGCCACCTCTGTCTGACCCCTCAACAATGAGGATTCTACTGCCTGAAACTACTGAGATCCCCGCCAGTTCATGGGGGGGGCATGTTGACATGTCTACTACTGGGAAGGTCTGATGAGATCAAGTCACAATGACGGGAGTTCCTGGCTGCAACTGCCTTGTCTTGAGTGGCATGACCTGTCTGGCATGGGAGCTCTCCATCTTTAGGCTCTCACAGTCTTAACTGCCTCCTATTCTGCAAAGTTTCCTGAGCCTTTGGATGGGGAGAGATTTGGGTGACCTGGTTCCAGGTGAACAATGAAGTCCAATGTGCTATATTATCTTAAAACTTGTGTCTTTGGTATTGTATCTGAAAATACATTATCATATACAGTCACATTGTTTTCTATGATGCCATTTTCTGTTAGTCTTGTAGATATTTTTCAATTTATGTATAGCTCTGTTATTCATTGAGATAATTTTTGTGAAGATTGAAAGGTTTGTGTTCAGTATAACTTGCTGAAAAGACTGCTGCCTTTATTGTTGGCTTGTTTTCCTTCATTAAATATGAATTGAAGGTATTTTTCTGTGTATTTCTGGACACTCTAATGTGAAATATTGATTGCTTCATCAAATAAGTCATACGCTTTAGCAGTAAGAATTTGCTGTCTTTTTCAGTCTTATATATTATGCTAATTATTTTCAAAATTTATTCTCCACAAAAATATTTCAATCTGTTAATATTCACAAAATATTCTCACAAAAATTATGTTTTAATTAGGATTACATTGAATCTGTTTAATGAGACTTTATATATATATGAACATGGAATGCCTTCTTGTTTGTATAATCGTTTATTTTTATTCAGCTTTATAGTATTTGTGCTAGAGATTTTGTATATATTACTACATTTATAACTAAATATTTTAATCCTTGTTACTACTCTACCAAATATATTTTATTTCTAATTGAAATGATACATTGCTGAAACATAGGAATTCAAGTGATTTTTTCATATTGATATTTTAAGCTATAACCTTGCCTTATAAGTGTAGTAGAAAATTTTGTGCAGTCTTTGGCCTATTGTAGATAAAAATATTTCATCTTTGGAGAAAAAGCAGTTTTATCTTTTCCAGTGGATATTTCTTAATTTTGTTTCATTTACCAAATTGTACAGTTTCTGTCTTCTACTACATTGAAAGATAATAACAGTTAGTGGAGGCATCCTCTTTTCATTTATGATTTTAGGAGAAAACCTCTGCCTTTTCACATGAAATATAACAGGCTTCATACATGTTCTTTATTATATTGTAGCAGTTTCCTCTGCTCTTTTAAGGTAGCACTAATACGAATGACAATACAGTTTGACTGGAGCTTTATTTCTATTAGAATTATCTTATTTCTCTTCTTTAAGTTGCTGAGGTGATCAAGCATATTAATTGCTTTTATAATATTGAACTACCTTTTTCAACCTGGGATACAATCCATTTGTTAGTATTGCTTAATTCTTTTTATATTCCTAGTTTAAATTTGTTAATGTTTTTTGAGAATTTTTGCAGTGTATTCATATATAGTGTTCTGCATTTAAACTTTTTGTGATGTATTTGCCTGGTTATGAGATTTGACTAATGTTGATTTTAAAAAAAGGTAAATTGTTTTCCTTCTATTTATGTCTTCCAGAAGAGATCCCAGATAACCAGCATTATTTTTTGATTGTTTTTCTGAACTAACTTGTGGATACACCTTGATCTGTTATTCTGCTTTGGAGCATTATTAACTATTATTTACTTTTTAAAAATCACACTTGCTTTTAAGATTATTTATTTCTTATTAGAAAACTGGGAAATTTTGCCTTTCAAGAAATTCCACAAACGTCTGGATATTTAATTGTTCATAGCATTCTTCTATTATCCTATTGGCATATATAGACTCAGAAGTGATGGTTTCCACTTCTGATATTAGATAACTGTCTTATTTCATTTGAATAGCCTCCATAGAGTTCAATAAATGCAATTGACATGGAAAAAAGTTTTATTTTTGTTGTTTCTATACTGATTTTGTTTTAAATTTATTTGAATGACATTTTGTATGCTCTTCAGATTATTTTGTTCTTAATTATTGATTTTTTTAGATTCCTAAGTTGGAATATTCATTCTGTAATTTATATCATTCTATACCCTAAAAGCATCTCCAAAGAAATTTTCTTAAGTTTTCATAGATGTGTACAATTTTTTACCTTATAATTTTTATTTTCTTTATGAATGTTGTTTTTGTTACAAAAATGAGAGTAATGAATGCCAAGCTTCTTTCCATTTGAAAATAAGTCACTAACCTCTAAGTCACTAACCTTTATGGCATATCTATAATATTGATAGCATTTTCTTTAAAACTCTTTTAAAAAATCAATAAAAGAGGGTTCAATTGTGTTGGGAGTAAGAAAGCATTCAATCAGAGAAGGAGGGGGATATATTTGGGTAATATGGGTGAAGATGACAAATTCATTGTATTCATAGATGCATCCACTAAAGAATGAAAGTAAATAAAATAGAATAGACACAAAGATAATAAGTTCTTTAAAGTGAATCAGAAAAATGAAGACATTGTTTAACATTTGGGATATTATCTTAAAATATTTAGGGTTTTTGTTGATTTGATCACAGAGCTTAATAGGGAATAAAATACTTAGGAAAAAATAGTAGAAATTTCCAGGACAATCTGATAATAAGAAAAGTGAAAATTTTTATTAACTGATGCTAAACTTGCTTGGTGGTGAAGATTTATGAATACTTTAACCCCCTGAAAAGATCATTCTAAGAAAGGAATTTATATAAAACAATTTTCTTATCATAATAGCTATAGTTTATAATTTTACAATGATCATTATATATAATCTGTTTTAATATATTTATCTTTATCTAATTATGTCCCTCAGAATAATCTTGAG
Source organism: Typhlomys cinereus (assembly GCA_023101885.1). NCBI lineage: Eukaryota > Metazoa > Chordata > Mammalia > Rodentia > Platacanthomyidae > Typhlomys > Typhlomys cinereus. The sequence continues at coordinate 7,474,373 of JALPQD010000041.1, read as the reverse complement.
TCAGTTTATTTCCTAAGTTTTCTTACATTATTTTATATTGTTTTATGTTTCACATATTTATTTTTTTTTCATCCCTTGTTACCCAATTCCAATTCCATTTCTCCCACTACAAACCTTCTTTGCACTCCCATGTGCTTCTGTACATGTATGGCATATTAAGTCTTATATGAGTTACTGGTAAAGACAAATGTCAACTTTGGAATTTAGGAAAATGAGAATTGGAAAGCTTAGCCTACCTCTTCCAACATAAGAAGGATATGAAACTGAAGTTTAAATTTTAAACACAACTCTGTATAGATGTCATCATTCTTGGCTGCTTCGCTGCATAGTCTTACATAAAATGTTCTCTGTTACTTGGTCTTTCTAGCTGTATCACTACATGAATTTCACATTTTAAAAATAACTGTTCTTTATCTCTCTTTACATTTTCAAATTGTTAACCTTTATTAACGAATAAAAATATACTAACTCTTGCTGTGCCAAAATATCTAGAAATCCTTCACTTGAATACTTCTCACATACAACTTGGGCAGTATAGTATACTTACGATTGGTTAACAGGTGGTTCTGTTGTAGTGGATTGATGGTAGGAGCTCCCCCAATGGGCTGGCCAGCCAGGGTAGCATGAGCAATTCCAGGTTGAGGTCCAGGAGCAGCAAGAGGAGATTGCATCTTATCTTTATCCCAAGGTGATTCATTTCCACCTAAAGCAATGTGGTAGCAGATATCAATTGGACAATTTTTTATTAAATACCTCATTCAATCTTGTAGAATCATAGTCATGTATAGTATATTAATCCAGCACTTAAAAATTATCACCATATTTGAGTACCTTAATTTTTGACAAGTTTAAATATATTTACTGGTCTAAGGATCTTGGATCTCTGGGAAGACTAAACCATTCTCCTATATATCACAGGCTTGCTAGTTTTACTGGCTATCTCAAGAAAATGGAAATCAAAAGTAATAGCTTTAGAAGCATTTATATATTAAAGATGATTATATGGCCATCACTGATTTTCCTTCTAATTCTCTAATATTAATAAGCAATATTTCAAACAATAGCTGTGATTTACTAAAGAAAACCATACCACTTATAAAACATAATAAAATACACAAAAATACAATGAACATTGGTTTCATCACTTAGTTTTTGAGTAATCTATTAAAGAAACCAATTCTCTGATATACCAGGAAAGGTATGAGTAAACAATTAATCCACAGATTACAACTTGAAATAGCACTTTAATTTGATCTACTATACTAAAAAGGACTGCAAAAATGTTTTTAACTGCAGAATATAAATTGCCATGATTTGCAGTACCTAATCTATTTTGTCTGTCATTCGGGATATTTTATGGACAGAATACTTTTAAAAAGTAACAGGATGATATTCCTATTGTCCCTATAGCAGAATGGCTTTTTAAAAAAGAATTGTGCAAATACATCTTTCAATTTGCTTGGTTCAATTCATTCATTCAAAAGGTCTAATGCTATGCTCATGATGGAATTCTGACATTAGAATCTCTACTCTAGGGATATTATTCTATGACCTGACTAAAAGGCTGATGTTGCTACAGTTTAGATTTGGAACTCTTGAGAAGTCTGAGAAATATATGAGTTTCCCCTTTGGGTCTAAAGCTGGATGAGTGAAAGGAAGTGCTAATCAGGGGTGGCCTGAAGAGAGGTAACTTGATGTGCCACAGAGGCCTGATTCACTAAAAAATTAGCCAGCCAAGGTGAATCCTAGGGTCGGTAGAAGCATGCTGCCAGGAGGATGGGAGGGAGTGGGAATAATTGATTGGAGAAGGTATGTTGGGGGGATGGAGGGAGGCAGGATGAACCTCAGTATGCTTGTAAAAGTATAAAATAAAAAATAAAAAAGTTATACAGAAAAAATAAAACTAAAGTACAATGCTTTTTTAAAAAATATTTCCTACTTTTATTAAATCTACCTTTGAATATACTCTTATAACAAGACTCTAGTTTAACAGCTTTTTATCTCTGGCCAGGGGGTGACATACAATACCCATCAGGATGGAGTAAAGGGCATTGCAGGAGCAGCAAAACTGCAAAAGAAAATCAACAAACCATAATCCAGAACTTCAGAGACTCTATATCAACCACCTAGAACTAGGCCAGACTAATCTCTCCCCATCCTGAAGCTCAGGGAAATTCACAGAAGAGGGGGCAGTAAGATTGTAAGAGCACAAGGATGGGAGGAGTAATGATATGCAAGATATTCCGCACAAGTTAGGGCCTAAGCAATCATAATTGGACTTTGCATGCCCTGCACAATGTCCAACACACTATTGACCCCACAAAGTCTAGCATTTGCTAAAGGTACCAAGATACTTGGAGGCAAGGGATTGACAGCCACAGTAGTGTTCCTATGCTTAAGGAGAACACAGGAAAGGGTTCAGGGAAATGCCACTGGGTCTTTGTATGTCATTGGAGAGGAGGCCCCAGAGGAGAGTCTGGCATGCACATTAAAGGATTCTCCGGGGATTGGGGGGGAGGCACTGGGGAATGGGGAGGGAGGGGTGAGGGGAGGGGGAGCAGAGGGGTCGGGGGGAGGAGGAGGGAGGGAGGGAACCGGTGTACCTATTAAGTTTGTATGAGCGGAAATAATAATAAAAAATGTTTTAAAAAATGTTTCCTAGTTAACTCAAAAGAAAATAAGTCAACAAATTTCCATTCTCCACATGCAACATTATAATTATTTGTACTTCTTAAAGTTTGTTTTTTCATTGTAACATCATCCCATGTTTCTGTAGGGGGTAAGTTCATAAAATATAAATGTTATTCATTATTCTCTTGAGCTAGTATAATTTATTAGGGGATGATTGAAGATTTTACCTCAAATTTGTCTATTTTCAAATAGATTTCAAAAAAGCATTTTCTTAAATTCAATTAGTTCCCTAATGCAGTGTTTCTGGATGAAAATGGACATGTTAATACATTTGTTTTTAAGTACTCCATGGATATAAATAGTTTTCAAACTTACAATTTTCAGGAAAATAGTTTCAAGAAGAACATGTATTTCTTATTCAAAGTATTTTTTAAAGCATATACTCGTTAGAATCTCTAACAGGAGCTGTTAAGCTTTCATGAGCATTTATCCTATGTCTGAAAAATCTTCTTTTCAGGGATCCTATCAATCACTTTCTTTGCGGAATTAATATCTAATCGAAAAACAAGATATTAACTTAGTCTCTCACTTCTTTAAGACAAGGACTCTCTGTCTCTACCGCCATCCTGGACAAGACACTCTCTCACGAACCTCCTCCCAGGTAAGTTCCACCAGCACCCAGGTGCACCTGCTCGTCCCAGCTCCTGCCAACGGCCAGCCTGAGCAACACCCAGGCTGCCCTGAGCTTGGGTGGGCCACGCCCCAGATCCCAGGTGAAGAGGTCTACCATCGCCATCAGCCTCTCTTCCCTGCGGGTCCACCCAGGACCCTTGCTCGCCATGCAGAGAGGACAAACTGCTCCTAAGAATTCAACAGAGTCCAAAGGAAGCTCAAGCAAAGCTCTAGGGGACAAAGGCCATACATCTGAAGTCCTCTAACATCATCCGATCACATAGGAGAGACTCTTCACATCCCGCCCAAAGAGAAGTAAACCCCCCCTTTTTACCATCCTGCTCCTTTCAATTATTAATCACTGTAGATTATCTTTTCCATATAGCCATCCCCAAAACATATACAAATTCAGGAATTATACCACTCACCCTCACACATCATCAAGGTACTAAATCCAAAAAGTACACTACCATACTATTATTTACCCCGTCTACTAAACCTGACTTAATTGATGTACTAACAGTCTAATAGCATCATCTAGGAAATAACAATAACAACAGACAAACCCAACTCCAAAGCAAACACTAGTAGTAACTGCCCAAGAGTAGTAATACCAACTCAATCAGTTCAGTCAAACAGTGTACCTGTTAAGTTTGTATGAGCGGAAATAAATAAAAAAAAACTGGCCACATTACTTTTTCTTATTTCCTTAAACTGCTTGTCACTACAAGCTATAGTTTATATATTTTAATTATTTAATTTTATAACTTTCTCTTTAAATATTTCAGGTTTTATTTCCAACAACAATAACAGTTTCCTTTACAACATTACTCATCTCAAGTACATAAAATGTCATTCATGCAATCGTAAATTACATGTTCTCTTTTTTGTTAAATATTAGATGTGTAATCTGGGAGGTACTTTTCCTTTTTCAAAAAAGAAAAAAAAAACACACAGAAACTGAATGATCTTAAGAGACAAAACAACAATGCCCAAGTCAAAGGCAGATCAATGGGAAACAAAACCCAAGAAGACAAATTTCCCACCAAAAGAATTATCCCCATAGTGATAGATTCTAACCAGAACAAATTCACAGAAAATAGCTAAGAAAGCCAGGCCCAAGATAATGACTTTCAAAGCATGATCATTGCCATGATCAATACTATGAAAGAGGAAATCTGGGAGGAGCTAAATAACTGCATCTACTACTTTGAAATGGAACACAACAGACACTTGGAGGAGTTGAGAAAAACAGTTCAAGAAACAAAAATAGACACAGAGCATTTAAAATAGTCTCAGGCAGAGTTTAAAATTAAACTAAAACACAAGTAATTTTCAACCCAGAACTCAACAGAGAGTTTTTTTTAATTTTTTTATTATTTATTCAATTGTGCATGTGTGCATGTGTGTATGTGTGTGTATGTATGTGTGTGTGTGTAGAACCATAGTCAAATTCGGGAACCACCATGGACTGCCTCTACCTCCTTCTTTTTTGCTCTGTCCCTGGATTCATAAGCTCCACCCTACCAGGGCCAGAAATGCAGGCTGCCCCCCTGCTTCCGCCCAGCCCCTCAACAGAGAATCTTATCAGCAGAAACAATGAAGCAGAAAATAGAATTTCAGATCTTGAAGACAAAGTGGGAGTATTAACAAGCTTAAATGAGCAAAAAATGTCAACCCAGGCTGATATACTCTGCAAAACTATCTGTCATGATCAAGGGAGAAAGAAAAGTTTTCCAGCACAAAGACAACTTGATGGCTTACATGTCTACCAAACCAGGCCTAAGCTTAAATGAAAAAACAAGAGTAAATTCAGGAGGACAGAAGGAAAGTATAATACCACCAAAACTTAAAAGCCAAATAATACACTGACAAAAGCCACTAAACGTAAAAAATGTCCAGAATTAAAAACAATTTCTCCATTGTAACACTAAATGCCAAAGGAATTAACTTACCGATCAAGAGACACAGATCACAAACTTGGATTAAAAATCACAACCCATTAATCTGCTGCCTTCAGGAAACTCATCTCCCCAAAAAAGATAGGCACCTCCTACAAATAAAAAGCTAGTCCAAAATTCTGCAAGCTAATGGAACCAGGAAACAGGCAGGGGTAGCCATTATGTTATCAGACAAAGTACACTTCAAACCAAAAAAAATCATAAGAGACATAGATGGATACCATATTTTAGTCACATGCACAATTCACCAGGAAGACTTCACAATACTGAACACATATGCACCTAATACAGGCCCTTCCACATTCATTATGCAAACCCTACAGCATCTAAAGGGAGAAATCAAGCCCCAAATGATAAATTCTTGTGGATTTCAACACCGCCCTCTCAACATGGATAAATCAACAGGTCAAAAGCTTAACAGAGACACTTTGGAACTTAATCAAACCCTTACTGAAATGGACCTCACAGATCTCTATCGAACTTTTCATCCATGCACCAAAGAATACACATTTTTCTCAGCAGCACACGGAACTGTCTCCAAAATAGATCACATATTGGGCCACAAAATGAATCTCCACATATACAGGAAAGTTAAAATTCTAGCCTGTACCTTATCAGACCACCATGGTCTAAAGTTTGACATCTGCAACACAACAAATAATAGAAAATACACTAACCCCTGGAAACTAAACACTGTGATACTGAATGAGAATTGGATTCAGGAAGAAATGACAAAGGAAATTCAAGATTTCCTGGAAGCAATAATGAAAACCAACTTATCAAAATCTTTGGGACAATGAATACTGTCCTAAGAGGTCAGTTCATACCTCTTAATGCCTAAATAAAAAATGGAAACATCAGAAATAAATAATTTAACAATGCAGCTTAAAGCTTTAGAGACACTAGAGCAATCCGATCCCAAAAGCAGTAGAAGAGAGGAGATTAGCGATATAAGGGGAGAAATATCCAAAATTAAGATTAGGAAGATGATACAGAGAATTACCCAGTCAAAAAGCTGGTTCTTTGAAAAAAATCAATAAGATTGATACACCCCTAGTTAAATTAACCAAAAGTAGGAGACAGAAAACCCAAATTAACAAAATTAGAAATGAAAATGGAGTTATCACTACAGATACCCAAGAAATTCAGAGTATTATAACATCATGTTTCTAAAACCTATACTCTGTGAAGTTTGACAACACAAAAGAAATGGATAAATTCCTAAGTAAGCACAACTTATCTAAATTGAATCAGGAAGTTCTGAATTATTTGAATAATCCTATAACATATGAAGAAATAGATGAAGTAATCTCAAATATTCCCACCAAAAAATGCCCTGGACCACATGGATTCAGCACAGTGTTCTACCAGATATTCAAGGGAAAAATAACACCAATACTCCTTAAACTGTTCCATCAAATAGCAAAGGAAGGAACACTACCAAATTCTTTCTATGAAGCTAATATCGTCTTAATCACAAAACCTAATAAAGACACACTTAAAAAAAGAAAACTATAGGCCAATATCTTCGATGAACACACATGCAAAGATTCTCAACAAAGTCTTAGCAAATCAGATTCAAAAACATACCAGTTCTTGGAGGAATTCAATTTTCTTGATATTTGTATACCATTTATCTGTCACATATCTGTCTATTATGTGTTCATTCTAATATAGTCAACTATCTGGTTTGAATGGAAGCACTGTCTACAACTTCCTGTCTTTGAATCCTTAGATAATGTTAATGTTTAGGAAGATTGTCATTTAAAAATAGAGTCTTGGTGGAGGAAGACATGCTACAGGAGGTGGTCCATGAAATTTGGTGCCCCAGCCCTGCTTCCTCTTGTAGTTACCCTTTGCCTCCAGATGGCTGCAATGACTTCAATAGACCTGATTTTGCCTCCTGCCTGCCTTCTGTTATGTCATTCCTGCCATAATATCATCTCTGTAACCATAGCCAAATAAATACCTTTTCTCCCCTAAGTTGATTGTGTATGAGTGTTGTCTCACAGCAGCAAAAGTAAGAGTACTACACTATCCATTTATCCATTTAAATACACTAGTAGGCAGGGGATACTATAGTTGATCTCCCACAACAAAACATAATTTTCTCATACTTTTGTAAGTTTTGTCATGTATTATTTCTCTAGGTACCCCATTTGTTTTCACAAGTTCTTTCTTTTCTGTATAAGTTCACTCATGAAGTGTATCTGTGTGCCACAATTTTCTAGTAATTTAAGGACTCATGTCAAACTGTATCATAGAACTTCTCTTGGCTTTTACCTTATTTTTTATTTTTTTTTATTTATTCAATTGTGCATGTGCATGTGCAGAACCACGGGTGAATTCAGGAACCATCATGGACCATCTCCACCTCCTCCTTGTTTACTCTGTCCGGGGGATTCACAGGCTCCGCCCTACCAGGGCCAGAAACGCAGGCCGCCCCCTGCTTCTGCCCAGCATCTATACGTGGGGTCTAGGATCTGAACTCAAGACCTTCTGCCTGCAAGGCAGAGGCTTAACCCTTGAGCCACCTCTCCAGCCCCGGCTTTTACTGTATTCTTCTTTCAAATGCTCTAGTTCCATTCTCATTTAGGAGTGAGGGCTTTAATATACAACTTTTAGGGGGAATATAATTTATCTCACAGTATTAGAATATGAAGTTTATTAAATTATATTATACTAAATTTTTGCAGGTGTTCATTCAACAAAGAACATTCCAAGTCCATCAGAAAATCTCAGTTGTAAAGGGAGAGGCTGCCAAGCCTCTTAACTTGAGTTCACTCTCTAATGCTTAAGTGGTGAAAAACAGTCCTTCCAATTGTTCTCTGGCTTCTACAGATACCACTTCAACTCCATGATAAAGAAATGTTATCAAAAAGAACATTCTCAAAATAACTGATCCAAGAAGCTAAGTAGTCATTGGACTTAGGAAAACAGAAGTCTAAATATTTATGTACTGAAACTTAGTATGAGTGTTAGATGTAGCTCATGAAATAGATGCTATTTTTCATAAAACACTATTTAGCAAAAAGACTATATTCTAAGAATCAATATAAATATTAAAGTGATTAAATATCTAGAGATTATTTGTTGAATGAATGACAAATTTTATGGGAAATTTTTTTAATTTTGAAGTGACAATTTAAAATCTATCACAAAATGTTAGAGTTCACAATAAATTTTTAATTTCTGCTGCTTTTTCTTTCATGCAATAAATGAGTAGAAGGAAGACATATTTATGTTATGACTTTATAAGGTATGCATGGCATTTCAGAGATGCAAAGGAGTTTTATATGCATTTGCTCTAAAAATAACTTTAAAAGAGAATAGGGGCATAATATAGGTTAGAATCAAAGCAGCATTAAAGATTTATCAGCATGTATCAATAGACATAGTTAATGTTGCCTGTCATATGTTTCCATACATGTTATCCATTAAATTCAACCCCCCCTTTTCACTTCCACTCATACATCCTTCCCAATCCCTAGCAATTTTATGTATCTTTCAAGATGGCATTTTTAAAAAATGCAGGTTTTCTCCTTAAAGAACGGCATGGGATTTTTGTTCTTTTGTATCTGGTTTATGTCACTGATGCTCTATCAATTTCAATACAAATAATTTCATTTCAGCGCGGTTGAGAAAAATTTTCACCCTTTCTGTCTCTGCCTGTCTGTCTTTCTGTCTCTGTCTCTGTCTCTCTCTCTCTCTCCCTCTCCCTCTCCCTCTCTCTCTCTCTTTCTCTTTCTCTCTCTTTCAATCTCCCTCTCTCTCTCCAAATTTTTATGGGAACATGGGAACCCGCGTTAACCTTAGCTTATGAATAAAGCTACAGCAAACATGGACATGCAGGTAGTTTTGGAATGGTTTACTGTTGTCATTGGTAAGATGAACCCAGAAATGTGATCTCTGAATCAAACAATACATCGATTTTTTGATTCCTTAAGACTTTCTTCAAACTGTTTTGTACAATTACTATACTTAATTAGGTTACCTGACTATTCAGCAGTTCTGCAAATCCTAAAAATTGGAATGATGGAAAGATCTCTTGTCATAAAGTTTTCTGTAACCAGATGCATTAAAAGTAATATCTGTAGTCATCATGACATGATTTAAGATAATTAACATGAACATAAACAAAACACAAAGATGTCTAAATATTTCAAATTTATGTAAAGAAACCCAGCAGTGAAATTCTCTCTCAATGATATAACTCCCATGACAATTAATATCTGTCATGTCTACCCATTGCCCTCTTATATTATCAGAATATACTTCCTCCCTGTCATTGTGATTGTGCTATTAGGCATCTGTGCAGGGAACTAATAGGACGTTCACTAAAAATATTAAAAGGGTATAATGATAATTCAGTCACTGGACATCATTTTTACCAACAATGCTCAATGATCATCTTTATAAATGCTTAAGCTGCAATTTCTGTGGGTTTGAGATTTTTATACTATTAGGTCAAAATACATTACATGCAAGGTTTTCATACATTGAAAAATAATTCCTCTCTCTTTTGAAATAAATGTGGTCACAACCTTTAAAATTTAGAGAAACAATATAGCAACATCTGTTATTATGCATTGGAATGCATAAATTTAAAAGTCACTTATTAAGGAAAAATAATTACCACAAAAGGATATGTTTAGGCATGAAAAATGTTAATGTATATAACAAGCTTCACTTATGTTGTAACTTTTATAGTTCCAACACAACACATACATTAGCCTGCTTGAAATTATTATTATAATAATTATATTTCTAAGATGTGTACATACATCAAAGAAAAATTATTCAATTGTAAAAGTAATTATACAACATATGACCTGAATCAAGCTTATTCTCATTGTCATAAAATACTTGGTTTAGTAAGAATCCTGGATAAGTACACATTGATGAATGTAAACCTTTTGTAATAAAATATGTTTCAATTAAGTATAAACCATGAAAGTCATTATTTTCTATTTATAGCATGGTATATGCACTGGGAGACATTGTAAACAAACATATATGCACACATATAGACAAGTGCAGATCTTACTATATTATGAAGCAATAATATATGAATGGAAAGCTCCATTTTAGAATATACTTTCATTTGGTTTTCATTAAAAATAGAATACTTAGGAACTTAACACATTTTCTCAGATCAAATTTAATACATGTGTGATATCTCAAATTTAAATTGATATTTATAAAAATAAATAACAATTGTTCCACTTTACAAAAATCTTCAGAACTTCTAAAAAATTTATATTCTATGGTTTGAAGTTTTTCACAGAATTGACTACATCAAGCTTAATAAGTGGTACAAATGTAGGTCACTGATGAGCTTCTAGGGATGCACTCCTCAATAAAGTGTCTACATGCTTCATATAGCTATTTTCTTTAAAATTAAATTAACTTAACGAGATTTTGAAGTGATAAGAAGCTGCATGTACCTGGTGGCAACCACAGCAGGAAATGAAGATATTTATTTCCATGGTTTCAGGGGGTTATATTACATAGAACTATTCTAGTTTACAAGTGATCACACATTAGTTGGGTCAAAACAGTAATGCACAAAGGAATCTTCAATTCAACCTTAAATTTAATCAATTTAAATTCATTATAATTTAATGTGATCTTAATCCTTCATATCCTGTATCTATTTGGGGCATACATCAACTAGTAAATGCTGAATTCCTAATGTGTCAGGTGTGATCTTTATTATTTAGAATACAGAGATTAAAGACAGAGCTCTGATTCTCAAAGATCTCTCAGACTAATAATGTGCTTGAGAGCTTTCTTCTATTGCTTTTTGTAGCTGTGCCTCCAATCTAACTTCATCACTGATGCCAAAATGTTATTTATTCAGCTCCTGAATTTTGTTGGCTCTTCTGCAATAATGTATTCAACCAGGAATTGCGAAATGAACAAAATCTCTTTCTACCTTAAAAATAATGGAACACAAGAAAAAATATTGGAACATGAAGAAGAAATCGAACAGAGCAATTATTGCAAAGCAGCAAATGAATACTTTGATCCACGAACTTAATGTTAACTTCTAACAAGTACTAATGGTTTCTAAGAAGTTTGGCAAGCCTGTATGAGAGAATGTGGTAGATGTACTGGCATGATATAAGTGTTCTGTTAATGTAAGGATGTCACCCTGCTAATCAAAATTAAAATCTGAAGTAGCCAAACAAAGAAGTAAAAAACTTTATAAAATCTATACCATGAGCAGTAACATATCTGCAGTCAAACCCAAAAGCTGCTAAAAATTGCAGTGTTTTTCTGTTTCTTTTACACTTGATAATTAAAATTAACTATTCATCACAATCTTAAGCTAATAGCCCGGATTCATACATTTTTCTAAGAAGCATAGTGACATATTTCACTAAGTAAATGTGAAACTCAAACAAGGTCATTGTGCATTTGTTTCTAAATTAAAATGTTCCAAGTTGAGGAATTCCATGACAGACATTTTACAGCACAGTGGCTAAAACTAGAGTACTGCATTGTTGAGTTATAAAAATTAGATGTGTAGGGAACCTAATCACATGTAATGTAGGCACATTTTCCTACTATCTATACTATGAATGTGATGACCCAGTGGGAGAGATTCTTGAAAGCAATTTGTTTGCATTAAATTAGGGGGAAAACTCTTGTTAAAAGGAATTTTGCTCTTCACACAGTAAGAAAATGGGTTTTGCAATCTATCATTTTGCAATTACAAATAATAAGCTAAATCAATGTCCTCTGCACCCCACAAATTTAATTATGGTGTTTATGTGTGTTTGTCACAACAGAATTAATTTTCATTCTGGTAGACTTTTGCATTTTTATTTTTTGACAGCTTCATGTACCTATGTAATGAATTTCACCTTTTGTTCCCCTTTCTCATGGTTCATCCTTTGCACACTTAAACTTCTCAATAATTCCCTCTCCTCTTTTAACATCTGATTTTAATCAAAGTTGACTATTTTTATGGGTGGGAGCTTACTTCATGAAGCTTGGACAACACATTTGTGATTATATCACTGAAGAATGTGGTGTTCCTCCACAGCCATGATTAACTCTTTTACAGTTAACTTCAACTGAGAGAGAGACTGAATGTTGTACAAAGTACAGAGAATAGCTGACTGTGGAGTTCATAGCATTTGAGAAGACATCTTTATAACTCCCATTTTCAAGGCTTAGAGAACATCATGGAATTGGAGGTGGTAAGAACAAAAGAGCAAGAGGGTTGAAGACAAATAGTGGTGTTATAAAAGAATTTCTTCTGGAAATGGCATGTTCATTGCGGCCTTGAATTCACAACAACTGTGGTTACTTGAAAAAGACCTAGAACAGAATAATTGTGTTTAAATATCTTTCAGTAGTACATAAGTTATATGCAGTATCTTATACAAAAGAGCTTTGTGATTAAAGAGATTTTTGAATTTTGAATTCATGTTTTGCTACTGTAAGTATTATAAGTTGAGAGATGCTCAAAAAGCAATATAAGATCATGTCAGTGAAATATTTTCCTATCTGGATTTGATTTCCTTCTGTCATCTGTAATAGCATGTGGTTTTTTTAAGTGACAAACATATTACCAAGTCACTTTAAAGTAAATAATCATATAATACCACCATCTATCTTGTTTCTGTTTGTCAGTTTTGAAATATGAAATATTAACATCAGAGAATATATACTAATGATTTATCTTAAAAATCTAGTTCCTAAAATTCATAAGCTCTGACACATATTCTTGTCATAAATATTATATTTTGGCTTCCTAAAATGAGCATACCTCAAAAACTAGGTCATCAAAGATGACCAAAAAACAGATCGAGAAATCGAAGTATGTATTTTATTTTAACTAAAAAGTAGACACATTATACATCGATAATACTTCAAAAAGTAACTTTACTCATGTCCCTCATCAGTCAAGTATTAATAAAATCCAGAGGAAAGACCGAGCCTCCTCAAGGGGTAAGAGTCCAGTCATTGGCATTTCTGGCTTTCATTTACTCTGAACTGACCATAATGCACTATGATTTTTATTAAATTAGCTCTTACAGACAATACAACACAGTGCAAAGAGAAGAAAACAACACAAACACAGAATTTGAGTGGAAAAGATACCAGAATTTAATATTTCACTTCTTACAGTAACCACTTGAAACTTATTAGGTACAATAAATCCTGTTTCATTAGGATATGCACATACATATATATGTATTTGTGTGTGTGTGGTGTGTGTGTGTTTGTGATCAGATTATACCTACCAATCACATTCCTCTCTATGGTAGCAATAATATCTTATTAATTCATAATTATTCTTGAATAAAATTCAGTATTTAGAATAGTGTTTACTAATCTTTGACTTAATTTCTATTTTGTGTATATCTTAGTATAATTCATAATTCATTTTATGCAAACTAATTACATTCTCTTATTTAACTAATGTGGGGCAGAAAAAGGGCTTATAAAACTATCTTAAATCAAAAAAATTAAAACGGTAAAAATTTAAAGTCCCCATCACCAAAACCTGGAAAGTCTTTTAAAAAATGGCATTTTCTGCCTTCAGTTTGCATCTTATATACTAGATCTATGATCTACAAATGTGCTAGTAATAAAGCTTAATATTTTTCTATTGCTTTGTCAATTTAACCAATTTTTTATTATTATTTTTATTCAATTGTGCGTGCGTGTGTGTGTGTGTGTGTGTGTGTGTGTGTGTGTGTGCGCCCGCGCGCGCACGTGCGCATATGTGTAGAACCAAGGGCGAATTCGGGAACCACCATGGAACGCCTCCACCTCCTCCTTGTTTACTCTGCCCCAGTATTCACAGGCTCCGCCCTACCAGGGCCAGAAAAGCAGGCCGCCCCCACGCCAGGCGTCTATATGTGGGGTCTAGGAACTGAACTTAGGACCTTCCACATGCAAGGCAGAGACTTAACCTCTGAGCCACCTCTCCAGCCCCATCAATTTAACCAATTATGACATGCTTTTAGATTTAATGAGTTAGGTCCAAAAATGAAAGACAAGAGAACACAGAATAGAGGCAATTAATTCATCAATTCTGTCTTTTTCATCCATTAATAGACTAAATACACACATATTAATGACATTCATGTACATGTAAATATTTTTCTATCATTTTACATGTAAGAAAGCTATTTAGTGGAACTATAACATGTTCTCTAGACCACAGAATTAATTATGCCCTATGAACTGAAATGAACCTATATAATTTTTGAATCGAACAATGTGAATGAATTATTACACAAATTGCAAATTTCTTGTGTGTCGTATCTATTTGAATGCTTTAGAAGAGTGAGGTTAGAGTAATATTACTTGACTAGTAGTCATAATCACGGAAAAGTCTACAAAACAAAATAACAATAAACATAGATATAGAATGAAAATTGAACCAATTTTCTCCCATTATAATGACACAGTAAAGAAAACATTAATAGACACGGAGTTGGATTTTCGGTCCTTCATTCATTATCTATGGACCTTGGGAAGAATATTGAAAGTTTTGCAATGCTAGATACCTAATATTTAATGTATTAATATACTCTGCTATTATTTTACAACAGAAATAGTATATATGAAACAACATAACAACTGGACATGTTAAGAACTGAATAAATATTGAACATAATTTAAATGATCAGAGAATATAAAAGACTATGTAAAGTGCTTTTAATTATTAACTTATCAACTTATCTTCACAATAAATATCTTTTTAATAATATTATCAACATAAGGTGCTAAAGACTATTAGATATTCCAAGAAATTAATAAGTAATTCACACAAAAAGAGCTCTAATATTTTTGCAGTTAGCATTTTTATTTGCAAGACCATATGCCTGTTAACATATTGCTCTTAAAGTAAATTATATTATCGGGTAGACTAAAGTCCTGAAAATAAAGAACTCCAGGTATGGCCTTACTGGGCTACTTCCAAAAACATATCAAGTGGTTCAACAGATGTAATTACTGCCAAGCCTTGCCAAGGGTTTGAAATGTGCCCATTAATTCAGCAATTCCCAGTCTGTCCATCAGTCAGTCATACTTAAAATATATGCCTGTCACAATGTAGTTGAAGAATCTATTGATAATTGTACAGTAAAAATCCTTTCAAACACATAAATACATGTTTGAAACATTTCAAAAAAGATACCTTATGAACTACGTCAAAAATTTTAAAACAGCACTTCAAAAAGTTTCAAAAAGTAATGTGGATATAGAAAATCGCAAGCACTTCAGAATGTTTATTATCACATATACATATACAAACACATCTGGATGCATATATAGTCTTTCATAAAGAAAACTGATTGTTTTAATGAGAGAAAGCAAGTGCTAAACAACTCTATATCGCCTTGTCTCCTCTTGAGAAAAACAAAGGCAGATGGTTCTTTTATTTTCTCTGTACAGAGGATACTGGGTTTGGCTGACAGTGAGTAGCTATTATTCCTATGACTTCTTAAAGAAAGATTGTAAAGACGAATAATACTTTTAATAAGATGGAAAAAGCAATGAAATCAGAAGTTTGCTGATAGAAGGAATGAAAATTTACCTTTTGAATAATTTTCTTTGTAACTCTAAAATGAAAAGAAGATACAATAAAGATAGCTGAGGAAAGAGACAGGTCAGCATTATAAATGTACAAAACACAAAGTGCAAAGGAGAATATCAATAGAAAAAGAAAATGCAATCATTTTACTCAAATGTAAACAAAAGCTACAGTTTCAAATTTTGCAGAAGATTCAATATTACTGAAAACGTGACAAAGTGAAACTCAAGGGAATGACTAGGATAACAACACAAAGATCATACACAAACATGTGCTGTTTAACAATAGAGATAGATTCTGAAAACTATGCACTAATATGATTTCCTCATTGTGCAAACAGGAGTAGGCACTACTGTTAACAAAGATGGCAAGGACATCATTAGACAATATATTCTTAAGGGATGATTCAGGGACTCAGAAGATAGCTTGGCAGATAAATTTCTCACTGTGTAAGAAAAAAGGCAGGAGTTCAGATCTCCAGATCTGAGTTTGATACCTGGTTTGAGAGGCAGCCAATCTGTATCTGTGGACTTGGAAAACAGCCTGGCAATCTCCAGAGCAAGCTGATTTGTAACACTAACCTTATTGGTAAGTTCTTGGTTTGATTCCAGACTTGGTCTTAAAAGAATAAGGTGGAAGAGTAGCAACTGAAGATGATTCCACATATCAGACTCAAGCCTACACACACACACACACACACACACACACACACACACACACACACACACACAGGCCCATTTATGCACACATGCATAATTAGCCACATGAGAACATACAAATACACATTCAAGAACACTACACTGCATACACGTGAAAGTGGAAAAATTAAAAAAGTTAAAGGACCATTGTCTAAATGATCCATTGTTTCTGAGAAGGCATTATTCATGCATCACTTCATTTTATTAAGTTGACACATTAAAGTGAATATCTAAAAGTTCTTATAAATGGAAGAGAAAACAGAACTTGTTTTTTTCTCAAAAGAATAAAGTAAATCAAGGAAAAACAGTAGAAAAATATTAACAAATTATAGAATCAAACTAGCAATATTCAAGAGTCTATTTGACAAGAAACATTTACTAGATAAAGGATTTTACTGTATTATATTGTTCTGATTCACTGCTTATAGCATCCAAGGAAATCAAACATGGAATTTTACAAAATTTCAATTAATTAAAACTGTAATTATCAATACTAAGGAAAAACTAAAAAAAAAGTAAGATTAGTATCTGTAGGCATCACATTCATTGAACGTTTTCTATATGCCAGAAAAATATTCAAAGAATTTTAAGCTCTTGAAACATGCCAGAAATTGTTCATCTAGTCTTTCACCTCTCCCTACATGAAAGGAACTATAATCATCCACACTTTCTTTTTAGAGAAACCTGATGCTCCAGAAGTTTGAGCAATTCACAGAAATCTCTTACTATCAGTAATGAATGGAGCTAGAATAGTTCCAGAAGAAAGACATTGACATTCTGTTTGCAAATTTTGTTTATACAAAACATAGTAGCATAAGTGTTTTTGATTGTAGAATCAGATTTGACTTTCTGGAACCCAAAGAAGACATTTAGAAAAGTGAAAAAAGAGTAGTAGCTTCAAAGACCAGCTTGCTCTATTGATCAGTTATGCAATGGCATGTTATTAAGTTACAAAGTGGGAAGACCTTCAAAGTAAATCCTCTAGGTTCAAGTATACAGGAAAGATACTTTTTACAGCCCATTTTCCCCATCTTTTTCTTTAAAAAATAAGAACTATATGCAATCAACTATTGGTAGTGTTTTTTTCCTATGTTTCCGGAAATTAAGTATAAGACTACAAAGGGACAAACACCAGGCGGATGCCTGAAGAGAGAAAAGTGAAAGATTAACTGTATTTCTTGGAGTAAATCACAGCAAAAAAGATAGCACATACAAGGCCTAATAACACAAACTAAAGGTGCAATTCATTTGCATAAGTCAAAAGTTTTCAACAAATATGGTTATCAAAACCTGTTTAATTGTCACAGAAACAACTTTGGAACTCATAATTTTGAAGTATGAAACTACATATAATTCAAAATTCATACATGTCTTAAACAGAACCTGCAAGTATTTTTTTAAACTCAATTCTAACACTTTATTTAACCAGTTGCAATTGTTTTTCATGCAAGCAGAAATTAAAATGTAGATTTTATATTCATGGAAAATTGCCAGCTTCTGAGTTACAAATGTTTAATATTACATGCCTACTGTACCACAAAGAAAAAAATTCAAGATATTTGCATCAGGCAAGACATATGAAGTCAAATATATATACAGATTTATTAATATTAGTAGCATTTTTTATGCTAGGTAGAGAAATGTCTGAGTTTTAGACCAAGAGAATATTGTCACCTATGTTTCAACAATTTAGGTAAAATAATTTACATGTTAAGAATGGTATTAAAGGGCTGGAGAGATGGATCTGCCTCACAAGCAGAAAGTTCTGAGTTTGGATTCCAAATCCCACATAAAAATTCCAGGTGGAAATGACAGGCAGAGTCCTGGGAAATCACAGAGTGAAGCAAAAAGGAGGTAAAAATTGTATTAAAATGTTTAAGAAAAAAATGATGAATATTCAAGACATACACTAAATTTCCTAGTTATTAAGTTCCCAATGACCATTTAACATGGCATTAGATTGTTAAAGGGAGGGGAAAGTGGGAAAGGAAAAAGGTAAGTAAGGAAGGGTAGGTTCAAAGATATGAACTCACTTTATTTGTAAATGAAAAATAAAAATTCTCAATAAATATATACCATTAAACGTGTATACATATATATACAATTTATGTTTCATTTCCAATTAGAGACTTATTTTAATACCTCTTTAAAAAAGATTACACAAAATCATTTAATATATTAATAGTTTATTTGCAAATTTTACTGTCTAAATGAAAATATATGTATAAAGATATACACACAATCACATAGATTAGTTAGAACTTTTTAAATATTTTAGATTTTATTCACAGAAATATCATCCTGTTACCTTTAACAATGGTTACTTCTAAAACACAGTTATAAACAATCAAAAATTATTTAATTATGTTTCAATACTCATTTTCAAAATTCAGCAACATTTAGGAGGGACATTATCAGTCTAAAAATAAGAAGAAAGTTATTTTTGAAATACGGAATATTTTGCACCAGGAAAATATTCAAATTCTTCTCTGGACAGTATTTATGGTAGATTTAGAAGGCTAAGTAGAACTCGTGCACATAAATAGTCTACCACATTACACATGAATATATTATATTTTTAATTATGTACTTTGGAAATTGACTATATATTTTTTTCAAATAATCTTTGATATGGTAGCATGATACAATTTAGTATCAGATCCTCAATATAAATTGCTCAAGCTAACAAATTCCAATGCATTACAGAGTAAAGCAGAATAATTTATTTTAAAAACAAAAGCATATGACACAGTTTTACATGATTGGGATACAGGTACAGAAAGTCAGCAAAGACTTATGGCCAAAGAATTCCTGCTGCTTTTGGTCAATTGTCAGGCTTTTAATTTTCAAAGTTGACAATCTACCATCATAACTATACTTTGAAGAAAAAAAAAGTATCTATTAATTGTGACTGGCATAAAAATCAAAATCTGTATGCTAAAAGTAATGGTGTTTTAGAAGTTTTCGTGGATATTATTAGTTCAAATTTATTAACATTATAAAAGCCTAAGTAGGAACATTTAAAATTTTAATTAGTGCATAGTTTTACATTAATTTGTCAACAGTCATATCTATTTTTCAGAAGTTGCAACAGAGAGACAATAACAGAGAGACAATCTCTAAATAGAAAGGATAGTTTTCTCATAAATATATATGCAGACAATTCATACTTATGCATTCAGTCACACAAATTTCCTAAACTCTGCTAATATAATAGTAAGCAACGTACAGCCTTCAAGCTAAGGAAGCTTCAGTACAATTTTGGTGAAAAAGTAAAAAAGTTAGAAAATATTTGAATGCATGTATGTTCACTGCACGTTGTCAGGATAAGTTTAAACACATTGTATAAGTATCTTCTTTTTAATTATTCTAGAAAATAGGATAGGAAAGACATTTCCAGGCCCCAATGTGGGTAGGACCGTCAGGGATGGATAATGAATTATGCAGTTGTGTAGGCGTAACCTAAGAAAGAAAAGCAGAAAGAACCTAGAGATCAGGACTGAGGAATGCCATATGAGCAGACAATTGAACAATGCTACCTCTTTCCCAGTCTCTGATACTGAAAAGAAGTCTGGTGTGAAGTAGAGTAATTGAATTCATCCTCTAATATGTAAATGATGACTAAGAAAGAAATATAGACATAAAGCAGAGTTCTCTCTATGACAGGAATATTTCAAAGATTAATCCATTAATTCTTCCAAAAATATTCTTGACTTGAAAATAAAATACAAAAGGATGGCTTTTTATTATTTTATTTGTATTTTATAAAGTTGTGCCTATTTATTTGTTTACTTGT
The DNA here is from genome assembly GCA_023101885.1 of Typhlomys cinereus. Taxonomy (NCBI): domain Eukaryota; kingdom Metazoa; phylum Chordata; class Mammalia; order Rodentia; family Platacanthomyidae; genus Typhlomys; species Typhlomys cinereus. The sequence goes on along the minus strand of JALPQD010000041.1, from coordinate 7,454,051 downwards.
TCCTCATATTGTACTTAAGTGATTAGACCTTTGGCCATTTGCATCTAAATGTTAAATTATTGTATCATGCTTGCAGTTCATGCGATGTCATCAAATTGTGTCACCAGTTGAAAAGAAATAATTTATATTTTTATCATTGCTATCATAATAAATGATACAAAATGAATATTTATTGTATCTTATTAACATAAAGAAAAAAATGCTATTTGTAAATATTTCCAAATATTGTTTTCACACTAATGTGCATTCATTTTAATGTTTGGCTTCTTTTCTAATTTTGAAACATTTCCAATTTGGCAATAGAAATGGTAAATATTGGACAATATGGTATTTGATTGGAAAGAAAAATAAACGATATTTTGCCATTGAGTACAGAACATGTGTACCTAATTTGAAATAGAAATAAACTACACATTAACATAAAATGCTATGGCCTGGAAGGATTTCATGGATACCGTGCTCATTTGGAATATAATATCTAAATTATCTTAATCTTTGAATTGATAGAACATCTTCAACTTTTTATTTTCTCTTTAAAGTATGGGTTACATTTTTACCATGGACCACCTTGATTATCATTTAAAAAATATTAACAGCTTGCATTCTCATATCATTGCCCAGTTACAAATTCCAAATATTTTGTCACATTTCTTGTGAGCAATGCCATCTGCCAGAGGTGGCATTTCATGGCTGTTTACCCTGACTCCCTCCAAGAATTCATCTGCCACTATCTAATGCTGCCTGAATAAAGGGATTAAGACTCTGATGCAACAGAGACTATTGATAATTTGGTATAATTGGGAAGAAATGAAGATAAATGAGGTTGAGGATGGAGAGGCAATTAGTTGAGCTGCCGGTACAGCTGTGTTCTCAACCTAGTTCCCCTGGCCTTTTCTTCAGTGAGGTATGTGAAAATTAACCATAATGACAAATACACACTTCTCAAAACTCCTGTACTTTGTAAAACTTGAGAATTCACTTTTCACTTCTGATAACTGACTTACTTATTTGGTCTCCCCAAACCCCCTACCGTGTATATTACAGAAGTCTTTGCACCTGCTGTACTTCAAGAATAATGCCCCCCAACCCACTTCCTTGTTTTACTTGCTATCAGGCTATTGTTTACAAAAAGGACACTGAGGGTCCCAGAGCCTATTTTACTTTAAATGTGGCCCAGGACTGACTGTGCTTTCATTGTCATATTATTAAAAACCAAGAACTGTTTCTTTTGATTTTTTTTGGAGATCATTTTGCAAACAGAATTGTCTCTGATAGTTTACAGTAAAAAGATGGATCAGATTTATATAAAATTACAATTGCCTTTAGTGCCTGGCAAAATTAATATGTTCAAAAATAAATATATGATAATATTGAAGTTTGTTAAGGTCACCACTAGTATCATTGCTTAAAGAAAACAAATCAGTCAGTATTCAGCATGTGTTTATTTAGTGACTTAAATCTAAAATCACTTTTCATAAATTGTCATCCTGGATATTTAGTAATGAATTAGAGTATTTTGCATTTCAGATTCTCCATTGATAGCCTATTATTTTTTGTCACATATAATCTATCCATACTATATGTTTGCATATAATTAAAATCATATCACTGTATTTAAGTTATTTCTTGTTAGGAAAAGTTGAAGATGAATTAAATAATTTAGAATATATAAATCTATGACGAGATGAGCAATTTCTTTCTCTTTGTATGAAAATTGGAATACAAAGATGAATAAATTTTACACTTTTGGTTTGTTTTATTCACATAAGAATCTTAAACAATATTTTAAAACAAACAGAATGGTAATTACAAATGCTTATCAAACAAGGCAAACATGCCCATCAGGATGACTGTATGATTACATCCTTATTTTTGAGAATTACCAAATTAACATTTTAATTGTTTTTATCTATACTGTGCAAGGCATTAGTCACTAGACATGTGTGGCTATTTAAATTTAAATTAAATAGAATTGCAATTTCACTTCTTCAATTACACTAGCCACATTGCAAGTGCACAGACATGTGGCTAGCAGCTTGTATTTTGGATATCATAGACAACATTCCATTCATGATAAAATATTCCATTAGTCAGATCAGATCTATTTAAACACAATTCTTCTAATAATGAAAGTTAGTGATGTTAATCTGTAGCTAAACTATGCTGTTAATGTCAGATAATCAAAGACTGAGTGTTCTATTAACAAAAAATTCAGGTTTCTGTTAATTTGTTTAATTTAAGACGGCAAAGAGCTCCAATTTTAAAAATTTTAACTATCATACAATTAGAAAAATATTATGGGTATACTCAGAAAACACCAAATTATTCTTTGACTGCTGCTTTGCCCAAAATTCCTCGATTAAACCAGTAGCCAAATATTTAGTACGAGCAATTTTACAAGAAAATATACATGCGCAGAAAGGAATAATATACTACTGGTTATAGGAACTGCTTTTCAAAGTTAACATTAGGTTAAAATGAAAACATATATATAATCACATATATACATATATTAATTCTTCAACTTGACACATTTAATCCATTTACTGCATGTAGATAGATGTGTTTACTGAAAATTATTTTTCATTGAGCTTTCTCTTTTAAACGTTTATATGGGGCTGGAGAAGTGGCTCAGGGGTTAAGCCTCTGCCTTGCAGGCGGAAGGTCCTGAGTTCAGATCCTAGACCCCATGTATAGATGCTGGGCAGAAGCAAGGGGCGGCCTGCGTTTCTGGTCCTGGTAGGGCCGAGCCTGTGAATCCCCGGGCAGAGAGAACAAGGAGGAGTCAGAGGCAGTCCATGGTGGTTCTAGAATTCGCCCGTGGTTCTACACACACACACACACACACACACACACACACACACACACACACAAAAAAAAAAATTGAATAAATAAAAAAAAAGTTTAATTTATGTTTTTAAATTTGCTTCCTGTATTTCAAGAACAATCCTGTTTATAATATATAACACACACAAGATGGATTGATAAACAGGGTGAATTGGAAATATGTTTCATGCAAGTTTATATTATTTATTTATATTTTTATATTTTTCAAATAAAGGATTCACAATTTTCAAGTATCATTCAATGGATAGTTGATTCCTACAATATCGGAAATTTGACAGCCTCCCTCTCAGAAGATGAGCAACTTCTTTTCTGTCTGTTCAGTTCCCTTTCCTGTGAAATGATTGAGCAGCATGAGCTCAAAGATCCTCTCAGCTCTGGTATTTTATAACTCTAAATTGTATTTATGCATAATTTCTTAAAATAAACTTTATCTATTAAATGACATGTTAAGTGCACAATTATGAAAAGAATTTCCCTTCATGATGCGCCAGATACCTGCGGCAAAATAACTTCCCCCCAAATTTTGTAAATTTCGCTTACAAAAGTAAATGAAATTGGGCTGGAGAGATGGCTTAGCGATTAAGACTCCTGAGTTCAGATCCCAGGTCCCACATAAAAATGCCAGGCAGAAATGGCAGTGTACTGCTCTTTTGGCCCTGGTGGGTGGAACCCGGGAAATGACAGAGCAAAGCAAGGAGGTCATGCAGCTCAATTTCATCATATCACAGGAAAGGAAGCTGAACAGACAGAATGATGAAATTGATCGTCTTTTGAGAGGGAGGCTGACAAATTTCCAAGTGGAAACTGAAGCAGGCTGAACTTCTGGCCCGGTGGGGGAGCTGGGGAAATCCAGGATTAAAGCAAGGAGTTAGAATAAATCCAGGATTATTCTTGAAGTTACCCGTGACCCTCTACAAGAACAAACAGTGCCCTCTCACACACTCATACACACACACACACATAAATAAAAATATTTTAAAAAGGAAATTATCGGGGCTGGAGAGGTGGCTCAGGGGTTAAGCCTCTGCCTTGCAAGCAGAAGGTCCCGAGTTTGGATCCTAGACTCCATGCATAGACGCCGGGAGGAAGTGGGGACGGCCTGCATTTCTGGTCCTGGTAGGGCGGAGCCTGTGAATCCCAGGACAGAGTAAACAAGGAGAAGGTGGAGGTGTCCATGGTGGTTCCCGAATTCGTCCGTGGTTCTACACACACTCACACACGCACACACGCGCACACAAGCACAATTGAATTTAAAAAAAAAAAAAAAAGGAAATTATCATCAGGCTGGAGAAAATGGCTCAAGGATTAAGACTCGGTCTCACAGGCAGAAGATCCTGAGTTCAGAGTCCAGGTCCCACATAAAAATGCCAGGCAGAAATGGCAGTGCACTGTTCTTCTGGCCCTGGTGGGTGGAACCTGGGAAATGACAGAGCAAAGCAAGGAGGTCATGCAGCTCAATTTCATCATATCACAGGAAAGGAAACAGAAGAGACAGAATGAGGAAATTGATCATCTTTTGAAAGGGAGGCTGACAAATTTCCAATATTGTAGGAGTCAACTATTAACTGAATGATATTTGCTGTATAATAGTAATATTAAATGAGTAACAATAAAACATGAGGGTATAAGAATCCAGGATGATTAATGAAGTCACACTTGACCTTCCACAGGGACACACAGTGCCCTCTGATGCGTGCACACACACATACACACACACAAATATACACACATAAAATGAATAAATACTTTTAATGAAAGCAAATGAAATCATTTTATAGTATCTTTGCTTCTAAATTGCCTAAGAGGTCATTAATATTCATATTAAGCTCTTCAATTTACTCATGTTGTATATTATTTATAAGATATAATTCAAAGGTCTCTACCCCTCGATTCTTTGAATCAGATTATTCATTATTATTACAAATAAACAAAAATTACTGAGGCAGAGTTATTTAAAATATTTCAACCCTAGTTGAAAGGGCAGGGAACTCGCTCCAGCTGATTGGGCTTGGCCAACAGTTCCTAAACAGAAATCCAATAGCAGTCACTAGAACAAACAATAAATGGGATCTTATGAAATTAAAGAGCTTCTGTTCAGATAAAGAGATTATAAATCAAGCAAAAAGGCAACTCACAGAATGGGAGAAAATCTTCACTGACCACATATCTGATAGAGCGCTGTTATTCAGAGTGTACAAAGAACTTAGAAAACTAAATACCAAGGAGATAAATGTACCAATTAAAAAATGGGCCTGGGAATTCAAAAGAAACTTTTCCAGGAATGAAATTGCAATGTCTACCAAATACCTTAGAAAATGATCCACATCCCTAGACATCAGGGAAATGCAAATCAAAACCTCCCTAAGATATCATCTCACCCTGGTCAGAATGGCAAAAATCCACAATGCAAACACCACCAAATGCTGGAGAAGATGTGGAGAGAAGGGAAGTCTCATACATTGCTGGTAGGAATGCAGGCTTACACAACCATTCTGGCAATCAGTATGGCGATTTCTAAAAAAATTAAAGATTGAAATGCCATATGACCCTGCTATACCACTTATGGGAATAATCCCCCTAATGCAAAAATTCACTACAGTGACATGAGCACAGCCATGTTCATTGCAGCACTATTTACAATAGCAAAGTCATAGAATCAATCGAAATGCCCAAAAGTTGACTAATGGATAAGGAAATGTGGTACATTTATACTCAGCCATCAAAAAGATGAATTAATGAAGTTTTCCAGGAAATGGATGTAATTACAAAAAAAATATACTGAGTTAAGTATCCCAGACACAGAAAATTAGATACCATATGTACTCCCTAATAAGTGGATCCTACTTCCAAACCCACTTAATGATATATTCAAAGGAGGTGACCTTCTATACCAATGAGGATGCAACCAAGGATGGTGCAGGAAAAGCAAAACTGAAAACAACAACAAATCATAATTCAGAACACCAAAGACCTTGCATTATTCACCTGGAATCAGACCAATCAAATCTCTCCACTTCCTAACGCTCAGGGAACCTTGTGGAAGAGGGCAAAGCAAGATTGTAAAAGTCTAAAGATGGGGAAGGCTAATGATATGCAAGATAATCCAAAAAGTTAGAGCTGCAGGAGCCAGAATTGGACTTTGCCTGATCTGCACAATGGCTGACATGTCAATGACCCCCAAAATCTAGCATGGATCACAGGGGAGAAAGCTGCAGGCAGTAGAATCCCTAGAGGCAAGGGATTAACAGTCATAATAGAGTTCCCATACTAATGGAGAGCCCAAGAAGGGTCTCATGGCTCTGAGTCCTGAACCTCACTAGGGTGGAGAGCTCAGTGGAAGGTTTGGCTTTAACACAAAAGGATGATCCAGGGGATTGGAGGGAGGGAGGAGGAGGCATGGGGAGAGGAGGAGGGAAGAAGAGGGGTGAAAGGAAGCAGGGAAGGGGGAAGAGTGCAAGGGGATGATAGGAAGGGGAGGAAGGAGGGAGAGGAGAGGGATACCTATTGAGTTTGTATGATTAGGAAAAAAATTAAATGTGGAAGAAAAAAATATATAAATATTATAAAGGAATAAAAGTAAATGAAATTATTTAATAGTATCTTTGCTTCTAATTTGCCAAACAGCACATTAATATTCATATAATGCTCTTCAATTTATTCATGTTATATATTATTTTAAGATATAATTCAAAGGTCTCTACACTTCGATTCTTTGAATCAGATTATTCATTATTATGACTAATACACCAAAATTACTGAGACAGATTTCTTTAAAATACTGATCCAAGAAAAGTAAATTATCCACATTTCTCAGAAGGTACAAATTTAATTTGAAATACCTGGCATTTCCTTATAAAGAAGAAATATTACATTTTATCTATTCAATTATATCACACACAACTCCAGAAGTGTAACTTATAATTTCTAAGTCATTTCTAAACCAGTAATGATGAACATGGATTTCTAAAAGATTTTTATTCATAATGATGTTACTTATTTGAATTAATTCAACAGCTTGATGAGTAAGTACTGAACCATGATTTATATCAAACAAGATTTTGGTTTTATTTTTTGAACATTCTGCTGTAAAGAATCAAAACAAATTGTATGTATGTATGCAGGCAGTAGAATCCCTAGAGGCAAGGGATTAACAATCATAATAGAGTTCCCATACTAATGGAGAGCCCAAGAAGGGTCTCATGGCTCTGAGTCCTGAACCTCACTAGAGTGGAGAGCTCAGTGGAAGGTTTGGCTTTCACACAAAAGGATGATCCAGGGGATGGGAGGGAGGGAGGAGGAGGCATGGGGAGAGGATGAGGGAAGGAGAGGGGTGAAAAACAAAATTATCTATAGACCCTGCCATAGCTTTCTAGTGTCATGATCAATGACGCAAACCAGTTAGAATAGTGTTATCAATTGATGCTTTTTTTCTTGTGTCCTACATTTAATACATAAATAATTTGAAACATTGATGAGCCTTACTGAATTCGTAGGTAATATATGTATATAACTAGGACCATGGATATTGCAGTACTAGGAAATAATTGCATTTATTTCTGTAGTCATCCATTCAATTTATATTAATGTAGGAGTGAAGGAATGATGGAGTGAAGGGCATTGCAGGAGCAGCAAAACTGCAAAAGAAAATCAACAAACCATAATCCAGAACTTCAGAGACTTTATATCAACCACCTAGAACTAGGCCAGACTAATCTCTCCCCATCCTGAAGCTCAGGGAAATTTGCAGAAGAGGGGGCGGTAAGATTGTAAGAGCACAAGGATGGAAAGAGTAATGATATGCAAGATACTCCACACAAGTTAGGGGGCCGAAGCAATCATAATTGGACTTTGCATGCCCATACTATTGACCCCACAAAGTCTAGCATTTGCTAAAGGCACCAAGATCCTTGGAGGCAAGGGATTGACAGCCACAGTAGTGTTCCTATACTTAAGGGGAACACAGGAAAGGGTTCAGGGAAATGCCATTCGATCCTTGTATGTCATCGGAGAGGAGGGCCCAGAGGAGAGTCTGGCATGCACAGTAAAGGATTCTCCAGGGATTGGGGGGGAGGCACTGGGGGATGGGTAGGGAGGGGTAAGGGGAGGGAGATCAGGGGGTTCGGGGGTAGGAGGAGGGAGGAAGGGAACCAGTGTACCTACTAAGTTTGTATGAGCAGAAATAATAATAAAAAAATGTTAAAAAAACAAAGTTTTGCTACTATTTCAAATATGATTAAATTACTATTTTGGTGAAATAGATAATTCAAACAAAATAGTACATGCACAACTTGAAATTTTATTATATTTTATGAAATACATTAAAACATTTATTTCTGTCATCAAAAATTATTTTGTACAAAATAACCAGTCCAAAATATGAGATGAATTAAGAAAAATATGCTTAATTCTTGATATACTTGGTATAATATTGTACAGATTCTGTTTCTTACTATAAATAAAAGAATCAACAAATTCTAAGTTTTAACTGCAGCAACTGAGTATATTTCATCTGAAAGGAATTTGCACATGGTTATTTAATGTATAGAGAAATCTAAAAATAACAAATGGAGGTCAAAGTGACAACACAAGTTTTAGTATGTGAATAATTTGTTATTAAGTGTTTTCCAGTTCAAATTAAAAAGTATAGGAGGTATGCATTATGCTTTAGGATGGAAGACCTAGGTAAAAATTTAACCCAAGGAACTTGGTTAAATTCCTCATGGATTTTAGAAGAGGCACCTCTTGTGTGGGCAATCATTTCAAAAATGTATAAACAGTAGTGTATCATCAATGTTTACCTGTATTAATGTGCAATTTATTTCTCATGTCTTTAATCTTATTGTATTTTCATAATATAAAATAATGGGACACTGAAAATAAAATAGGTTTGAAACAAAAAAGATTGGCCTAACCCACACAACTCTAGTTTCTTGTCCCAACATACAGAAAACCTCACTACTTCTTCCCCAAATTCATTTCCCAGAATTGCCTGTGAAGGGAAGAAAATGAGTTGCCTTTACACTGCATCCAATATTTTGAAATATTTATCACAATTTCTTTTAATTTGTTGTGCCAATTCTATAATTTATGAGATATTTTTAAATTTCAAAATTAAAGGTGAGACTTGTTTTCAGGACAGGTCACTGGACCCCTTTACAGAAAATTCTCTGTTTTCATTTCCTTAATATCTGTGTTACAAAGTAGTCCATTACTAGTGTTCACAGGATGAGTAGATATGCTCCTTGACTTATGATAGAAATATCACAATATAAACCATTATTGATTGAAAATATCAAAAGTCAAAATTTAAAACTTTTCTCCTATGAAGCAACATAGCTTAGAACCACAGAATACCACAGAACATCAGTTGTTTGAACATATGTTCACCTATGTCACTGCTGTTTCCCAGCTTTGTAAGTGAATCTAGTGTTGCATATCTCTAGCCCAAGCAAAAAAAATTAAAACTAAAGTATGAACTTTTATTGAATTTTTAATGCCTGGGCAACATTGTAAAAGTGAGATATTATAATTTGAGCCATACTCAATAGAGAATTGTGCCTACATGGAATACAACATTTAAACATGGTGGATTGAGTACATGTTTAAATGAATATGGAAAAAAGCAATCATCTTTCATTTCTATAGGTAATTTTTTACATTACATAGGTAACAAATATTTGGTTGTAATGATGTTTTAACTCCAAAAGTTGAAAGTAAAGCTCTTTTTAGCTATTGGCAATATTATTTTAGTTCTACTCCTGTCATAACTTGAGTGTGGGTTGTTCCCCACAGGCACATAGGTTTGCATCCTTGGCTAGTATTACAGCTTGGGATGATTATAGCAATTTTGGGAGGTGCACCCTGCTTTCTCCTCAGTTTGTTTTGACAGCAGTGACCTGAACAGCCTTTCTACTCTGTCTTCAACCATGTCTTCTGCTATGCGATTACTAACATAATGTACTATATACCTTGCCTCTGGAACCCTAAACATAACTAGTTTCTTTTTCTTCACTCAGTTGCTTGAGTTTCAGTGTTATTTCACAGCAAAAAGTACCTACAACCTTTTTCTTTCTAACTTGCAATGTTATTACTGCACTGTCCTTGTTTACCTTCATTCATGCAACTGAGTTCTATTTAGACATGATGTATAGCCTATGTTGGACACTTGAGCCTCTTTTATGTAGTATCATGATTTCTGACATTTCAATTAACTTCATTTCAGCCCTGACTTATTTCAATTAACTTCATTTCAGCCATCACATGAATTTTTCTATTACAACAGCATGATTTGGTTTATTTAGTTATAATTCTTTCTAGTTTTTTAATTGCTAACTAAAAATCTGGCATTTCCCTCTTCCATCTTTCCTAGTACATGCTGTCAAAACTATCAGTGGCACATCAACAGAACTTAGTGAGGTCAATTGTTGAAATATCACCAAAAAATGAATGGTTACCTAAAAACTATCATTCACAAATTTTCCTAAAGAAATAACCACTGCACTGACACTAAGCTTATTATTCAAGTTGAAAGTGATATAAAATAATCCACCAATAAGAAGTGTTGTGGCTGATTTTACAGTATTAATTCAAAGTAAAACACTTAATATTTTATAATTTAAATGATATCAAGTATTTTGTAACTATTTACACTTACCCATTCTTTACAGTATGGTATCTAGAAGACAATTATTTTGAAATATATATTGAGATGAATTTTTTTGCTTTGATCTTTGTAAATTACAAAGACAGCTGGAGTTACAGTATTTTCTGAATCACAATTATCTACATGCAATGGCACTCTGGTCAATCAGTATTCAACAAAACTTTATTGAGAAACTATATTATGCGATGAATATCTGGTAAAGTTCACATGTAGGATTATATAATTTATATATTTATCATGTTAGTTTTGTGCAAAAACACTATCAAACAAATACAAACTGTCAACTATAGACAATTATAATATGGTTGTAGAAGCACAAGGTACATTCTAGTATTTTATATTAAGAGCATCCCTATAATATATTAGTAAATTTAATTAAGAGAGTTCATTTTATTATTCTTTATAGCAAAAAGATATGTGTACAAGAAAAACAGGCATTGATTTTTAAAATGTACCATGGAAATTTTAATAAAAATTTTCACTAAAAATACGTTGATGAACCACCTAGAACTAGGCCAGCTTAGTCTCTCCCCATCTTGAAGCTCAGGGAAATTTGCGGAAGAGGGGGTGGTAAGAGTGTAAGAGCATAAGGATGGGAGGAGCAATGATATGTAAGATACTCTATACTAGTTAGGGCTGAAGCAATCATAATTGGACTTTGCATGCCCTGCGCATTGTCCAACACACTGTTGACCTCACAAAGTCTAGCATCTGCTAAAGGCACCAAGATCCTTGGAGGCAAAGGATTGGCAGCCACAGCAGTGTTCCTATACCTAAGGGGAACACGGGAAAGGGTTCGGGAAAGGCCACTGGGTCCTTGTACGTCATCGGAGAGGAGGGCCCAGAGGAAAATCAGACATGCACAAGAAAGGACTCTCTGGGAATTGGGGTGGGAGGCACTGGGGGATGGGGAGGGAGAGGGGTGGGGAGGGGGAGCAGGGGGTACGGGGGGAGGAGGAGGGAGGGAGGGAACTGGTGTACCTAATAAGTTTGTATGAGCTGAAATAAAAAAAAATTCTAATATATGACAAAAAAATACGTTGATGAAAACACTTGGAGAAACTAAAAGCATATATGCATATGTTGTGCAATTCATCTCATCTCAAAAAAAATAAACACTTTATAAATTTGTAGTTGTTACTTCATCATTGATATGATCATTGATTTTTTTCACTTTGAAACTTATTCATCTTGTGATGGCCCTATTTTTCCTAAAAAATGTTATTTGTTATCATAACAAATAAATCTTTCAGTTCATCACCATCAAATTTAAATCTATGACATTGCTTTGCAATGTTAACAGTGTCATGAACCCACAGTTCAGATATATTTACATTCTTTTTGTGTTTTTACCTATTAAAATATTAGAAAAATCTACTACCCTGCATAGTGATGCAACCATAAGTATTCCTAAATTATTTCATTTCTAATGTTACTGCATTGTGAATGAATTTATGATTTGAAGTTCAACATTATATATTCAACTATGTGCTATTTGCTAGAATCTCATTAAATGTTTGAGTCTCTTTTCTTCCTTATGCAAAAGATGGATTCTTGAAACACTTGCTTTACTTTCTGAGTAGTATGATCATCAAATGGAATAATCATATATGAAGTTTAAGATATCAGAGTGATAAACAAATGTAACCTTCCAAGCAAATGACAAAATAGCATCTTGTATCTACTTCTTAGTAGATACGAGCATTACACATGTTACGTTAGGATTACACATGTTATTTAGAAAGTAGAAAGCCAAAATAAAACTTAAATTATCATGTACTATAAAATAAATACAATCAGAATCTCCACAAAAATGTGAAAAAATGGGCACAACTTTGTTTACATCCATGGTAATAACACAAGTGTATGGAAAGGAAAGTGACACTTATTCATGATTATATATTTTCTGTGTCATCTAATTTTTGTGTCTCTTGGACTTCATTAACAGTCATGCAGAAAAATATCCGAGATCTAGAGATACAACAAATATTTGCCAAGCAGAATGTTTTTTGACAGCAGGATTTACTGAAAATGAAAGACATGGCACGTAATTTCCTAAATAGCTGTTGCATTCAGTTTGTCTATTCTTTAAATTCTTTGTTTGATTATAAAACATTTCTTTCAAAAAGACAATATTAATTATTTTGTATAACCATACTGAGGAATAATATATGCTTCAATGATAAGATCTTTGTAACTTAATTAAACTTCCCTACCTACCCTTTGCAATAACATTCAAAGATCTTTATCAGGAACAAAGCAACGAAATTAAAACCCTTCTTTCCTAACATTTAAAAAAGAAAGGGTCATACTCTTTTTGGTTACCACTGCAGTATATTTTTTTGAAAGTAATAGTAAAATATTTGGATTGGAAGTTCTACTAGATCTTATATTCTTCCTTTAAAAAATTAATTTCTTTGTTCTTTCCACACATCTCCTGTCAATAAAATGAAAAATGATATAGATTTAGGAGGATAGTGGTCTCAGTGTAGCATCTCTCATATTATTATTCCAGTATCATCTGTTACAAAGTAAGACCAATTCCCACATCTAATTACAAACAGGATTTCAGAGTCATTAAACAAAATACATTTCCATTAGTACTGCTGTAAGAAGATAGGGAAAAAATGAAGATTAGTTCATGCTGCACCACTTTCTTTTAAGCTATGAAGATTTAGACCTCTGTAGTGAAAGGTCATAAATTTGCAGAAGATCACAAAATGACAGCTATGTGAAAAAGATTATTTCAAATAGTTTAGGACATATTATTTGTGTTCTGTCTTTTTGTTCTCTGTGCTATATTTAGTTACTCTATAAATATAAATAGAAACTGAAAAATTCTATTATTTGGCAAGTACTTGAAGGTATTTCCTTGTTCTCTATAAGGAAATGTTCTTTGCATTTCTAAATAAGTATGTTACAACAAATCTTACACGTAAAAACAGAATACATGCAAGTAGGTAATTTTTATTCAATGAGACAGTGCTATGGTTTTGATAGTAAAATACACTTCTAGTTGTTGGAATTCTGGAACGTTTGAAGACCAAATAAATCAAGTAGACACTGCACTATCTCTAAATGGCTGAAATACAAACTGAGAAGTATATATTTTCTATGAATGCATGCATTTCCCACTAATATTAATGTATTTAGAAAACCCTGTACCCTGAAGCATTGTTTAGTGACTGAGCTACTCAAGATATTTAATATATATGCAAAGTTAGACTTGGGTAATCTAAGTGACATTCTAAATTTTCTGATCATAGTATGTTAAGCAACATAATATCTAAAAATTAAAGCTATTGCAAACTAAAGGAAGATAAATAACAAATCTAATATAATTGATGTGATTCTACAAGTGAGAGAAGGCATGTTATTGAATTTTGTTGAACCATTTTCAATAAAACCAATGTTTTATTGAAACATTTGTGAGTCTAATATATTTATGATTTATATTGAAAAGAGTTTAGCCCTTCCCATCCACTCCTCTGCCCAGGACTCCTGCGCGGTCCAGCCAGGCGTCACCACTCCACCACCCAGGTAAGCTCAGTCCTCGCACACAACCAGAGCCCCAGGCCACCCTAGTGGACCCAGCTCCTCCCACCATCCAGCCACAGCCATGCACAGGGCCTGGGAGGAGGAGAGGGTACGCCCTCTTCTCCCGGCCCCGCCCTCAGGTCCCCCAGGTTGAAATAGCGCCCGGCCGATGCCCCATCCTCCCATCCCCTCCACTCCCCTGCCAGGGACAGGCCTCACCACACTGCAATCTAGGTAAGCTCCGCCCCCGTCCACCCCCAGAGCCCCAGGCCAAATAATTCAGTTTAGTGAAAAACACACAGAAATTAAAAGAAGATCTTAAGAGTTAAAACGACAATGCCAAAGTCAAAGTGCAAATCCATGAGAAACAACACTCAAGTAAACAAAGCTCCCACTGAAGGAATTAATCCCATAATGTTAGACTCCAACCAGAACAAACCCATGGAAAATGGCCAAGAAAGCCTGACCCAGGATAACGACCTTCAAAATATGATCATTACCATGTTCAATACTATGAAAGAGGAAATCAGGGAGGAATTACATAATGGAATCAATCGCTTTGAGGAGGAACACAACAGACACATGGAGGAGTTGAGAAAAACAGTGCAAGAATCAAAAACTGGCATACAGCAGTTAAAGCAGACTCAAGCAGAATTTAAAACTGAGCTACAAGACAAGTTATCTTCAACCCAGAACTCCACAGAGAGCCTTATCAACAGAACTATCGAAGCAGAAAACAGAATTTCAGACCTTGAAGATAAAGTGGGAGTACTAACCAGCTCAATGGAAGAGGTTGTTAAAGCAAAAAAGACACGTGAGAGAAATATCCAAGAGATATGGTACACCCTGAAGAAGCCTAACATGCGTATTCATGGAATACCAGAGCAAGAATCTCAAAATACCACCCCTGAGGAAATTTTTTAAACGATCATCAAGGAAAACTTTCCTCATCTAAAAAAAGAGAGGCCCATCCATATACAAGAGGCATTCTGCACCCCAAACAGATATGATCAAAACAGAACCACCCCACAGCAAATAACAGTTAAAACACTCCACATTCAGGATAAAGAACTGGTGCTGAGAGCTTCAAAGGAGAAAAAACAAGTCACTTTTAAAGGTAAACCTATTAAAATAACAAATGACTTCTCAATGGAAAAACTAAAAGCAAGAAGAGCTTGGAGAGACATACTTCAAGTATTGAATGAGCAAAAATGTCAACCTAGGCTGATTTACACTGCAAAACTATCAGTCATGATCGAGGGAGAAAGAAAAACTTCCCAGCACAAAGACAACTTGAAGGGATACATGTCAACCAAACCAGTCCTTCAAAAAATGCTAGAAATGATACTCAAGCGTGAAGAAAAAAAACAGGCATATCCATGAGAACAGAAGGCAAGTATAACACGATTAAAAGCAAAGCAATATACTTATAAAAAGTACTAAACATAATAAATGTCTGGAATCAAAAATAGTTTCACCATTATAACACTAAATGTTAATGTAATTAAAATTCACCGATCAAGAGACACAGATTACAAACTTGGATTAAAAATCACAATCCATCAATCTGCTGCCTGCAGGAAACCCATCTCACCAAAAAAGATAGGCACGCTCTAAAAATAAAAGGCTGGTCAACAATTCTACAAGCAAATGGAAGCAGAAAACAGGCAGGGATAGCCATCATGTTATCAGACAAAGTGGACTTCGAACCAAAGAAAATTATAAGAGACACGGAGGGATACTACATTTTAGTCACAGGTACAATTCACCAGGAAGACTTCACAATACTGAACATATAGGCACCCAATACGGGCCCCTCCACATTCATTAAGAAAACCCTACAGCGTCTAAAGCAAGAAATCAACCCCCAAACGATAATTCTTGGGGACTTCAACACCGCCCTCTCAACATGGGATAGATCAACAGGTCACAAGCTTAACAGAGACACTTTGGACCTTAATCAAACCCTTAAAGAAATGGACCTTACCGATCTCTATCGAACTTTTCACCCACGCTCCAACGAATACACATTTTTCTCAGCAGCACACGAAATTTTCTCCAAAATAGATCAGATATTGGGCCACAAAACGAATCTACACATATACAAAAAAGTTGAAATTCTAACCTGTGCCCTATCAGACCACCACAGCCTAAAGCTGGACATCCACAACACATCAAACAACAGAAAATACACTAACTCCTGGAAACTTAAGAATATGATGCTGAATGAGAACTGGATTCAGGAAGAAATTAAAAAGGAAATTCAAGATTTCCTGAAAGTGAATGATAACGAAAATACAACTTTCCAAAATCTCTGGGACACAGTGAAAGCTGTTCTAAGAGATAAGTTCATAGCTGGTAATGCCTACATCAAAAAAATGGAAACATCAGAAATAAAAAACTTAACAATGCAGCTTAAAGCTTTAGGAAAACTAGAGCAATCTGATCACAAAATTAGTAGAAGAGAGGAGATTAGCAAAATAAGGGGAGAAATATCTGAAATCGAGATTAAGAAAATGATAGAAAAAATCAACCAGTCAAAAAGCTGGTTCTTTGAAAAAATCAATAAGATTGATACACCCCTAGCTAAATTAACCAAAAGCAGGAGAGAGAAAACCCAAATTAACAAAATTAGAAATGAACATGGAGTTATCACTACGGATACCCAAGTAATCCAGAGAATTATAACATCATATTTCAAAAACTTGTACTCTGTGAAGTTTGACAACAGAAAAGAGAAGGATCACAATTTCTAAGTAAACACAACCTACCTAAATTGAATCAGGAAGTTGTGAATTATTTAAATAGTCCTATAACATACAAGGAAATTGAAGAAGTAATCTCGAATCTTCCCACCAAAAATTGTCCTGGGCCAGATGGATTCAGCACAGAGTTCTACCAGACATTTAAGGAGTTAATAACACCAATACTCCTTAAACTGTTCCATCAAATAGCAAAGGAAGGAACACTACCAAATTCCTTCTATGAAGCTAATATCATATTAAACCCAAAACCTAATAAAGACTCACTTAAAAAAGAAAACTATACGCCGATCTCTCTGATGAACACAACTGCAAAGATTGTCAACAAAGTCTTAGCAAATCGGATTCAAAAACATATCAAAAAGATCATTCACTGGGACCAAGTAGGCTTCAACCCCGGCACACAAGGTTGGTTCAACATACGCAAATCAATAAATGGAATTCATCATGTAAACCAGTCCAAAGTCCAAGACCACATGATACTCTCGATAGATGCAGAAAAAGCCTTTGACAAAATCCAACAGCCTTTTATGATCAAAATGCTAGAGACTGTAGGAATGAAAGGAACCTTTATCAATATAATAAAAGCTGTATACAACAAGTCCACAGCAAGGATTATGCTCAATGGGGAACAATTGGAAGCATTCCCACTTCCATCAGGAACTAGACAAGGCTGTCCATTCTCACCACTTCTATTCAATATTGTACTTGAAGTCTTAGCTGAAGCCATAAGACAAGAAAGGGACATAAGAGGGATTCAAATCGGCAAGGAAGAAGTCAAGCTATCCCTATTTGCAGATGACATGATCTTATACCTGAGTGATTCCAAAAACTCCACCAGGAAGCTCCTGGAACTAATTGAGAAGTTCAGCAGGGTGGCAGGATCCAAAATAAATGTGCAAAAATCAGAGGCCTTCCTATATGCCCAGAATGAAAGAATGAAAAAGCCTTGAGAGACACAATCCCATTTACTATAGCCCCTAAAAAAATGAAATACCTTGGTATAAACCTAACTAAGGAGGTAAAAGACCTTCACAATGAAAACTTTAAAACCCTAAAGAAAGAAATAGCAGAAGACAACAGAAGGTGGAAAGACCTCCCATGTACCTGGATTGGTAGAATCAACATTGTAAAAATGACCATCCTACCAAAGGCAATATACAAATTCAATGCTATACCAATTAAAATCCCAAAACAATTTTTTAAAGAAGTTGACCAAATAATCTCAAAATTCATATGGCGGCACAAAAGACCCAGGATAGCAAAGACAATCCTGAGTAACAAAAACACTGCTGGAGTTATTACCATACCAAACCTTAGTCTATACTACAAATCCATAGTTATAAAAACTGCCTGGTACTGGCTCCAAAATAGACACACACATCAATGGATAAGGATTGAAGACCCAGATATAAGCCCACAAAAATACAGCCATTTGGTCTTTGACAAAGGGGCCCAAACAATCCAATGGAAAATGAACAGCATCTTCAACAAATGGTGCTGGCAAAACTGGATCTCCACATGCAGAAGATTAAAGCTGGACCCGTACTTGTCACCATGTACAAGACTTAATTCCAAATTGATCAAGGACTTTGATTTAAGGCCAGAGACTATAAAAATCATAGTTGAAAGGATAGGGAACTCCCTGGAGCTGATTGGGCTAGGCCAACAGTTCCTAAACAGACATCCAATGGCACAGTCACTGCTACCAACTCTCAACAGTTGGGATCTTGTAAAATTAAAGAGCTTCTGTTCAGATAGAGAGATTGTAACACTAGCTCCAAGGCAACCCACAGAATGGGAGAAAATCTTCACTAACCACATATCTGACAGTGCTCTACTGTCCAGAGTGCACAAAGAACTTAAAAAACTAAACTTCAAAGAAAACAATGGCCCAATTAAAAAATGGGCCCTGGAACTTAAAGGAAACTTTACCAAGGATGAAATTGAAATGTCTAACAAATATCTTAAAAAATGCTCCACTTCCTTAGCCATAAGGGAAATGCAAATCAAAACCTCCCTGATATATCATCTCACCCCGGTCAGGATGGCAAAAATCCACAATACAAACAACGACAAATGCTGGAGAGGATGTGGAGAGAGGGGAACTCTCCTACATCGCTGGTGGGAATGCAGGCTCATACAGCCACTCTGGCAAGCCGTCTGGAGATTTTTAAAAAATTAAAGATTGAAATGCCATATGAACCTGCTATGCCACTTTTGGGAATAACCCCCCATGCAGCAGAGGTTCGCCTCGATAGCACAAGCATGACCATGTTCATAGCAGCACTGTTTACAATAGCAAAGTCATGGAATCAACCTAAATGTCCAACAGTTGACGAGTGGATAAGGAAACTGTGGTACATCTATACAATGGAGTACTACTCAGCCATCAAAAATGAGGAATTACTGGAATTTGCTGGGAAATGGATGTCATTAGAAACAATTATATTAAGTGAAGTATCCCAGACCCAGAAAATTAAGCGCCGTATGTACTCCCTAATAGGTGGCTCCTAGTACCAAACTCACCCAGCCCACATTGAGACACTCATAAGTAAACCTATATAACACAGTAATTTCAAGGATTATGAACAAGAGAGATGGGGTAGGACGGCCACACCAGAAACAAGGAGAGAGGGGACCATTTTACAGCAGAGAAAATAGGCCTCCAAGGTCTACAACTAAGTAATGATTAACCTGGTTAAGTTCACAGACTTTCTTTCCTGATCTCACCAGAAGGGGAGGGCATATAGTCTATCAGATAAGAAGTAATCATTTTGCAAATGGGTGATGGACCCCTCCCCCCTGAAGTTTCCTACTTTTATTACATCTACCCTTGAATGTGCTATTATAACAAGACTCCAGTTTAATAGCTTTTTGTCTCTGGCCAGGGGGTGACATACAGTGCCCAGCAGGATGGAGTGAAGGGCATTGCAGGAGCAGCAAAACTGCAAAAGAAAATCAACAAACCATAATCCAGAACTTCAGAGACTCTATATCAACTACCTAGAACTAGGCCAGACTAATCTCTCCCCATCCTGAAGCTCAGGGAAATTTGCGTAAAAGGGGGCGGTAAGATTGTAAGAGTACAAGGATGGGAGGAGTAATGATATGCAAGATACTCCACACAAGTTAGGGCAGAAGCAATCATAATTGGATTTTGCATGCCCCGTGCAATGTCCAACACCCTATTGACCCCACAAAGTCTAGCATTTGCTAAAGTCACCAAGATCCTTGGAGGCAAGGGATTGACAGCCACAGTAGTGTTCCTATGCTTAAGGGGAACACAGGAAAGGGTTCAGGGAAATGCCACTGGGTCCTTGTATGTTATTGGAGAGGAGGGCCCAGAGGAGAGTCTGGCATGCACATTAAAGGATTCTCTGGGGATTGGGGGGGAAGGCACTAGGTGATGGGGAGGGAGGGGTGAGGGGAGGGGGAGCATGGGGGTCGGGGGGAGGAAGAGAGAGGGAGGGAACTGGTGTACCTATTAAGTTTGTATGAGTGGAAATAATAATAAAAATGATAAAAAAAAACAAAAAAAACCAAGTAACACAAAAACAAACAAACAAAAAAGAAATCTTCATGCTTAAAAAAATGAAATGTATTTTCAACAAGATAAAAGTTTGTTTCCCTAATCTTCAATTCTCTTTTTTTAATTTTGTATACACTTTTATCTATACTTCACAAGCTTCTCATTGTTCCTATTGAGTAAAGAGTCAAAGGGAAATGTGCATGAGATTGCAACTCCCTTGAATACCTGCCTGAGCTAGTGGTATGTCTTAAGACATTTTGGTCAGTAACAGCCTCTCCAAAATGTGTTATATCCTTTTGCTTTTAGTGTTACTAGTTCTACAGGAAAACTTTGTACAAGTTCTACTTATCAGATTTTGGGGTCAAGCAGACATAAAGTCGATTCAGTTACTATTACCCATTCTGTCCTTACAATCTTCCCTCATTTGTTTCCAATGATAATTTAGAATGTCATGCAAAGTCTATGAAAGTTTTATCCACAGAAGAATAATTTTGGAGTAATTGCAGCAGAATACTGCTACAATTAACACTTTTTATGAGTAATTTTCCTGTTCATTGAAATAGAATGAGCTTTTGAAAAGTCAGAGGTTATGTCCCTTTTCTTCTATCTATCCCACTATCATATTTCACTTCTTAACATTGCTTTAAAGTCACAATCTTTGTGCTGCTTAACATTCCTATGGATAGTAGAGTTTGGGTTCATTGACAGAATCAGTTCACCTCCATTAAAGATAACTAAAATGTTAAAGTGTCACAGAATTTGCACAACCAAAGATTACAGAGTACAAAATGTCTAGTAAATTTATGATGATTCTAATTCTAATTTTACAAATAAATCTTCCAATGGATATTCATAAGAGTCAACATATATATGCTAAAATGTTGTAACAATGGTTAAACCAGTGTTTTCTCTCATTGTGAGGCACAAAGTTTTCATTCAGACCAGCAACTCTAAATATATAGTCACAAGAAATAAATTCATGTGTGCTGTACACAGAAAGAAAAAATATACATTATGGGTGTGAACAGAATGAAGAATTTTAGACAATTGCCACAAAGTGAGAACACACATTGTGGGTAAGCAATGGGTGATAACTTCATGAAATGGAATAAAATTTCAGACAACAAAAGAAAAAAAAGAGTTAATACTAATACTAAAACATCAAGAAATTTTTAAAGAAATCAAATACAAGAGATCACATATTGAATGACATTCTATGTATGATACATCTGCAGTAGGCAAACATACAGATAAAAGTTATGTATTATGACATCCACAGGTTCCACAGGAAGGGGAAGAGAGATGGATACTGTGTTTTAATAGGTATGAAAATGCTAAAAGAGA
Source organism: Typhlomys cinereus (assembly GCA_023101885.1). Classification (NCBI taxonomy): domain Eukaryota; kingdom Metazoa; phylum Chordata; class Mammalia; order Rodentia; family Platacanthomyidae; genus Typhlomys; species Typhlomys cinereus. Next base: position 7,432,366 of record JALPQD010000041.1, on the reverse strand, counting down.
ACTTTTGATTTAGATTATGGCAATATTTGACTACTTCTATAAATGTCAGTACAGTGGGATTAATAATACATGAATTACATCCTAGTAAGACATAAAATTCTATCTTAGCCAAAAAGTGGTCAGACACATGCCAGTACAGGCAACCCAGATAAAACTCAGTGGGTCACATATGAAAGAGAGAGAGAGAGAGAGAGAGAGAGAGAGAGAGAGAGAGAGAGAGAGAGAGAAAAGAAAGAAGAGAGAGAAAGAGGAGGAGGGAGTGAGGGATGGAGGGAGGAAGGAAAGAAAGAAGGAAGGAAAGAGACATGAGAATAAGAGGGAGACTGTTCAGGAAGAAGGTATGCAGTTAGAAAAGGAAGGAAAGATGGGAGTGGTTATTAACAGAGAAGAAGATTTAAATTCACTTATTTCATGCATGCAAATTCTGAAATGGCAAAAATAAATTTATGAGTTAAAAATGCTTATCATTCAGAATGCCAATGAATTTTCACTACTTTAAGTAAGGCACAAGAAATTCATTGAATTTGGTTTAAATGTGCTCATCATGTTCATTGCATATAGAGATAAAATTCTTAACTTCAGAGCTAATGATTGTCAAATACCATATAACCTTACAAAATTAGAATTTAGAAGAACAAAATATTTGAAAACCCCTTAAACTTGTATGTTTGTTATGATGGAGAGCTATTAAACAAATGCTGCATAAAACACATTAGCTCAGATTTAAGACTACTTTATTTCGTGAATCGCAACTTTTAATCATCTACACACATTTTTAACATATAGAAGCATTATAGTTTAATTACAGAAAAAATATTTAGTATTCTGGTATCAACTTAGTCTAGTTGTCAAAAAAAACAAGTTAAAAAAAAACTTGTTTGCTAAAGATATCATGAATCATGTTTGTTAGAGATAAAGAAATCAAGCTGATTCATTTGTGATGTCTAGTTTTCTTTGTGCCAGAAATTGGTATGAAGGCTACTTGAGAAAAAGAAATTTTTCATTCAGCTGCAAACTTTATGAAGTACAATAGATATCTAATAGACAAGAGACACCCTCCAGTGCAATAGAGGCACAATTAGGATGGAATAATTAACTTTTCTCTGGTTGGATCAACAAGCAGATATTCACTGCTGGTACTGTAAACCTAGTCAGAAACCCATGACTTAAGATTGAACCAACTATTGATGTCCAGCTCAATCAACAGGGCACTAAGCTACCTTTCAAATATTTATGGTTCGTATCTATACAAAAACATTACTCTTGGTTTTAATTAATTAAGCTTCTTATTGTAATGAATTATGGTAACTACAGAGATGCATAGCTGTTTAAATTGAAAAGCATGATGGAAATACAGAAATTCATAGCTGTTCAAGTGGCTAACAATAAGTGATCGTTCATTGCTCAGCCCTAAAAAAGACATTTATACCACTAAGGCTCAGGGACCCTCAAAGAAGATTAGCAGAAAGAATATAAGCACCAGAAGACAGGGAAGAAAACTGAAACACAGTCTTCTGGGCATGACATGGCTAATATAACCATGATCTGATCTCACAGCAGCTAAGGTGGAATAAAGTGACCATACACAAAACTGTTCTTCATAATCTTCAAGCATGGATAGGGGAGGAGCTCAAACATGCTACCAGTTTCCCTGCTTAACTATTGAATACAGATGGATTCTAAGAGAGCCCTAGTCATTATCTTTAATTTATATTCACTAAGGTGCCACCAGGTTTTATTGAACAATTGGAAACCAATCATCACATAAATGACCCTGATTAAACTCAAAACAAAACAAAAATGCATGATGTGGAAAATCAGAATTTTAGGATAAAAAAACTGTAATAGGGGAGAGAGATAGAAGAAAGTCAGTAATCAGAATGCACTGAGTACATGTAAGAAATTGCCAATGACAAATTCTGCAAAAGCGATTAAAATTGCTGCTTGAGTGTCTTTTTCGAATTTCTTATAAAAAATCACTAGCAAAATTTTGGATCGAGATTAGGTTAAAATTACCAAAGTCTGAAATGTACCTAATTGCATCCAATTCACACACACACACACACACACACACACACACACACACACACACACAAACACATATGTGTGAGAGATGGCAAAAGATAAGAAAGGGGATGGGACAATAAGAAAACCTGCTAAAATTACATCATACCCATGTATGAAAATATCATTATAAAGTGCATTACCATGGAAAATTTGCACTCATTTTTATCCTCTAGCATTTTTATTTCTTTTAATTAGTCTATAAGCATTGCACATGTGTCCTAAAAGACATTCAAATAAATTTCCTAATGTCTTGAAGAAATGCTTTGCAATTCTTAACATAGCTTCCTAAAGATCAACATAATCTAATTTGTCTGGCCAATCTAATATGCTTTCTCTGACAGACTGACAGCACAAGAGATAGAGAAGAAGCATTATTTGTAATTTATGTGGGCATTATCAAGATAACTGAGATCAGTCTAAACAACTAACTCAATACACTGAGAAATTATAGACAGGTCCCATACCTTTGGAATGTCACAAAGAAGTAAAAATATATCAGTGTTAATTTTGGATAGTGATACAAAATAATTGTATCAGATCCAAATGGCAAGCAAAATATTCCTCCTAGTGTTCTAAATGTGGATACATGCACATTCAAATCACTTACATGAACATAAATATTTTGAGAATGGGTTCAGAATCTGATTAAGAACATTAAATGGAAGACAACAAGAAAACAATAGTGTGCTGGAGAGATAGTTCAAAGGTTAAGCTTCTGCCTTGTAAGCAGAAGAACACGAGTTCAGATCCCAGATCCTACATAAAAATGCCAGGCAGAAATGGCAGTAGCCTGCACTTCTGGTCCTGGAAGGTGGAATCTGGGGAACTTCAAAGCAAAGGCAAGAGTAGATGTAACAATCTAGGATGATACCTGAAATCACCTTTGGGCCTCCATAGACATAAACAGTGCTCACTGATACACATATACCCACACCCAAATAAATAAATATTAAAAAAGAAACTAATAGTATAAACTATAAGAAAACTGGATTCAGAATAACAGTTAGTAAATAAACTAACAGAAGATACAGAGGGGATCAGTAATAATCAAGAATCTTTTAAATGAAGATTAGAATTTCAAATAGACGTGAAAATTCTAATTCGCTATGTTGTGACTAACATGAAGTGAGTTGAAAAGATTTGAAATCATAAAGCAGAACACACACACAGACACAAGTGTGTGTTTTTATAAAAGAATGCATAAAAGTCCTATATACATGTATATATATATGTGTGTGTATATATACATGTATATATACTTACATATGACTCTTGATTTTAAGAATGCAGGGACAATGTACTAATGAAGACAGTGGATGCAATATAGATATGCTCTCTCTTAAAAGTGAAAGTCTATCTTTTTAAAAATAATATTCTAGTCTTTAGTATTTAAAAAGTGAACAATTAGGAAGAAAATGTTATGAAAATATCTGTAAGGAAAGATTTCTTACTTAAAATTATGCATACTGGTGAACAGAAATACTTGACTGTAATTCTAGGGCATGTTTATACAAACTGAATCTAACAATACATACAGAAAAGAAGTAAGAGTTCACTACTCAAGTTACTATATAAATAATTCCAATAATAAAAGTCAGTCATTCTTTCTGTTACATTTAAGTATGTTAGGTTGATTTCAAAAAATATATAGGTTCTTTCAGCATACATTACTTTTTAAGGAGATACATGCATGGGAAAAGGATGGGTACAGCAAGAAAAGCTAACTGTTTCATGAGAAACCCCTTCCAGAAAAAAAATGGTTTGAAATTAGGATGAAATAAAAACAAGCAGGCTTCATTTAATTCTCTAGAAACATCTTTTGCTACATCTAATGAAGTGTTTCAGTTCAACAACATGAAAAAAGGATCTAAACTTGGTATATTCTAATTCAACTTTGCAACTCAATCAGCCCTGTATACTTCAGTTTTTCCACTAAAAAATTATTTTTTTTCTGTAAGGTACAATCTTCAACATCTACTCCACAGAAACTAAACCAACACAAATGTCAGAACAAGCAGGAACTTAGTAAAAAAAAGATTTATGTGGTTATCATCATAGATTCTCCAAGAAAGTCACAGTGAATAGTTATTAATGAAATGTAAATCACAGTTAAAAATTATCCATTTTTGCAAGACAACGGAAATAATGTCAAAGTCTTTGTTTTTTTAAAGACCTGCTGCTTGCTGTATTACTAGCTATACTTCTGATTTGACAGCTTCAATTATATCACTCAGGCATCTATTTCCCCACAAATTCCACAGTCACAACCTTTAGTGATTAATTATAAAGCTCCAGGAGCAATAATACACAGACTAATTTCCTAAAACAATAAAAGACAGAATTTCTCATTTGGAGCTAAATGAAACACGAACAGGTTGTTATTCGTGCTGAAATTGTGATGCAGAGTCATGGCACAGCCATTATAAAAGCTATTAAACACATCACGAATCAAAGAAACTACAGGTCTGACTTTAAAAAAGAAAACATTGCTCATGCCTAGGAGTCTTCTATCTATACTTACTTTTTTTCAGTCTTAATATTATTAATTTTATTTTCCCTTTTTTGTCTCTGAATTCACTTAATTGTCCAAAAACACGAAATTAAATTAAATAGAAAAGTGTGCCAGAACTTCCAGAGAAAAATTTCCTTTCAATTATATTTATCAAAACCTCTCAATTAAATATAGTTTTCTATACATTTTTAGCATCATGTTCTCCTTATTTCAGACTATGTCAAATGGTTGGAAATTTGCTTACGTATTGGAATATGGAGTCTGTTATGACTCAAGATGTTTTGTATAAAGAATAAAATGCACATTTTGTTATATTTTATTTCTAATGCACATTGGTGTACCAATATTAAAGCCACAATGAAAATAATACATTTCTGGACATTTTTTGTGCAGTGCAAATGTGGAAAAATGATATTCTAAGCCTTGACATAACAAACTTGATGCAAATGAATATATGTCAAGCACCAAAATTAAATGACAAGAGTTGATGTGCAATGGGAAGTTTTTAAAAGTTAAAATAATATGCAGATAAAATAAAATATAGCCATTTTATCAATGAGAAGATAGGTAAAACACACTGACATGAACAGAAAATTTGTAATTAACTGTTTTATACTATTTTTCCCTGACATAATTTTTTTCTAGTAACTTAACTAATAACAATGGACAAGATGAATAGTGATAATTAAATATCACAATTAGAAAGAACAGTAAATAAATGGGTTAAACCAGCCTACTCTCAGCAAAATATTCATGTGATCGCAAAAAAATGGAGTGAAACAGAAGTAATCTTTTTTACCCAGAGTTGTACCTCATGAAAATAAATGATAGAAATGGAGAAAAGGTAATGTTCAGCTTGATTTCCTAACTTGAATCTAAGTCAATTAATTTCATATATAATCAATGGGAATGTTTGTAATCTAGCATAATATTTATGGAAACATTTGGTAGACACAGGTTTAAAATTCTAAGTGAGCAGTTAACTTATCCATTCCTCAAACTGAAGATTAAGAATATGCTATGAATAAAAGGAAACCTATTTAAGATAATTTCACAACTGTAATCTTCATATCACATCTTCAGATCATGTTGTGTCTGGTACCTATCTTATGAACATTAATTAGGACAAATTAAAGAAAGTCTTCATTGTCTAATCTAGAAAACATCATATGTAGTGAGATTGGAGTAGACATGATTATCTCAACACAGAAGTTAAAATTTTTGATTTTTGATGTCTTTGCCAAAAAAGCTTAACAAGTAAATCTTTTAGAATAACCCTTATAATGGAATTAATAAAAAGGTTTTAAAGGGTGAGGTGGTGCATGCTTGTTGTCCTAGTAATTAAAATACCGACCAAATTTTGAGATCTGAGTTACATAGTGAGTTTCCAATCAGCCTTTATTATAGGGTGAGACACTGTGACAAAAGATGAAAAATCAAGAAGAAAAACTTTCTTGTGCACAAACACATTTCCTCATCCATGTCCACAGATCTTGTATAACACTTTAGACATGATCCGACCACTCTCAGAACCATTTGAAAACTAAACAGAGGAAATAACAGTTCACTTATCTAATCATTTGAAGCCTTCCTATTTGTGAATTTCATTATAACATCTTTGAAATATTATTTAAATGGTATATCCTGTATTTGAATCCTTTTCAGTCTCTTAAGAGAAATTCGTTTTCTTTCTATATGTTCATTGACCTTTACTTTTTCTGTTGCTTTTGTCACATTAAAGCTCAAAAAATGGTCACTAATGTACTGATTTGTATTTTCCCACACTTCCTAGATCATAAGCATTTGAAATATATCTATTTTTACATTTTTCCAGGAACACCAAAATATTCCCTTTTCATGCCTGAAACATTGTACAATGTGGATGCTAAGGAACTATAAAAATTTTTGTAGCTTCATGGAAGGGATTAAATAAGAAATATGGTTAGTGATACTTAGCCTTTATAAAATGCCTATCACTTGCTTCAATTGTATCACTGTAAGTCCATGAAATAAAGCAAAAAATAATCATTAGCTCATAATCTAATGCTTCCTTGTATGTCACCAGACAAATGATGTAAAAATCCAACAGTTTTACTTCATATACTAGCATACAACTCACCTAGTATATTTTTACCTTTAGCTAACTGATTTTCATTTGCCTACAAATATCTAGTACTCACCACGCAAATAAAGTCTTAGTGATACTCCATTACCTGACTTTCCTTTGGGTTAAACATTCAATTTCCCAGAGCTTCTTGAACTGTGAACATTCAGAAACACTATGCCCATAACTAGTAATTAGGTCATAAATATTGTTGACTCTGATCTCTGTTTTCAAGACCATCTACTTCTTTTCTTTCTTTGAAGGCACTAAAGTAAACTTAAGTTGAAAGATGAGAAATCAAGCACAGTCTTTGATCTCTGTTTAAATCCTGAAATAATAGAACCAAAAGTTTCAAAGACATAAGTAGTCTTCTAGTTAAAAATAATTCACATCCAAAACTGTAAAAATATATTTCCATTTACAATGAAAAATTCTGAAATTTTAGGTTATTACTTTGTAGTATCTAAAATGTTTTGTTTATGCAAACTTCTAAAAATCTCAGAAACTTCACAATACCCATGTTACTAAACAAATTTAAGTTGGGATATCTTCATTACATCAACATAAAGATAAGACTGTAGCTTCTGCATGGTCAGTGATAATGACTATGATCTTATGTGTCTATAACAACCCATGAAATATCAAATGCAGGCAGAAATCTGATATTTTCTTTTACCACAAAAGTACATTTCCAGAGTCAAGGAAGATTATAGTTTGTCAGGAAAAATTATAAATGTATAGTAAGTTTAAAATTAGTGTACTATTATACTCTTCATAATAATCATTGGTATCTTTTTATTAACAAGAAAAAACAAAAGATACTCTATTGAAATCCTTATTTTTAAAAACTAATAATAAACATAACAGAAACTACTGCAAAGAAAACTGATTAATTTTTGAGGAGTAAGGCAGATTTTATTAGTCAAGAGAAAGAATGGAACTCATGGACAAGGATTCCACAAGGGGCAAGAAAAGAACTTATGGACTCCAGATAGGGAAGCTCGAAGGTACAACGAAGTCAAACAGAATTTGTATACTTCAGACTTGGAATGCTGATGGACATGGGAGTTGAAAGTAACTCAACAACTTGGAGAAGGACTTGTTTTACAGAAACACTATATTTCAGAGAAATTTTTAAAAATATACAGGTCATATCTAAGGCACTTTAGCCCTGAAATTCATTATGACATAAGAGACATTAAGATGAGGAAATGGAGAGTCATTCTTTTCTTTCTACCTCCATTTTAATATTTGTTTTCAGTACAGGAGTTAACTCAAGGCAAAGTCCTTTTACAAGAACTTTACAAGCGGAGGCAAAATGCTGAAGCTACATATATTTTGACTTAATAAAATATAAGAAAAATTTAGTGCTGAAATTTGATAGTTTTATAAATACTGGCAAAAGTGAAAAATACTCTTTTTGATTCACAAAATGAGACTACCAAAAATGCTATCTCTTTTAGGATTTTGTTAAGAATTACATAACCTAACATTTAAGAAGTTAGTAATTGGCAATTCTTAATGTTGCTATTTGTTGCACAGTGCTGAATTTAGTCTTTAACTATAGATTGAGTCCAGGTATTATAAACCTGTAAAATATGTATGTTAAATCTCTTCAGTGATATAAAAAAATAAATACAGCTATTACTGACAGAAATTCTTATTCTCCAATTTACTGTGCAATTTTAGGTGAGGAGACGTACACTATATTAAGTCAGAGTCATTTCACATACTGATTTGATTAAATAGTTTTTCGCTTCAATTATTTTTGCATGTTCCTCTAAATGAAGCCAAGCAATTCTTAAATTTTAAAACTTACAAAAAAAGAAATAAACTACCAATCCACTCACTTCGTTAATTTGAGTTTAACTGCAAAATTCTCTTAGCAGCTAGTAGTTACTGAGACCATCATTGCTTGTTCCTTGTAATTATCCACTAAAATTATTCTTCATTCATGTGTTTATCCACATATGCCTACTGTTACAGTAATATACTTCTAAGGATAAAAATTTAAAGAATAAAGGAGAAAAAATTCAGGATGCAGTGATAACACTTATCACTCTGTGGTATCTTTCTTGTCTCCCTCTCCCTGTTTCCTTTCTTGTTACCAGATCTCTGCTTTATGTCTTTTCCTTGGCATCTGATTAGAATGTCTGGAGTTCACAAACATTGTCTTTTGCTAAATAATTGGTTTTTCAACTGAAATTACTCACCAAATCAACCTACAATCTGAGCAGTATTCTTAGGCAGAAAAAAAAATTAGCGAAAAACCCCGGAAGCCTGGGTTGAAGCTGGAATGGGAAGCTTTGACTGACTGAGAGTACAAGAGCTAATATGATTATTAAGTATTTCTAAAATGGGTTTCTGGAAGAGAGTAGGTTGGATCCACAAAAGGAGGGGAAGGAAGGAGGGGACGGAGAGAGGAAAGAAGGTGGTGAGGATATCCACTCACTGAGCTTGTACAACCAGGAAAAATAATAAAAATATATAAAATGTTTTCTAGAATTGCTGTACAAATTATCCAGAGCAAGTGTCAAGACTCAAAGTATACACACTATTCTCTCCCATTACATATCCATCTTCACAACTACTTTATAATGACAGTTTCACTTTTGCAGATTTCAGAATATACTCACCTGTGTTAGAAATAAGGTCATCAGCCTCTGATTCAGTCCCGTTTTGGCTTCCATTTCCACGAAGATTTTTTATAGCTATTAGCTTCATTTTCTGTAGCTTCATTGCTTCAGCCATTGCAGTTGCTGTTATGCCTAAAATCAGACCATCTCTTTTAAAATGGGAACCATTTCTAAAAGTCATTAAAAGTTGGAAATACATATTTGACTTGCCTGATCTTCACAGCACATGCATAAAAACTAAGCTATACATAAATTAAGGCTGAATTTAATTACATATTAACAATATAATTTTCAAATACTAACAATTTCATCTTACAATGGACAGTTTGAAAATCTATAATAGATTAAAATGTATCTACTCCTCAAAGTACATAGAGTACAAATGAGAAAAAAATGTCAAAGAGTACAAACGTCCACTCTCTTCATTTTTTAAATAAAGAAAGTTCCAGAGAGAAAACAAATCCAGGATTTTTGCTCATGTGTTCTGGTATCTATCAAGGCCTCTGAACTGTTGTTTTAAGTTACTCAAACAACATTGGGAGGGGAGCGATACTAAAATTCTAATCTGTATTCTTCTTGGCATGTCCACCAAAGGATGAACTATCTTGCATCTGAGATTCAACTTACAGGGGAAAAATAGGAAGTCCAGATTTCCTTTTATCCTTTAGGTTCCTCCTACACATTATATTGAGCAAACAAACTGATGATTAAGTGGTTTATCACCTTTGTGACAAGTCTCTATAATATAATTACATATTAACCTATTACTATAAGAGTTTCTTAAAATTCCTTCCACATAATAGTATAAAGGACAGGATGGTCACAGAGAAAAGGTGAGAATATAAAATAAAATTCTTTCAAGAGAAATGTCCGTATAACAAAACATGTAAGAACATATTTATAACAGGTGCTAAAAGTATCGGTCTGAGCCACATAAGGGTCTCCAAATAGTCTACTGATTTTATGTAAATCATTCTTGATAGTTTTAAAGTTTCTAACAATGTAATAGTACACCAGTGAATAAGGTTTTAAAAACCACATGCGTGGCATTCAGGATTTTAAAAAGCTAAAAGTTCAGTGTCTTCTTTTTGTAGATTAGAAATCTGAGTGATCTCCCCTATTTCTGTTATACACAGGAACTACATTCAAAAGTCAATAGTTACACATGGAACTTCCTCAAATTTGTTAAAGTCCTAAAGTAGATTGAGCATGAATTAATGAAAATTTGTAAAGGATAAGATCCTTTTAACACATTCATTAAGACACTGTTAGTTGCTTTTTAAGACATGTTTCGACTTGACTCTAACTTTATAGACTAAGTCTGTATTTCATGTGTGCAATAGAGCCTCATGTTTCATATTTCAGAGGAGTGACTTTTATATTTAAAAGACCCTGAAATCAATTTTTTTTCTTCAGTAATTTTCAAGAGTAAATGTGTCTTCAGGCAAAATCATGAGCAACCCTAAGAGAGCAGGAGTAAACTGCTCTTTCCATCAACTCTCGAAGTGTAATTATTGTCAGTATGTTTCCTAGTATAATATGGATGCATTTAAGAGAAGATAGCATATGGCCAGAAGTGGGGGTGGCAAGATTTCAAGAGCCTAAATATGGGGAGGATCAAAAATATGCATGATATTCCACATAAGTCAGGGCTTCCGCAGCCAGGATATAGCCACCATGTGATTGGATCTTGATTGACCTGTACAATGCCTAACATGTCAACACTCCCTTAGAGTCTAGCAGGGATCACAGGAAAGAAGGCTTCAGGAAGTAGGATCCTTAGAGGCAAAGGGTAAAACAGTCATAATAGAGTTCCCATACTAGAGGGCAGCCCAAGAAGGGGCCCAAGCTATGCCACTGAGCCCTGAACCCTCATTAGTGTAGAGGACTCAGAGGGAAATAAAATGCTCATATAAGTAGATTCCCTGGAGAATGGCAGGGAGTAAGCAGGTAGCACCAAGAGAAGAAGAAGGAAGGAAAAGGGCTGAAGGGGGGAATAGGAAGGGGAAAGAGTGGAATGGGGGGACAAGGCAGAAAAGGAGGGGGAAGAAGAGGAGAGGAAAGCTGGCTGTTAGAAAAAAAGTACAGTTCCACATACTAAATGGCCTAGCAAAATTCCAAGTTTCTACGCAACTGATTATTTTCCTCATAAAATCATCTGAAAAGAAAATAAATATTCAAAAGTTCAAAAGCCTCACAATTTCTTCAAAATTTGTATTATATCTGCTTTTAAACGACTATAAGGAAGTGACATATCAATTTTTATTAGCATTTTAAAAACTATGTTCTATTTGAATCCTTGTTCTAAAAAGTGTCTAGCAGATGTTCACTCTTTAAAAATTGCTTCTGGGAGAAGAGTAAAACCTCAAATGCAAACAAGAACATCCTAGGTACGTGAGACAACAAAACAAAATAAAAATTTTACGTGATACTTACAAGCATACAAACTTCTGTAAATTTGATATGAAAATATACTGTAGAAGTGAATGCTATCAAAATTAATATTTGACACAAAAGGAAACTGAATCATAAAAAGATAAAGTTTATAATATCAAAACATCTGCTAATCTTAAAGTGGTGGTTTAAATCCAGATACTGTAGGTTTCATTCTTTTATTCTTTCATTTACTTTGCTTTTACTCACTTTTATTTGGCTTTTTGAGACAGAATTTCATTCAGTGGTACGAGTAGACCTAAAACTTACTATGTAACCTAGATTTGCCTTGAAATCAGAGATCTTTTTGCCTCAGGCTCCTAATTGCAGTGATTACAGAAGGGTGTCACCACCATACTTTTCAAAGTATTTTTCAAAGCCACTTTGAAAAGTGGCTTCCACTTTTTCTCACCAAATTTTCAAAGTATCTTATATGCAATTTTTACATGAATTTATGGAGCATAGAATAGAATACCTTAGTGTTGTATGAATAATAACAAAACAGGTTTCATAATTTTTGCACTAATTATGCCTGTAATTTGGAAGAAAGCAAAAATAGAACTACCTGGACACTTTTATTTTAAAAAAATTTCTTTGAATAATAAACTATGTATGGCATTTTTGATATTGTTTTAATTTTTATTCTTAATAACTAAAAATCCTCAATTATTACAAATATAACAATAGTCCATTTTAAAGAAAAATTAGCCATGTTTTCCTTTATGCACCTTTGAAGGTCATTTGCTTGAGTATTTTTACATTGTGATGCAGAATATTTCAAGATAATGTCTCAGAATGTTACAATCATGACATTTCATAAACCTATCATTTTTAAACTGGAAATCACATATCTAATAGATCTCATGGTATACCTGTATGACAGTATATATAATATCAATTCATATAAATGACATAACAAAATTCTTAAGATTTGAAGTATTAGAATAGAAATGTTTGTTTTTAATAGTTAGCTCAGGAATTCAGGAAAGTCACCTGAAATGATGAACACCAAAAAACAACAGCAGTACTTATTTTATTCAGTTTTGTTACAATTAAGTGAAGGATTACTTCAAAGGCAAAAACTCACCAGGCGACATAGCTCTGTATGTTTTTTTTTTTTATAAGTGATGCTTTCTTTGAGATGTCTTAAGTCTAATACATCACAAAATTGTTCATTCTATTTGAAGGCTCACTTCAGTAGCATATATATTGAAGTTAGATTAATACAGGAAACATTAGCAAGAAAATCTCTGTAACATTTGTATTTTTCAAATGATTGCACTAAATTGAAATGCATCTAACAGTACTAATATGAATTATTTTGTGTGCGTGCATGCGTGTGTGTGTGTGTGTGTGTGTGTGTGTGTGTGTGTGTGTGTGTCTGTGTGCCTGTGAAGGCCTCAGGGTGACTTCAGGAATCATCCTGGATTACTCTACCTCCTTATTGCTTTGCCCTGGAGCTTCCTAGGCTCTGCCTTCCAGGGCTGGAATATCAGGTTTCCACAATTTCCACCATGGAAGTTTATGTGGGATCTGGGGGATCCAAAACCAGGTCTTTCTGCTTGAAAGCAAAGGCTTTAACCAGAGGACCAGCTTCCCAATCCTGATGTGAATTCTTAAAGAATGTGTGTATGGTTCATTTATTGTAATAAGAAGTAATTTTTTTTCAAATCAATAAGCACCGATGATAAAATAGTACTAGTAGATGGGAATGCTACTGTCTCCACCTTGTCTGTTTTGCATATTGGAACCTATCTTGTAGCTTCTAGAAGATCAATTAATTGAGTGTGTGTAGAAAATGAAAGATAATTTCAAAATAAAATACAAAAAATTTTATGTAGAAAGCAAATAAAACAAGACAAACTACGCATTTCTTCTTAGAATAATGGGAGATTAGCTTCAAATTAAAAACAATCAATTTTAGTCTAAAATTAAACTTAATTTTTAAATTCTGTTTAGAGCTAATGAAAATTCAGATGTGCTTAGTGTTTGTTAAAAGGTATCAAAGTGCCACTGGGAGACTATTAAGCATCAATAATGAACCAACATCTAGAAAGGTAATTGGCTTCCTGATGATCACTGTCTCTGGTGCCCATTTCAGTATCCACTTGTCCCTTGGACATACCAAATAAGTTCCAGAGAACCAATATTACAATCGATTCTCCCCTTTCCAGGAGAGACTTGTTCTCTGTTATTACCATGCTCTGCTGCCTTGGAAAATCACTTGTTTTCATTGAAACTATCTTCATTTGTATTCTAAATATTACAAGAAACAATAGATTTAAGATACCTAAATTATGCAAATACAATATATAAAGAGATGAGATATAAATACTGATACACAATCTATTAACATAAATTGAAAGTTACTGAAAAAACACAGGCAAATAGAATTAAATTATAAGGGAAGGAAATTTATACAATAAGGATAATAATTCAGATGTTATTTCTGTGACTTTCATGGACAAGACAATTTTTGAAGTCTATTTTCCATAGCAACTTAAGTTAAATTTGATAGTGGGACTTTTATGAATTTGAAACTTAACATTTTATTTTGAGAATTAAATATTAATTCATTATTATTGTTCCTTTCATATTAAAATAACATTCTAATTTTCTAAGACAAAAAAAATGGCACATAGGATAAAACAGCCAAAAATTCCACAAAACAGTACTGTTTAAGGGTCTGGGCCTAACTTTATTTTCTGAACAGTATCATTTGTAAGATGGGTGGGGATCAGACGGAATGCTTATAACACTGAAAGTATTTAATATGCTTGACTTCCCACTAAGATTATTGTGGAGAGTATTCTCATCAGTTAAGACACCAAGATAACATGTTTAAACTACAGACATGAGTATTTCATTAGGGTTTAGTGCAAAAAATATATACAAAGAATTATATTGACCCTATTTATGATGCTTAAAATTCTCAACATATGATCTATATGAATTAATTATTGAGACTAATAGAAAAATATTAAAGAAAATAATTAGTCCAGATCATTAATAAAGAGAAGAACTCCCTACACATACACATGCACACACACAACCAGGCATGCACTCATGCACACATATTTATAGGCAGTAGGGATTCAGCTTAGACTCAGTGAAGAGTTGGATGATTTACAATGTAGCACATTCTTTCTGCTTTCCACAGTTCTGTCACAGCTTATTAACAATAAATTCAGAAAGAGATACAAACCATTTTTTCTACTTGCAACCAATAGCTTTAGGTTGCTAAAGGGGCACACTAACTCAAAAGGTTCAAATGAAAGGAAGGCCATAAAGTAATTCATCTTTTCTTCACCTGTTTTTTTCTCAGTCCTAATTCTAAACATTTGGGTGATAATATATCTGAACCCAAGCCTGCCATTGCAAGAGATAAACAAACAATACATAGCTGAGAGATGGATGAGTATGAAATGGTCTAACAAAATATTAAATACACTTCATTGTTTTGATGCTGAGGCAAGGAACTCAATCTTTGCTGATTCAGAAATTTCCATAACTATTTCATATTAAGGAGGTAATTATGTACAGAACCAATGAACTAATGGGAACATATTATCAACAAAGTTGGACCAAACTATGTTCTGTTAATTTCTCTACTTTTCAAGTGGCACCTGACCTTTCCTTTCTCAACTTCCCTTAGTATGTAGTATTTAAAGAATGTGCTTCCAGGAAGATTATAGCAACTTGTTCAAACATATGCACATAAATCATGTGCTTTCCAGAGCTGAAGGTATTAATTTCAAAGTAATCTACATCATTGTTTATACTACTGAAGATTCTAGCCAAATTATACCTCCTTCTCAAAAGGAATTACTCTCATTTTTTTAAGAATCACAAAATCATAATTTCTTTATATTTACTTTTTTGAAACAATTCCATGTACCTCAGGTAATATTCATGTATTTTACAAAAGGATGACAGTTTTTTCTAGATCATTTCAATTGATCTGAATGCATAAAGAATCTCTGGGTAAGTGCTAGACAAAAGAATGAGTGGCTCCCCATTTGTGAGTTTGCTTACTGAAAGACAAAGCTACTACAGAGACCTGGTTCCATACTAGTACAGATGCTTTGAAGACAGCCCTGTGATCTACACCTGCAAAGGGGCGGGAAGATGGGAAGGAATTGGCTGAACTGATGATGGGAACAGAAGGTGGGAGTGGAAGCAGGAGGAAGAGTGTGGGGATGGAATGGGTAAGACACTAACTAATTTTATCTGTATATACAAAAATTCTCAATAAAAAGAACATTTAACAGTGGGACATGAAAATCATATTACACATAGCATGCATTTTCCTGATTTACTTTAGTGAATACCAATATTAGTATTCTCAAAAAATTTCAAGGGTAGAGGTAAACAACATAGCCATATGTGAACAATTTAAAGGGAATATACTGACTGTTTAAACACAATTTTAATGTCTCTACACTCATTCCCAGTTTGCCTACTCAAAGATATTCCTGAGTAATCTTCCAGCCTCTATATCTTCATGTTTACAATCCATGTCATAAGCTGTCATTAGTGATGTTTTCTTACAATATTTTCATATTACTCATAAGTGCCTGTACAGCATTCTGAATTTTAGTCTAGTATTTACAACCTGAGTCTACCAATCTTTCCAGGCAGAAGACTTAATGTTTGCTGCTACATATCCATTATTCTAGCGAAACTGAACACTCTGGTCTATATGAACTTAGTATCTACTCGTCTTTGCACTCTGCTGATCTGTCTCTGTTGTCTGGAATGATTTTATCTGTCATCTAAGCTAACCCAATTTTAAAGTTTCATTTTAATTCGAATATCAAAAACTGATTTTTCTAGATACATGAAATATGTTTCCCTTTTAAACTTGTCTATAGAACTTTACATAGTTATATTTGTGCATTTTATTGTCATTTTATTTTCAAGTAAATCTCACTCTTCGAAAACAAAGGCTGCTACTGCTACTATAGAGGACTAAGTCTTACACAGTTCTGCACTTTCAACAATATCTAAAAGAGGGTTTCATAGGTAAAATGTTATTTTATAAATAACAAATTGCCATTCATAAAGCAGCATTGATGCACCAATCCAAAGACAGATTTAACAAGTTTTATATGGTGATCATAAAATACTCAGAATTTAGACATGCATATACAGAAAAACTGCTTCTTTACACATACACATACTAAAATAAAATGTAATCTACTTGCTTTTTAATTCACCTTATTATCATGTTTCTTGCATCTTTAAGGTATAATGAAATTTTCTGTGTCCTATTTAATTTACTCAGACCTAAATAAAAAGAATATATAATCTTTTCAAAAGTATTAAGACATTTTAAACAAAGTTTTTATTTTTGTGAATATCTAACTTGAAAGAAATATTTATCTTTAATTAATCATAAGCTAGCTATAACTGGTGAAGAGAAAATTACATAACAAATGAGCAGCTACCTGTTATCAAATTACAAGGCATTTTTCTTCAAAGACTTAAAGAGGTAGCAGACTGACCAGTTAACATATTTCCCTTGACCTGGGGGAATTTTTTTTCCCAGTTAATAGCATCTGAAGAATGCTTCCTTTTGATTCTTGTCTCTGACACAAAAATGATTGTCCCATTTAACCAGTCTTCTATCACATATATCAGAGAATCCTATTTACTCACACACTACTGAAACATTAAAACACAATAGAGTGATTGTCTCTAGGAAAAAAAAAAAAACTTTAAAGATTGACTTCTTTTTACCCCAAAAAGGGGTTGAGATCAAAAGCTACCTTTAATAGATGTTTGACTAAGGTCATACTCCTAGGAAATGGAATACCGAAGATGAAAGAAAAGAAATAGTTTTGGCTTTTGATCTCAGCCAAATCCATTTGGCATTGTTTAGCTTTTATATAATACTTCAGTTTTAGGTGTTACCATAACTGAAATGAATTGCTTTTTTTTTCTTGAAGTTTAATAGCTATATACTAAAGCTCAGTAAAACAGATTCCAATTTTCTGATCTGATGTTGCATTGCAACTTGTAAATAAGCTTTCTTCACTTATACCAACATCACAATATGATACTCATGACAGACAAAAAAATTAAAAATGGAACTATAAAAACTACTTCTATTAAATTGTTTTTACTTTATTTCAGGCTTGGTATCATTAATATTTGTAAATAGCAAAAAGGTCTCCAATTTAAGCTTTGTTGCTTTGAATACATATTTTTCATAAGTTAGAACAGTTTGTTCATACCTTAACATTAGACAGAGCCAATATATAAGAAAAAAGAAAATAATTATGGATCATTTACTACACTTTGTCAAACATTTTTAATAAAAGTTATGAGAATTCTTTCATTTGATTTTAAAAATGCTATGAAAATGTAAGAACAGTTATAGCACCTAAAAAATGAAGGAAGTAAGAGTGGGATACACTGATGACCTTAAATTCTAATAAAATATATATTTAAAGAAAACATTATCTACCTGAAAAATAATATTCTTCTTATGATTATATTAAATTGCTAAAAATTAGAGCAATGAATTTTGAGATCTTGGAATTTCTCCTTGTAGCTAATGCAACCCTTTACCAAGACTGCTAGATCCATTACAGGGTATTGTTCAAGATACAAGAAAAGAATTACACTATTAAATCTTTCAAGCTATTGTCAAGAAAACAAATATCTCCCAGAATTACATTTTGCCTAATGTTTACATGTTATCCTTATAAATTTTAGGGTATTGCATCTCATTCCTGAAGCATCTTAATAATAATGCCTATGTACCACCACTTTTTCTAAGTGCAAACTGTCTGTATGTACATCTCATATTTGAACAAAAAGGAAACAATATTTTTTAAGGTAACAGCTTCCCATCTTTATCAAAAGCTTTTATTCACTCAATAATTTTAAAGGAAATAACCACTACAAAGATCAATTTTAATGAGAACCTGGAATTTCCAAATTAATAGATTAGTAAATGCTTTCAGAAAGAAACGGAAAAGGTCAAAACAAATATTACATACCAGAGCTTCTTCTTATCTCAAACATTCCAACTTTATTAAAAGTCAAATACGATTCTTATTTCCCAATGGTCTCTAAAAAGTGGCCAATCAAAAAGATTTAGAATATTCTGTACTGAAAACTGACAGCTACCCAGAAATGGAGATCCCCTTTGCCAATGAAAGCTATGGAGAAGATTAAAGTATAATCCTTTCTCTTCTTTCCTTTATTTTATTTGCTTGTCAAAAGATTATTTAGTGTTATTTTACCACCCTTTGCATAATTATAACTTCTCAGTCTCCACCCTAATGCAATAACAGTCCTGAATCACAAAAGAAAACACAGTAGAGAAAAGAGAGAACTGTGTTAACTGCTCTCTGGAATGAAAGAAAATTTAAATATCTTGGGGAGAGAAGGCTCAGATTAAAATACCTTTGAGACTCAGAGGATTTACAGTATGTTTGGCATTCCAGATCCAAAAAGAAAAACAGACCAATAATTCCAGAAATATTGAAAGTATTTTTTTCTCTCCTTCAAGATAAAAAAAAAATCTGCAAGAGGAAATATACAACTAACAAAATCTTATGTTATCTTTTTAATGACTCTTAGTGAGAGAAAATGAGGAATGCATGCTGACCAAAATGACATTACAAAGAGAAAAGTTGTTCTCAACATCTGGTGAAAAATCAGTGCAATCCAATCCTGCAATGACAAGGCACTAAATGCAACTGAGAAGCTAGAAATTTCCTGCCTAAAAAGAAAATGTCATCCTAGTTGTTTTGGCTACAACATATGAAGGTAAAGAAAGGTGAAACACTGAAGAAACTGGACGCACAAGTAAGGCAGAATTTAGCCATTGTGATTACTTCTATGTGAATCTCTAATGGAACAGAGTAGACAGGAGCAATTGATACTGTATCATCCTGTTATTTTTTAAGTATGCTTGCAAAGCTTATGTCATATTGGAATGAGAGGTGAACATTATGCATCATCAGAAATATCTTAAGAATTATAGTTTCCTTAAAAAAACCATGAGTTTCAACAAATGGGATCTTATGAAATGAGAGAGCTTCTGTTCAGATAAAGACATGATAAACCAAGCAAAAAGGCAATCCACAGAATAGGAGAAAATCTTCAGTAACCACGTATCTGATAGAGCTTTATTACCCAGAGTGCACAAAGAACTTAGAAAACTAAACACCAAGGAGATAAATGGCCCAATTAAAAAATGGGTCTGGGAACTCAAAAGAAACTTTTCCAGGGACAAAATTGAAATGTCTAACTGTTATCTTAAAAAATGCTCCACATATCGCTTCTCGGCCTTTTGGCTAAGATCAAGTGTAAAAACGCTCCACATGCTTAGTCATCAGGAAAATGCAAATCAAAACCTCCCTGAGATATCTTCTCACCCTGGACAGGATGGGAAAAATCCACAATACGAACACCACCAAATGTTGGAGAGGATGCGGAGAGAAGGGAACACTCCTACATTGCTGGAGGGTAAGCTTATACAACCACTCTGGCAATCAGTCTGGCAATTTTTTAAAAAAGTTAAGATTGAAATTCCATATGACCCTGCTATTCCACTTCTGGAAATAATCCCCTATAAAGCAAAAATTCACCTCAATGACAAAAGCACAACCATGTTAATTGCAGCACTGTTTACAATAGCAAAGTCATTTAATCAACCCAAATGCTCAACAGTTGACGAGTGGATAAGAAAAATGTGGTACATTTATACAATGGAATAGTACTCGGCCATTAAAAGAGATGAATTAATGAAATTTTCCAGGAAATCAATGGAATTATAAAAAAATATATTGAGTGAAGTATCCCAAACACAGAAAATTAAGTGGCATACGGCACTTAATAATAGAGGATCCTAGTACCAAACCCACTTAATTACATATTCAAAGATAAATCTCTGTAATACCTACAGTAATTGCAAAGATTATAAACAGGAGGGAAGGGGAAGGAGGGCTCTCCCAGAAATAAGGAGAGAGAGGATCATGCTTCAGTAGAGAAAATAGGTCACTGTCAAGTATTGCAACTAAGTAGGTACCCACGGCCCTCCCTCCCTACACCCTTCCCCCATTCCATCTCTCACTTTCCTTCCTGATCACTTATGACTGAGGGGGTTTGATCTCACCAATTGGGGAGGATATAGAGAATGGCAGATCGATGATAATCATTCTGCAAATGAGAGACTCGCCCTCCCCTCACTGGGGTCTCCTACTCCGATTCCATTTACCTTTGAATCTCCTCTTATAGTAAGATTTCATTGAAACAGCCTTTTATCTCTAGTTAGGAGGTGAGCTCTGATACTAATCAGGATGGAGCCCAGGGCGATGCAGGAACAGCAAAACTGAAAACAACAACAAACCATAATTCAAAACACCAAAGACGCTACATTAATCATCTGGAATCAGACCAGCCAAATCTCTCCCCATCCTAAAGCTCAGGGAAATGTGCGGAAGAGAGGGCGGCAAGATTGTAAGAGCCTAAAGATGGGGAGGACCAACAATATGCAAGATACTCCACAAGAGTAAGGGCTGCAGTAGCCATAATCAAACTTTCCATGACCTGTGCAATGACTGACATGTCAACGACCCCCCAAAGTCTAGCATGGATCACAAGGACTAGGATCCTTAGAGGCAAGAGATTAACAGCCATAATTGTGTTCCCATATTAAAGGGGAGCCCAAGAATGGAATCTGGGCAATGCCATTGAGTCCTTACACCTCACTAGAGTGGAGGAAGCAGAGAGAAGATTGGCATTCACACAAAAAGATGCTCCAGGGAATAGGAGGGGGGTAGGAGGCGGCACATGGAGAAGAGGAGGGATGGGGGTTAAAGGAAGGGGAAAAGGGGGGAAGGGTGCAAGTGGAATGTAGGGAGGGAGGGCCTTGGGTACTTATTGAGCTTGTATGATTGGGGAAAAGTAAATAAATATTAAAAAAAACACCATGAGTTTATATATAAGAGTTAAGAAATCTAAAAATATAGTATAAGCATTGCTATTCAAACAGAAATCAAATAGTAAATCCTGTAGTATATGAATTTCCTATAACTGTAATGAAGTTAGGTGGCAAAATATGCCTTAGTGGAAAGACAAATGCCCACAAACCTGGCAATCTACATTGTCCCAAGATCTCACATGGTAAAAGGAGAGAATAGCTTCTGATAATGGTCCTTTGTTCTCTGACCATAACATATACTTCCTGTCTCTCTCTCCCTTTCTCTCTCTCTTTTAGTATATGTTTAACTTAGAATATATAGCTATATTAAAAATATATTCTCTTACATTTTCTTTGTACTTTTCTGTACTATCCAGAAGAAGGATATCACCCATAAAATGCCTAACAGATTCAGGAATATTTAATATTTCAATTGAAATACTGAGAAACATGGGAAATTAAATATTATAGGTACTTCTGTAAGTGCAAATTATTGAAATATACCTAGTTTTTAGAATTAAAATTTTAGAGTAATATTTGTCTTTATTGTAAAGGTACAATGGGACTTAAACAAATAAGAAGTTGAATATTTCATATTTTTATAAAAGTGTTTTGAAAATCCAGATTGGAGAGATGGCTCAAGGTTTAATACTCTGCCTCCCATGCAGAAGGTCCTGAGTTTGGATCCCAGATCCCATGTAAAAAAGTCAAAGGGAAATGGTCTGCACTCCCAGATAGTGGGTTGAGCCTGGAAAATCCCAAAGGGAAGCAAGAAGGAGGTAGAAACCATCCAGGATTACTCCTAAAGTCACTCTTGGCCCTCCACAAGGACACAAAGTTCACTCTCTCTCTCTCTCTCTCTCTCTCTCTCTCTCTCTCTCTCTCTCTCTCTCTCTCTGTCTCTCTCTCATACACACACACATTCTCAGAGACAGAGTAAATAAATAAATAAATAAAATATTTCAAAGGTATTTTGAGAATCCTACTTTTACACAATGACAAATTTATTTTCTAATTTTGTCAAATAAACTTCTGTTAAATAAAACCCATTTTAGGTGACAAAATATATATTTATGTAATATTTCAAGTCATATAAGAGAAAAAATGCATGGCATAAAATATAATTTGCAAAGCCAGGGCTAAGCATAACTCTTTTGTAAAGTGATAGCCTAGCTTGAATGTGGTATTAGATAAAAGACCCAGAAACACACACCAAATACTAGAACAGTACATATTATGAAAGACTAAAAGGTATACATTTAAAAAAGACCTAGTGGGATGGATAGCATTAATTGTCTACCTTACACTGAGGAAACGGATATTCAAGCCCAATGGAAAGCTGTTTTCTAAATTAAAGTTGGCTTTTGAGGATGCCTATGAGTAATTATCTTGATTGAATAAAAGATATTTGGGAAGACTTATCCTATTGTGGATGGAACCATTTCCTGTTCAACTGGATAAAAAAAGGAGGGAGCTTGCTGATCACCTACTTATGCATGAATGAGTTCTTGCTCTCTGCCAGGGAGTTGGTGTGACCAGTTCCTTTGAGTTCATGCTGTTGTAGTTTCTTTAACACCTTGGAAGGTAAGCCCATTAAACTATTTCTTCCTAAAGTTAGATGTTTCTGGCAGTTTGCAGCAGCAACAGGTAATGAAACTAAAGCATCTAATGATAACACTCCTGGATATTTACCCAGTGGACATGACATGAACATATCATAAAGATACTTAAATAACAATATTTCTTTTAGCACTATTCACAAGCTGCAGTAGACCTGGAGCCATCTTCCTTATTAGCTAGTATTCGAAGTACCAGAACATGCTATAAAATCTTCTGGGGGAGAAAAGGCATCAATAGTCTTACCTAGCTGTGAATTTTGTACAACACCTACCCTGGCAAAAGTTGACCATTGCTTCAATAGTTGGGTGAATGTGACGAAAGTTATCAACTTTCTTTTTATTAGATTTAAGGTCTACTACATATTGAAACCTTGTACCTAATATTCTAAACGAGACTAAGAATTTTGGGATAAGGGAGTTCCTAATTCCTAGGTGGGAACAAGCTACTATCATATATTTGCTTTGTAGACATAACAAACTGCATTCTAAATCCTTGGTATTTTACTTATTGATTGGTATTAATATTCTAGTATCTTCCTATTGTAATGGAATATATGTGATACAGAAATCACAACTGGACATAGTACAAATAAGTGACTATGGGGTAGACGGTCTAAAATAGGATATATAACTTGCCCCCATCCAAATGCTCAGAGATCATTGTAGAAAATAAGGATGGTAAGAATATAAGAGCCAAAAGATAGGTACACATTCCTCATACAGTACATTCAGAACAAGATAGGGTTGCTGTATTCATGAAACTCACTGTAGCTGTGGCTATGTCTATAAAAAATACACAATATTGGGAACTTCAACACCTAATCATAGAATGGAGATGACTTCATAGGTACCACAACTCCCTAAAGGACTACTGAGGGTTTATTCTGCTAGTGGGAAGAAGAACCAATCATCTCAGTAATAAATTCACTGATTAACCAATCATACACTAGAAAATATTCACATACATGATAATGCAAACAAGGCAGTTGAGTGTCAGAGAGCCACACAGCAAAAAGTCACAAAAGTGGGACCAAGACTAGCAGGGGAAAAAAGGTTTTACATTGGAGCAGAAGCAAGGACAAAGTAGACTGATATGGGGAGAAAATGATAAAAACTCATTTTATTATTTATGAAACTGTTGAACAATTCAAAAAAGAAGAATGTGCAGTTACTCTTGGCACAGGAAAAGTGATGCAACTAGATGGACACAATATGAAAATAAAGCCTGCTTTAGAACAACAGATATTGCATACTTTTTCTCATTTGTGGTTCCAAGGTTTTATATAAGTATAAAAACTCATATATGTATATTGAATTTAAAGTAAAAGTGAAACTATCGAGGGGAACAAAAGGGACTGACAGGAGGACTAAGGGAATATTAAAAAGATAGGGAATATAGGAGGAACATGATAACCATACAATATACTTACAGGAATTTTTAAAATAACAAACAATGTAAATAGAAAGCCAGTAATGTATCTGTGATGCTTCTATTAGTTAGCACTAATAGATATTAACAAAACTTTTCATTTTGTAAGTATTATTAATATTTACAACTATTAACTTATTAATATGTAATTAAGTAACATTAAAATTTTAGATAGCATAAATTCAAGGCAATTAAGAAATCTAAGTATGAAAAGAGCACTTATGGATTAAATATGAAAGGTGACAGAAAAGAAAATTAAGGTTTCTCTTAACTGGGAATGGGGACCTTGACCAAGTAGAAAGATGATTATATACTTTATTTAAGTAGAAGAAGGCAGCTTTGAGAATAAAACTAGTTGTATATGTGCTGAAGAAATCAAGACACATGATTGAATACTGTCCCTCCATAATACCAATGTGGTAGAGACCTAAGAACAAAGGTTAACTAAAAAATGGAAGGAAATGGATCAATAGAGGAAAATAGGTAATGAACATAATAAGTAAGAAGAGAACAACAAACTGCTCTATAAATACCTACTATTATACTCAGATTGGAAAAGCACTTAACACTCAGCCAAGAAATCTCCTACAAGAGAGTTAGAGAATCTCAACACCTTGACAGGATGCAGTTCTAGGGCAATAGAAGAGCAGTGAAGTGGACAGCAATGTCCAGCAAGATACACCTAGAATCAGACTAACTCAATCTCCGTATCCTAAAACTTTGGAAACATCACAGAAGAGAGGCCAGTGAGAATGTAAGAAC
Source organism: Typhlomys cinereus (assembly GCA_023101885.1). Lineage (NCBI taxonomy): Eukaryota > Metazoa > Chordata > Mammalia > Rodentia > Platacanthomyidae > Typhlomys > Typhlomys cinereus. Next base: position 7,406,861 of record JALPQD010000041.1, on the reverse strand, counting down.
CTAAAGACGATAAGATTCACCTTTGGATAAGGCATCCCTTTCAAGGTTGGACTGCTACATCGAGAACCTCACTACAGAGACCTGTCCTCACCAGACCTGCATAATAACTAACATAACAACATGCCCCATAAGCTGGAAGAGTGAAAGGAAACACCCCTATCAGTTGGGTGGCCCGAAAAGAGGCAACTTGATAAGCCACAGAGGCCTGAACCCCCACAAGAGTAGACAAGCTAGAGGCAACCCTGGGATCCATAGACGCAGAAGGTAGGAGGGTGGGATTGATGAAGGGATGGGAGGGAGAGATGATGGAGGGAAGCAGGGAAAAGTACTCAATATGCTTGTAAGAGTAGAACAATTTTTTTAAAAAGTAGACAAACCAGAATGAACCCTGGAGTCCATAGAAGGCAGAAGGTTGGGAGGGAGTGGGATAGATTTAGGAAGGGATAAGTACTCAATGTGCTTGTAAAAGTAGAAAAACAAATAAAATAAAGGAAAAAAAGAATAAAGGTTGAAGTAGTGATGATATTTTAATCTGAAATCCTGTGTTCATCATCATATTAGTCAATCTATTGCTACTATAGTAAACACCTGAAAGAGTTAATTCTAAATAGAAAAATATATTTTATCTCACAGTTTTGGAGATCTAGTCTGTGTTGGATTAGTGCCATTGCCTTGAGCCTTTGTTGACACAGCACACTAAAGCAGGAACAGATGGTCTAATAAAATCACTTAATCAATGAAAGAAGAGAAAATTTCCATGGTCTCCAATTCCCTTGTTGCCTTAACTATATCCCCACTTTGTAAGGGATCTAACATCTCACAAAACTGCCAAAGGATTAAGGCTAAATCTTTAACCCAAGAAAAATGGTAGAAACACAATATCTAAAACTGAAACAGTCACGACATAAATGTATGTTCCACAGATTTTCAGTGTTTTCGTTTATAAAGTACTTGATACACTGCAACATTAGATTTGTGGTGAAGTTTAATGTAGATCAGAAAATGGAAATTTATATTGTACATCATAATAATATATTAAACTAATATTAAAAATTAGGTTTGAGTAGTAACATTAATAATGGTGGAAGTTAAAATACTTGAACCATGAAGACAAATTTGCACCAGTAGACATTGGTAACTAGAAAAAGTAATGAATTATGCATTTTTATCTTTTCTATCTGTTGCATCCAAATACATTTATTTGTCAAAAAATTCAATTTTCTCATATGTAAAACAGAAGCAATCACAGGTATTCATTTTTCCTGTGAGTTAAATAAAAAAGGAGTATAGTGTATCTCATAAAAGGGTTTATCAGTTAAAAGGTTTTGTTGATTATTTTGTCTCTTGAAATTTCAATTCATATGAGAAAAGGAACTGAAAATATCGTTGAGTTGCTTCATGAAATTCAAATTCATCTTCTGAAATCATTGGAGTATATATTTCTTCTTGTTTGCCTTGTAGTTATTTTCAAGAAGGACTGTTAGAACTGGGCGATATCCACACTGATAGTACATCAAAGCCGTTCAATACAATATAACATTTTTCAGACATATTCATGTTGTTCTTTTTACAAAGAAGAATTTGACACAGTATTGTTAAGAACACATTCAAATAAACCTGCTACTCATTACCAGCTGTTAGGTCAGAATTTGTATCAAAAACATAAAAGTAGTCATATATAGTATTTCTCCATTATGAGATTCAAGTATCCTCAGCCTCTTTATCAAATTGTGCCCTTAAATACAGTTAACTATACAAAGACTGAGAACTAAGCCATTTGTACAAATGAACAATTCTGTCTTGAACTGTGCTACCTGCAAACATTTTGAGCAGTAAGATTGTGGGATTTGGAAAACATACTTTAAACTCTCTGCAATGGTATAAATAATAGTGGCTACTATACATGAACAAGCTCAACAGCAACCAACAGTAATCAGGCTAACAGGCCCAATTTGAAGATGCTAGAAATGATATCAAACTAATTCATCTCCAGTGAAACAGAAACTGTCTTCTCTGTAGAGTTTCTATAACAAAGTTAAGAAATAGCAGATAGAAAGTATAATTTTGGAAATATTAAAGCCTTAGTCCAAGAGTATCTCAGAAAAATGCTCTTTCCTTTTTACTTTTCAAATATTATTTCAATAATTATTCATTAAGTACGAGTATGGCTTTTAAATTAAATTCTGTTACCTAGCAACAAGTTGCTTATTTGAGAGTGAGTTTTGAGATAGCCAAAATATTATCAAGTTCAGCTAATTCAATAAATCTTGCTGTAAGTATAGCTTCACAACAATGGATATTCACTTAATCATATGAATCAATTTGATAAATAATCCTGTAAAAAAAGAACAAAATCAAAATTTCTTCTTTGATAAAATTGATATCACACTTAAAAAATAAAAGAATTTATTTAAAGCATTGGAATTCTTGAACTATAGTTGGCTTCTGGCTAAAATGATAAACTGTATAATACAGTTAATTCATGTCTTACATTTGCACAGGTGCTCAGTAATTTGTCAGAAATATGAACTTTAATTCATACCAAAAAGTATATTTTGCACTTTCTTTCATGTTGTATATGAGAGCTATGCAGAATAAGATGAATAATGACTTATGAATTGAGACAAAATTGTGAAAATGGAAGGACTTTGAGCATCTGCTGTAACAGTTCATGTGACTGATTTACATCACAGGTCCTGAATTACTGATATCTGTGCTTATATATTATATTATGTATGAAGTATCTAGAGAGCACAACATCTGGCAAGAAGACACCAATAATAGTACTTTATTGTTAGCAGAAACAGGAATTGAGATAAACCAATTATTAAATCATTTTGATAAAAATACATGAGGTCCTCCAAAGTAGACATAACAGAAAACTGGATATGTTTTTAATCTTCTCTAGTCTAAAAACATTTCAAATGTCTTCTATCTAAAATGAAGACACTTTTTGTAATCAAAAAAAATTATAGCTTATTAAAACTTAAGCTTTGAAAGGAAAAGTTTTTGGTTGAGATGAGATGTCAGTTCAAAAGAACTGTATTAATAATTGAGGTTGTACACATTTCTGACTCCCTTACCAATGTAAGCACACCCTAGAAAATCCAGTGATCCACACACCCAGAGGAACAGAAGAGTGGCAGAGACATGGCTGGATGGAAGAAGGCAAGGAAGGTTGGGGAGAGGAGGGGAGTGAGTGCGGAGGGGTTCGAGGCAACAATATAAACCCATTTTGTTTGCATATGAAAAATTCTACATTAAAAAGTAAAGTAAAATTGAATAAATCTTTTAAAAATAATTAAAGTTACAAAGTGAAAAGTTTAATATAGCAAGCTACATTTCACTGATTATTAACCTTGAAACATTGTGAATTCCTGATACACAAAACAAAATATAAAACTAGATCAATTTTTCTGATAAACTTCCTGCCATAACATGGTGGGAAAGGTGAGGTGTAGAATCCAAGTATATTTTATGCTGAGGCAGAGGGTTAAGGAATTAAAAGCGACCCTGGTCTAAATGGAGAGACAGAGTTGGGCTACAAACCAATACCATGTCTAAAAAGAATAGAACAACATACAAAATAATAAGAAAAAGTATGATTCCTCCTAAGAAATATTGTGAAAAATGATATATGAGTGGCATAAGAATAATCAACTAAACCTTTAATGAGTTGCTGACAGTCAACTATGAGCTAGCATATCCTTAAGTCCTCAAACTCAAGCAGAATTCCCAACAGTTACAACTTCTTTCCCTAGAACCCAATACCAAAGGTTTAGAAAGAGAAAATGGGAGGTGTGATGAGAAACCATATTTTTCCTCTATCAGAATGGACTTGGAGAAAGGGAATTTTATTGTGTTCAAAGGGATAAGAACTAACCCAGACTTTTATCTATGTGGAGCAAGTGCTTTAAGCTATAAAGAAAGACCAACTATTTTGTTTCAGCATGTAAGGGAAGTCTCATTATTATACCTTAAGGAAGGTAAAATAATTTCCTCCTTGCTGTTTGGTCAGGAAAGAATTCTTGGCATAGGAAATCTTAGAAATACCATGATAAATATTTTACTATATGTCTGACTTTCAAGAAAATCGAAACAAAAAGTTACCTGTTTAAAAGTACATCCACCTTCTATCTTGTAGTATCTGTGTTTTCATATGCAGACATGCACACACAAACAATAAATAGAATTAAGGAAAGAATTAAAGTCTAACCAGAGATACAAGATAACATTTGAATTCCTTTTACAGGAAGACTAACTTAATGGAGAATTTCTTGTCTTCAAGACTATATATTTAAGACTGACAAAGACTGAGGCTCAACTGGGACAACAGAGAAATCAATACCTCTTAAAAGTGCCTGAGAACACAGAGAAACATGTAAAGGCTTTCTACTACTGGAGATCATCAACTTAAAGATATGCTATAACAGAGCATGTGAAGTAGACCTGAAAACTCTGAATAGGACAAACTAAATGCTTAAAATTCTTATGCTACCATAGCTGTAATAAAAATTAAAGTGCAATTTGTAGACTTTAATAAGCAATTTACAGCCAAACTCCAGTAAACTTCTAAATAAACTATGCACCAAATGAATGCTTAGCAGAAAAACACAGGCTTTTTTAGTAGAGAAATAATTTTCTCTTCAGTTTCTTTGAACCTTCAAGTCATGAATGACATTTGACAAATAGTATAATACCCAAAGAAAATCAATGAAAAAGTACTTATCCATAAATAAAGCCTTCAACAAAATTGTGTTCAGAGATAACTCTAAAACTAAAAAATAATAAATTAGATTAAGAGATAAACATTATTGATGCTGAAGACTCTGAAATTCATGTAATGAAAGAGAACCTCAAATCACACTTATAAGAGAGGAAAACGGGAAATATTGTGCGTTTTTTAAAGCAAGCCTTAAGGAACTCAATGGGCTACACATACAAAAGGACAAGAAAGTAGGAGGAAGGGAGATTGTGAAGAAAATGGTTTTCTAATGGGAAAAGGATAAGGATGGGATCAGATAATATTGGAGGAAATTATTTAAAATCATTGTATTCACCTACGAAATTCTCAAAGGATAAACATTGTCATTATTTGAATGTGGGCTGTTCTCTACAGGCTCATATACTTGAATCCTTTATGTGATTATTTAGAAACATTGTGGCACATTTAAGAGTTGGTTCCTTGATAGAGGAACATGTAGACAGAGGATAGGGGGTGAGTGGGTGGTAGTTAAGGGAAAACAGGGTTTGGCAATCTGGCCCTTTTTCCTCAGTGTGGTCTTGTGTTGTTCTCTGTGCCTTCATGATGCCTATGGTGCTTTGAACAGGTCCTTTATTTTGTTCTCCTTCTTCTACTTCCATCCATGCCTTCTATCATATGATTCCCACAACAATATTTCCTCTGGGATTGTAAGACAAATAATTAAATGTCTATGTCAGAATGTTATGTCACAACAATAAAATAAAAGTAATTGCAACAAAAATATACAGAAATGGAAAAACATTCGTAACTATAATACCAATGATAAGTTGGATATATGGCTTAGTGGTTAAAACCTTTGTCTCCTAAACAAAAGGGTTTAAATTCATTTTTCTAGATACAAAAATAACAAAAAATAAGTCAAGCTATGTTGACATAAATGTTGACAGATCAGACCATGAAATGAAATGTGAAGCTTAGGAAACCCCAGAGCAAAGCAATAAGAAGGTTACGAAATCTAGGATGATTCTCAATGTCACCCTTGGACATCCACAGGAAAAAGAGAAAACTGTGAGCATGAAGCAGATTAAAAAATAAAAGGGATCCACAAAGAGAAATGCAATTTAATACATTTGAAAATCACAAGCAAACAAACAAATACAGCATTCGAACAGAAAATATCAAAGAAAATAAATGCATAATTGAACCTTTAGAGGAAAAAGACATGAGAGGAAAAGGAGTTGAGAAATATTGGCAGACATGATAGTGTGACCTTTGGAAAATGAAGAGGAAAAAAAGTCTTAAAGGGAACCATAGGCAAAAAAATTAGAGAACACAAAACTTGTTTAATAGAATCTGATTTCTCATAGGTAATTTTACAAGTCCAAATTTGTGGGAATAAGAACACCTATAGAAGATGTGGAATTTTAAAAACCATGCTAAGAGAACACTGTATTAGCACTGCAGGAAATACCATAGGGGATTTACAATTTGAGTTAATAAAACATCAGAAAAAATTTATATGTGACAAGAAATAAGAGTATAAATAAATAAAATTAAAGTATGTTGATCTTACATTGCTACTTAACAAACATTAGCAGTCTTAGCAGCTTAAAACAGCATGAATTTATCAACTCACATATTCTCTAGTCAGAATTCTGGCACAAGATTCAGTGAGCAAAAATTAAGGAGTCAAAAGAGCCTTAACTGAGATTTCAAGGAAGACTGTATTGTCAAGATAATTCAGGCAACCACTAGAATTGAATTTCATGAAACTTTAGGACTGTAATGCCATTTTTGTGTGGATATCTGCCAGCAATTATTGTTGATTTATCTCATTCTATGTTAGTTTTACTTTCCCATTGTTGAATGAGTAATGTATACAAACATCTAAGGGAAATGAGTTTATTCTGTGCTTACAGTTTCAACAAGACAGGGAAGTTCACAACATTAGGAGAGAACTGGCCACACTATATCCAAAGAAATTGCTGAGAAAGAAATATATTTCTTTAGTTAGCAGAATGCTTGTATCTGTTTGTTAAAATATTGAACCTGATCTTATCTACGTGCCCAGCCATGAATCCATCAACTGTAGGCTGGGTTATCCCACAGTAATTAGATGCTCTCCCACAGGCATGGTCAGGGCTTGCTTTAATTAAATAATTATTCAGATGTGCTCAAAGGCTCAGCCTTTAAAGTTGGCATTTGTGGGCTGGAGAAGTGGCTCAGGGGTTAAGCCTCCGCCTTGCAGACAGAAGGTCCTGAGTTCGGATCTCAGATCCCACGTACAGACGCCAGGCGGAAGCGGGGGCGACCTGCGTTTCTGGTCCTGGTAGGGCGGAGCCTGTGAATCACTGAGCAGAGTAAACAAGGAGGAGGTGGAGATTATCCATGGTGGTTCCCAAATTCGTCCGTGGTTCTACACACATACACATACATACACATACATGCACAATTTAATAAATAATAAAAATAATTTAAAAAAACCTTTAAAAAAAAGTTGGCATTTGTAATCACCTATCACATGATCTCTCCTTGGTCCTCAAAGATGGATTTCATGTAAAAACTAGGAATAGATCTTCAAATTATTTTTTATGTTGACATAATGTCTGATTTTTTTTTCTCATTCTTTTAATGTTCTTTCCTTAACATGCATTTATGGCTGAGACCTCCAGAGCTCACTCCATCTTGACACAGCTCCAAAGGAAGAAGAACTTGTAATTTTGTAAACTTTATTTTCCTTATCTGTGTGTGTGTGTGTGTGTGTGTGTGTGTGTGTGTGTGTGTGCGTGTCCTCAAGTTTGTATGCAGCTGAGGCTGCATTAAACTCTTGATTTCCTGTCTCTAGAGGGTAGGAATTACAGGATTATGCCACCTGGCAGAGATTATCAAAGGTGGACACACTAATACAGGAGTTCCACATCAAGAATGAGGGGACCTAGACCACGTTTGCCCTTCTATTTTTAACAGTGAAGATGCTATATGAGGAAAGGCACACCAAAAGGAAAAGAAGCTTTCCTGTTGTGAAAACAAATGTGCCAGTCTTTTGTCCCAGATTTCAAACGTAAACATGCTTTTCTAGGAAAAGAAGGGTGGAATTAAAAAAAGAAAATTAAGAATCTGTTCACAAGGAAATGAGTTCATTGAGAAACAATTTCTAATGTGGAAATGTATGAACTTGAACAATGTAAAGGAGAGAAATAGCTTGAAAGTTCATCAAGATAAAGTACGATGTAGGTTGTTAACCAGGGAATTGAGAATTAAATATATATCAAGATCCCTCCAGGAAAAGGAGTACACCAGAATGATTTGTCTGTAAAAGTCTATGTTAAATGATGTTGATTATTACTACATCAGACTACATAGCACTATTCCTAATGAATTGTCATAAAACAAAAGAATAATCACTATTTGAGACTTGGGCTAGAGATAGCACCTATGAAACAAAGAGTTCAATACAGAAAGTAGAAAAAGTGACAGAGAGAACCATGATAATATAATGTGACTTGTACTACTACCTAAGGTTATGTCCTCTCAAAAAGGATAAAACAGGCATTAAATAAAATTACCAGCCATAAAGATGTTACAGTCAATATGGTTAATACATAGTAATATATTATAATTATAAGCACATGTGATCCAGATAATAGAGCCCCCAAATCATAAAACTGAACCTGGAAAAAATATAGAATGTAAACAATACATTTAGACATAAAAACTAATGTTCTGCATACAATAATAGGAAAAGTAGACAGAAAAAATTCATACAATTAGAATAATACTTGTGATATGTATGGACAGTTTCCTGGACCCTAATGTTGATAGGAACTCCCTTGCCATCATAATGGATTATTACTTCAAAATGTAAGCCAATTATAAATGTCTTGTCCCAATGAGTTTGGTGGATCATATCCATCACAGGATCTAATGAGTGACAAACACTGATAAAATATTTTAAAATAAGAAAATGGTGATATTACAACTAATACCACAGAAATAATAAAAATCTTAGCATACTATGGTGAATGATTATATGCCAAAATATGGATAAATTAGAAGCATAATCTGAACATCTACCAAAATAGCATATAATGAAACAAAAAATAAGAATGTACCATTAAGAAATAGGGGAATACATCCTAAAGCTCAGGGAACCTTGTGGAAGAGGAGGCAGCAAGATTGTAAGAACCTAAAGATGGAGAGGACAAACTACATGCAAGATACTCCACACAAGTTAGGGCTGCAACAGAAAGAATTGGACTTTACCTGACCTGCACAATGGCTGACAACTCAACGACTCTGCAAAGTCTAGCACGGACTCCAGGGGAGAAAGTTCCAGGCACTAGGATCCCTAGAGGCAAGTGATTAAGCAGTCATAATAAGAGTTCCCATAGTAACAGGGAGCCCAAGAAGTGGTTCTAGGCTATGCCACTGACTCCTGAACCATCACTAGGGTGGAGGACTCAGAGGGAGGTTTGGGCTTCACACAAAAGGTTGTTCCAGGGGAAGGGAGGGAAGACAGTGGAGGCACTGGGAGAGGGAGAGGGAGAGAGAGGGTTGAAAGGAAGGGGAAGGGGGGGGAGAGTACAAAGGGGGAATGGAAAGGGGAGGAGGGAAGGAAAGGGTGGGGGGACCTATTGAGCTTGTTTGATTAGGAAAAAAAATGAAATGTGTGAAAAAAAAGAAAATCCCCTAAACCACTGGCTTCCATTCTAAATTCCACCAAATATTTAAACAATTTTTCCCAAAAGTGTAAAATTAAATACTTCAAAACTGTTTTCATACCAGCAGCATTATAGTGACTTAAGAAACAAAGTCACAACTATGAAGAAAACTGCACCACTACTCCTGGTAAATATTTGTGGGAAAAAAATCCTAACTGTTCCTAGAGCTACTGCTTATGTGACTGTGGTATCCCATGTGCATCAGATGATTGCAGAGAGGCGATGAGACTACTTTTACATTCAGCGTTCTGATGTATGAACAGCTGAGTGATTGATAGCCTGATATACCAAACTGCCTGCCAAAATCCTGAGTTTCATATCTATGTACTCACAACATGAAGGCCTCGCATGTGGTAGGCTTCATGTGCACACAATATGGATGACCTCCTAAGTACTGGGTCTCCATGTCCCCACAGCATAGATGGCCTCCTGTAGGCTGGTGCTGAGTGGGACAACAATGGGGATGGGCTCCTGTGAGCTGGGTCTCCATATGCTTATAACCGGGATGACTTCTTGTGGGTCAGGGATTCATGTGATTACATCATGAACTTGGTCTTATAGAAGATGAAAAAAAAGTCTTTTTGCCCCAGATCTGGATCAGGGTGGACCCCCTGCTCCACAGGTAAGGCCTCTAGACCATGTCCCAGGCCCCAGATCACCCTCCCACCAGCCAGACAGAACCAAGCGATAGCCAGTCTGCTCTGGTGCTGGGGAAGGTCCCTAGGCTAGCCACAAGTACCAGGTGATCTGCCTGACAACTAGATGCACATTCCTTTGGTTCCCGATCCAGAAGAGGGCGGACACCCTGCTCTTCAGGGCAGACTCCCCACTCCTCAGAATTCAACACAGTCCAAAGAAAACCCATGCATGCTCTAGGGGACAAAAACCATACCTCTGAAGTCCTCTAAACTTATCCTAGAGCATGAGAGAGAGTCTTCACAAGGTCAAAGATCAGTAATCCTTTTTACCATCTTCTTCCTTTCAATTATTAATCACTGTAGTTTAACTTTTCCAAATAGCTACCCCAAAACAAATATAACTTGAGGGACTATACCATTCACCCTCACATATCACCAAGATAGTAAATGGAAAAAGTGCACTACCGTACTAATCTTCACTCCCTGTCTACACAGCCTGACTTAATTGATGTACTAACAGTCTAATAGCCTCACCTAGGAAATAACATCAATACCAGACAAGTATACTCAACTCAATGCAAACACTACTACTCAGTGTTCAAGAGTAATAATACAATCTAATTCAATTCAGTCAAAAACACACAGAAACTGAAGGAAGATCTTAAAAGAAAAATGCCCAGGTCAAAGTGCAAATCCATGAGAAACAAAAACCAAAACAACAAATCTCCATAACCAAGCCATAACCAAGATAATGATTTTAAAAGCCTGATCATTACTATGATCAAAATAATTAAAGAGGAAATCCAGGAGGAGTTAAATAACTGCATCAATCACTTTTAACAGGAATAAAACAGGCACATGTAGGAGATGAGACAAGTAGTTGAAGAAACAAAAATAGGCATACAGCAGCTAAAACAATCACAAGGAGAGTTTAAAATTTTGCTGAAAGACAAGTTATCTTCATTCCAGAACTCAACAGAGAGTCTTGTCAGCAGAGCAAATGAAGCAGAAAATAGAATATCAAATCTTGAAGACAAAGTGGAAAAACTAACAAGCTCAATGGAAGAGGTTGATAAAGCCAAAAACATACTTGAGAGGAATATTCAAGAGTTATGGGACACCTTGAATAAGCCTAACATACTCATTCATGAAATACCAGAAAAAGAATCCCAAAATACCACACCTGAGGAAAATTTTCAAAGTATAATAAAGGAAAACTTTCGAGGCCCATCCAAATACAAAAGGCATTCTGCACCCCAAACAGATATGACTAAAATAAAAACTCGCCAGGGAAATAATAGTCAAAATGCTCTACATACATGACAATGTGTTGAGCGACTCAAGGGAAAAAAAAACAAGTCACTTTTAAAGGTAAACCTATTAAAATAACAAATGATTTTTCAATGGAAACAGTAAAAGCAAGAAAAGCTTGGAGAGATGTACTTCAAGTACTGAATGGGCAAAAATGCAAACCCAGGCTGATACACCCGGGAAAACTATCCATCATGATACAGGGTAAAGGAAAATTTTTCTAGCACATAGACAATTTGAAGGCTTACGTATCTACCAAACCAAGCCTTCAAAAAGTGCTAGAAAATATAGTCAAGCTTAAAAAAAAGAACAAGCATATCAAGGAGGACAGAAGGGAAGGACAATACCACCAAAACCTAAAAGCCAAATAATACACTTATAAAAACCAGTAAATACAAAAACTGTCAGGAATTAAAAGCAATTTCTCCATTATAACACTAAATGTCAATGGAATTAACTCACAAATCAAAAGACACAGATTACAAACTTGGATTAGAAATCACAACCCATCTATCTGCTGCTTTCAGGAAACACATCTCACCTCAAAAGATAGGCACATCCTAAAAGTAAAAAGCTGGTCAAAAATTCTGCAAGCTAATAGAACCAGGAAACAGGCAGAGGCAGCTATTACGCTATCTGACAAAGTAGACTTCCAACCAAAAAAAAAAAATCACAAGAGACACAGAAGGATATTACATTTTAGCCATAGGTACAATTCACCAGGAAGACGTCACAATACTGAACATCTATGCACCTAATATGGACTCTTCCACATTCATTAAGCAAAAGATACAACATGTAAAGCATGAAATTAACAGCAAAATGATAATTCTTGGGGATTTCAATACTGCCCTCTCAACGGGGTATAGATAAACAGGTCAAAAACTTAACAGAGACACATTGGAACTTAATCAAACTCTTACTGAAATGAACCTTCAAATCTCTATCGAACTTTTCATCCACAGACCAAAGAATACACATCTTTCTCAGCAGCACATGGTACTTTCTCCAAGATAGAACCCACATTGAGCCACAAAACAAACCTCTACATGTACAGGAAAGTTGAAATTCTAGCATATACACTATCAGACCACCATGGTCTAAAGCTTAACGTCCACAATACGACAAACAGCAGAAAATGCACTAACTCCTGGAAACTAAACACTATGATGCTGAATGAGAATTGGGTTCAGGAAGAATTCACAAAGGAAATTCAAGAATTCCCAGAAGAGAATGATAATGAAAATACAACATATGAAATTCTCTGGGACACAATGAAAGCTGTCCTAAGAGGTAAGTTTATATCTCTTAATGCCTACATCAAAAAAAAAGCATCCCAAAATATAACTTAACAATGCAGCTTAAAGCTTTAGAGACACTAGAGCAATCAAATCCCAAAAGCAGTACAAGAGGGGGGATTAGCAAAATCAGGGGAGAAATATCCGAAATTGAGATAAGGAAAATGATACAGAGAATCAATCAGTCAAAAAGCTGATTCTTTGAAGAAATCATTAAGATTGATATACCTCTGCCTAAATGAACCAAAAATCAAAAGGGAGAAAACCCAAATTAACAAAATTAGAAATGAAAATGGAGTTATCACTACTGATATGCAAGAAATTCAGAGAATTATAACGTCATATTTCAAAAACTTGTACTTCAAATTTGATAACACAAAAGAAATGGATGAATTCCTGAGTAAGCACAACTTACCTAAACTGAATCAGGAAGTATTTAATTATTTAAATAGTCCCATAACATTGAGGAAATCAATGAAGTAATCTCAAATCTTGCCACCAAAAAATGTCCTGGACCAGATGGATTCAGCACAGAATTCTATCAGACATTTAAGGAAAAACTAACACCAATACTCCTTAAACTGTTCCATCAAATTGCAAAGAAAGGAAAACTAGCAAATTCTTTCTACGAAGCTAATGTCACACTAACCTCAAAACCTAATAAAGTTACACTTAAAGAAAACTATAGGCCAAACTCCTTGATGAACACAGATGCAAAGATTCTCAACAAAATCTTAGCAAATTGGATTCAAAAATATATCGAAAAGATCATTCACTGTGATGAAGTAGGCTTTATCCCAGGCATACAAGGATAGTTTGACATATGCAAATCAATAAATGTAACTCACTATATAAACCAATCTAAAATCCAAGACTACATGATACTCTGGATAGATGCAGAAAAAGGTTTTGACAAGATCCAACAGCCTTTATGATCAAAACGCTAGGGACAGTTGGAATGGAAGGAATCTTTATCAACATAATAAAACCTGTCTACAACAAGCCAAAAGCAAGGATTATACTCAATGGGGAAAAACTTGAACCATTCCTCCTTCAATCAGGAACTAGACAAGGCTGTCCACTCTTGCCATTTCTATTCAATATTGTACTTGAAGTCTTATCTGGAGCCATAAGACAAGAGAAGGAGATAAAAGAGATTCAAATCCTCAAGGCAAAAGTCAAGTTATCTCTATTTGCAGATGACATGATCTTTTACCTGAGTGGTCCAAAAAACTCCACCAGGAAACTCCTGGAAACTAATACAGAAGTTCACAAGGGTGGCAGGTTACAAAATAAACATACAAAAATCAGTGGCCTTCCTATATGCCCAGGATGAAAAAAGTGAAAAAAGAACTAAGAGAAAAAATTCCATTTACTATAGCCTTTAAAAAATGAAATACTTTGGTATAAACCTAAACAAGGAAGTGAGAGACCTGTATAATGAAAACTTTAAACCTTGAAGAAGGAAATTACAGAAGAAACCAGGAGGTGAAAAGACCTCCCATGCTCCTGGATTTGCAGAATCAACATCCTAAAAATGACCATCCTACCAAAAGCAATGCACAGATTCAATGCTATACCAATCAAAATCCCAAAGCAATTCTTTAAAGAAATTGACCAAACAATCTCAAAATTCACATGGCAGCACAAAAGGCCAAGGATAGCAAAAATAATCCTGAGTAACAAAAACACTGCTGGACCATCCTACCAAAAGCAATGCACAGATTCCATGCTATACCAATCAAAATCCCAAAGCAATTCTTTAAAGAAATTGACCAAACAATCTCAAAATTCACATGGCAGCACAAAAGGCCGAGGATAGCAAAAATAATCCTGAGTAACAAAAACACTGCTGGACCTATCACCATACTAAACTTTAATCTATACTACAAATCCATAGTAATAAAAACAGCCTGGTACTAGCTTCAATATACACACATAAATCAATGAATACGGCTTGAAGACCCAGATATAAGCCCACACAATTACAGTCCTTTAATCTCTGACAAAGGGGATCAAAAACTCCAGTGGAAAAAGAACAGCATCTTCAACAAATGCTGCTGGCCAAACTGGATGTTTACATGCAGAAGATTAAAACTGGACCCGTACTTGTCACCATGTACAACAATTAATTCAAAATGAATAAAGGTCCACTATACTAGGCCAGAGACTATAAAAACCCCAGTTGAAAGGGTAGGGAACTCCCTCAAGCTGATTGGACTAAGCCAACAGTTCCTAAACAGAAATCCAATAGCAAAGTCACTAGAACCAACACTCAACAAATGGGAACTTATGAAATTAAAGAGCTTCTGTTCAGCTAAAGAGATTGTTAACCCAGCAAAAATGCAACCCACATTATGGGAGAAAATCTTCACTAACCACATATCTGATACAGCTCCCTTATTTAGGGTGCACAAAGAACTTAGAAAACTAAACACCAAGGAGATAAATGGCCGAATTAAAAAATGGGCCTGCGCTCCTTTCTCCCTCCCGCCTGCCTGTCCGCCCAACTAGACAGGACATGCTCCCTTTCCTCCATCCCTGGAGCTTGGGTGGAGCACTAAGCCAAGTCCCAGGTCCAGGGTGAAGAATTCTGCCATCAACATCAGCCTCTCTGCCTCGCTGGCCCACTGGGGACCCACGCACGTGGTCTACAGAAGACACACTGCTACTCAGAATTCAATAGAGTCCAAAGAAATATCGAGCAAAGTTCTAAGGGTCAAAGGCCATACATCTGTAAACCTCTACAATCATCCTATCACATGGGAGAGATTCTTCACATCCAGCCCAAAGATAAGTAAACCTCCTTTTTTTCACCTTATTGTTCCTTTCTAATATTAATCACTATAGATGAACTTTTCCATAAAGCCACCCCAAAAACACAACTCCAGGGATCATACCACTCACCCTCACATATCACCAAGATACTACACATTAAAAGTGCACTATCATAATAATATTCAATCCTTGTCTACTTAACCTGACTTAATTGATGTACTAAAAACCTAACAGCCTCAACTAGGAAATAACAATAACAAAAGACAAACATACCCAACCCCAAGGCAAGCACTAGTAATAACTGCCCAAGTGTAGGAATACCAGCAAAATCAGTCAAAAACACACAGAAACTGAAAAGCCCTAGAAGACAAAACAACAATGTCCAAGTCAAAGTGCAGATCCATGAGAAACAAAACCCAAGAAGACCAATCTCCCACTGAAAGAATTAACCCCTTAATGATGGATTCCAACCAGAACAAATTCACAGAAAACAGCCAAGAAAGCCAAACCCAGAACAATGACTTTCAAAGTATGATCATTACCATGATTAATACTATGAAAGAGGAAATCCAAGAGGAGTTAAACAACAAAATCAACCACTTTGAACAGGAACACAACAGGCATTTGGAGGAGTTGCCAAAAACAGTTCAAGAAACAAAAATAGGCATAGAGCAGTTAAAACAGAGTCAAGCAGAGTTTAAAACTGAACTAAAAGACAAGCTATCTTCAACCCAAAGCTCAACAGAGAGTCTTATCAGCAGAACTAACAAAACAGAAAATAGAATTTCAGATCTTGAAGACAAAGTGGGAGAATTAACCAGCTCAATGGAAGAGATTGTTAAAGCCAAAAAAAATAATTGAGAGGAACATTCAATAGATATGGGACACCCTGAAGAAGCCTAACATGCGCATTCATGGAATACCAGAGCATGAATCTCAAAATACCACACCTGAGGAAATTTTTCAAATTATCATAAATGAAAACTTCCCTCAACTGAAGAATGAGAGGCTCATCCAAATACAAGAGGCATTTCACACTCCAAACAGATATGACCAAAATAGAAAATCGCCACGGCAAATAATAGTCAAAAAACTCCACATTCAAGACAAAGAAAAGGTGCTGAGAGCTTCAAGAGAAAAAAAGCAACTCACTTTTAAAGATAAACCTATAAAAATAACAAATGACTACTCAGTGGAAACAGTAAAAGCAAGAAGAGCTTGGAGAGATGTACTTCAAGTATTGAATGAGGAAAAATGCCAACCCAGACTGATATACCCGGCAAAACTATCTGTCGTGATTGAGGGAGAAAGAAAGATTTTTCTGCACAAAGACAACTTGAAGGGATACATGTATGCCAAACCAGGCCTTCAAAAAATGCTAGAAATGATACGCAAACATGAAGAAAAGAATAAGCATATCCAGGAGGACAGAAGGGAAGTAAAATACCACAAAACTATAAATGTAAAACAATAAGCTTACAAAATCCACTAAACATAAAAAGTGTCCAGAATTAAAAAGAATTTCGCCATTATAACAATAAATGTCAGTGGGCTTAACTCACCGATTAAGAGACACAGATTACAAACTTGGATTAAAAATCACAACCCATCCATCTGCTGCCTTCAGGAAACTCATCTCACCACAAAAGATAGGCACATCCTAAAAATAAAAGGCTGGTCAAAAATTCGGCAAGCTAATGGAACTAGGAAACAGGCAGGGGTAGCCATTATGCTGTCGGACAATGTGGACTTCAAACCCAAAAAAATCATAAGAGACACAGGTAGATACTACATTTTAGTCACAGGTACAATTCACCAGGAAGACTTCACAATACTAAACCTATATACACCTAATACGGGCCCCTCCTAATTCATTAAGAAAATCCTACAGCATCTAAAGGGAGAAATCAACCCCCAAATGATAATTCTTGGGGATTTCAACACCGCCCTCTCAACATGGGATAGATCAACAGGTCAAAAGCTTAACAGAGACACTTTGGAACTTAATCAAACCCTGTAAGAAATGGACCTTACAGATCTGTATCGAACTTTTCATCCATGTACCAAAGAATACACATTTTTCTCAGCAGCACACGGAACTTTCTCCAAAATAGATCATATATTGGGCCACAAAATGAATCTCCACATATACAGGAAAGTTGAAATTCTAGCCTGTGCCCTATTAGACCACCACGGCCTAAAGCTGGACATTCACAACACAACAAAAGAGAGAAAATACACTAACTCCTGGAAACTTAACAATATGATGCTGAATGAGAACTGGATTCAGGAAGACATTAAAAAGGAAATTCAAGATTTCCTGAAAGCGAATGATAATGAAAATACAACTTACCAAAATCTCTGGGACCCAATGAAAGCTGTCCTAAGAGGTAAGTACATAGCTCTTAATGCCTACATCAAACAAATGGAAACATCAGAAATAAACAACTTAACAATACAGCTTAAAGCTTTAGAGAAACTAGAGCAATCTGATCCCAAAAGCAGTAGAAGAGAGTAGATTAGCAAAATAAGGGGAGAAATATCTGAAATCAAGATAAGGAAAACGATAGAGCAAATCAACCAGTCAAAAAGCTGCTTCTTTGAAAAAATCAATACGATCGATACACCCCTAGATAAATTAACCAAAAGCAAGAGAGAGAAACCCAAACTAATAAAATTAGAAATGAAAAGGGAGTTATCACTACTGATACCCAAGATCCAGAGAATTATAACATCATATTTCAAAAACTTGTACTCTGTGAAATATGACAACACAAAGAAATGGATGAATTCCTAAGTAAACACAACTTACCTAAATTGAATCAAGAAGTTGTGAATTATTTAAATAGTCCTATAACATATAAGGAAATTGAGGAAATAATCTCGAATCTTGCCACCAAAAAATGTCCTGGACCAGATGGATTCAGCACAGAGTTCTACCAGACATTTAAGGAGTTAATAACACCAATACTCCTTAAACTGTTCCATCACATAGCAATGGAAGGAACACTACCAAATTCCTTCTATGAAGCTAATATTGTTTTAATTCCAAAATCTAATAAAGATACACTTAAAAAAGAAAACTCTAGGCCAATCTCTCTGATGAACACAGATGCAAAGATTCTCAACAAAGTCTTAGAAAATCGGATTAAAAAACACATCAAAAAGATCATTCACTGGGAACAAGTAGGCTTTATCTCCAGTACACAAGGTTGGTTCAACATACGCAAATCAACAAATGTAATTCATCATATAAACCAGTACAAAGCCCAAGACAACATGATACTCTCAATAGATGCAAAAAAAGCTTTTGACAAGATCCAACAGCCTTTTATGATCAAAACACTAGAGACAGTCGGAATGGAAGGAACCTTTATCAATATAATACAAGCAGTATACAACAAGCCTACAGCAAGGATTATACTCAATGGGGAAAAACTGGAAGCATTCACACTTCGATCAGGAACTAGACAATCTCACCACTTCTATTCAATATTGTACTTGAAGTGTTAGCTGAATCCATAAGACAAGAAAAGGACATAAATGGATTAGAATCAGCAAGGAAGAAGTCAAGCTATCCCTATTTGCAGATGACATGATCTTATACCTGAGGGATCCCACAAACTCCACCAGGAAGCTACTGGACCTAATTGAGAAGTTCAGCGGGGTAGCAGGATACAAAATAAATGTACAAAAATCAGTGGCTTCCGTATATACCCAGAATGAAAGAGGTGAAAAAGTCCTGAGAGAAACCATCCCATTTACTATAGCCCCTAAAAAATGAAATACCTTGGTATAAACCTAACCAAGGAGGTAAAAGACCTTTACAATGAAAACTTTAAAACCCTAAAGAAAGAAATTGCAAAAGACACCAGAAGGTGGAAAGACCTCCCTCCCGTATTCCTGGATTGGTAGAATCAACATCGTAAAAATGACCATCCTACCAAAGGCAATATACAAATTCAATGCTATACCAATCAAAATCCCAAAGCAATTCTTTAAAGAAGTTTACCAAACAACCTCAAAATTCATATGAAGGCACGAAAGACCCAGGATAGCAAAGACAATCTTGAGTATCAAAAACACTGCTGGAGGTATTACCATAACAAACCTTAGTCTATACTACAAATCCATAGTTATAAAGACAGCCTGGTACTGGCTCCAAAATAGACACACAGATCAATGGATAAGGACTGAAGACCCAGATATAAGCCCACAAAATTACAGCCATTTGGTCTTTGACAAAGGTGCCCAAAAAATCCAATGGAAAAAGAACAGCTTCTTCAACAAATGGTGCTAGCAAAACTGGATCTCCACATGTAGAAGATTAAAACTGGACCCGTATTTGTCACCTTGTACAAGATTTAATTCCAAATGGATCAAGGACCTTGATTTAAGGCCAGAGTCTATAAAAACCATAGTTGAAAGGGTAGGGAATTCCCTCGCGATGATTTGGCTAGGCCAACAGCTCCTAAACAGACATCCAATGGCACAGTCACTGCTACCAATTCTCAACAGCTGGGATCTCGTGAAATTAAAGAGCTTCTGTTCAGATAGAGAGATTGTAACAGGAGCTCAAAGGCAACCCACAGAATGGGAGAAAATCTTCACTAGCCACATATCTGATAGAGCTCTATTATCCAGAGTGCACAAAAAAACTTAGAAAACTAAACACCAAGGAAACTAATGGCCCAATTAAAAAATGGACCCTGGAACTTAAAAGAAACTTTACCAGGGATGAAATTAAAATGTCTAACAAATATCTTAAAAAATGCTCCACTTCCTTAGCCATCAGGGAAATGCAAATCAAACCTTCCCTGAGATATCATCTCACTCTGGTCAGGATGGCAAAAATCCACAATACAAACAACAAGAAATGCTGGAGAGGATGTGGAGAGAGGGGAACTCTCCTACATTGCTGATGGGAATGCAGGCTCATACAGCCACTCTGGCGATCCATCTGGAGATCTTAAAGAAATTAAAGATTGAAATGCCATATGACCCTGCTATTCCACTTTTGGGAATAACCCCCCATGCAATAGAGGTCCACCTTGTAGCACAAGTGCGACCATGTTCATAGCAGCACTGTTTGCAATAGCAAAGTCATGGAATCAACCCAAATGTCCAACAGTTGAAGAGTAGATAAGGAAAATGTGGTACATGTATATAATGGAGTACTACTCAGCCATAAAAAATGATGAAGTACTGGAATATGCTGGGAAATGGACATCATTAGAGACAATGATATTGAGTGAAGTATCCCAGACCCAGAAAATTAAGCGTCATATGCACTACCTAATAAGTGGCTCCTAGTACCAAACCCACCCAGCACACCTAGAGACACTGGATGATAAATCTCTGTAATACAGTAATTGCAAAGAGTATGAACAGGCGGGATGGGTTAGGAGGGCCACACCAGAAACAAGGAGAGAGGGGACCATGTAACCACAGAGAAAATAGGCCTCCATCAAGGACTGTGAGTAAGCAATGAGACATCTGGTTCATCTGGTTAAATTCACAGACTTTTCCTTCCTGATCATCTACACCTGAGGGGGTGTGATCTCACCAGAAGGGGAGGGCATATAGTCTGGCAGTTAATAATTAACCATTTTGCAAATGGGTGATTGACCCCTCCCTCACTGTGGTTTCCTAATTTTATTGCATCTACCTTTGAATATACTCTTATAACAAGACTCTAGTTTAACAGTTTTTTATCTCTGGCCAGGGAGTGACATCCAATACCCATCAAGATGGAGTGAAGGGCATTGCAGGAGCAGCAAAATCGCAAAAGAAAATCAACAAACCATAATCCAGAACTTCAGAGACTCTATATCAACCACCTACAACTAGACCAGCCTAATCTCTCCCCATCCTGAAGCCCAGGAAAATTTGCAGAAGAGGGGGCAGTAAGAGTGTAAGAGCACAAGGATGGGAGGAGCAATGATATGCAAGATACTCCACACAAGTTAGGGCCGAAGCACTCATAATTGGACTTTACATGCCCTGCACAATGTCCAACACACTATTGTCCCCACAAAGTCTATCATTTGCTAAAGGCACCAAGATCCTTGGAGGCAAGGGATTGACAGCCACAGTAATGTTCCTATGCTTAAGGGGAACACAGGAAAGGGTTCAGGGAAATGCCGCTGGGTCCTTGTATGTCATTGGACAGGAGGACCCAGAGGAGAGTCAGGTATGCACATTAAAGGATTCTCCAGGGATTGGGGGAGGGGAGGCACTGAGGGATGGGGAGGGATGGGTGAGAGGAGAGCTAGCAGAAGGGTGGGGGGAGGAGGAGGGAGGGAGGGAACTGGTGTACCTATTAAGTTTGTATGAGTGGAGATAATTAAAAATGTTAAAAAAAATGGGCCTGGGAACTCAAAAGAAATTTTCTAGGGACAAAATTCAAATGTCTAACAAATATCTAAAAAAATGTTCTACATCCTTAGCCATCAGAGAAATGCAAATCAAAACCTCCCTGAGATATCATCTCACCCCAGTCAGGATGGCAAAAATCCTCAATAGAAACACCACCAAATGCTGGAGAGGACATGGAGAGAAGGGAACTCTGCTACATTGCTGGTGGGAATTCAGTATTATACAACTACACTGCCGATCAGTCTGGTGATTTTTATAAAACACCCTACTATTCCACTTCTGTGAATAACCCCCCATAAAGCAAAAATTCACCCCAATGACACAAGCACAACCATGTTCATAGCAGCACTATTTACAATAGCAAAATCATGGAATCAACCCAAATGCCCAACAGTTGGCGAGTGGATAAGAAAAATGTGGTACATTTATACAATGGAATACTACTCAACCCTCAAAAAAGATTAATGAATGAAATTTGCTGGGAAATGGATGGAATTAGAAAAAAAATTATATTGAGTGAAGTATCCCAGACACAGAAAATTAAACACCATATGTACTCCCTAATATGTGGATCCTAGTACCAAACCCACTTAGTGACATATTCAAAGATAAATCTCTATAATACCTTCTGTAATTGCAAAGATTATAGAAAGGAGGGAATGGGAAGGAGGGCTCTCCCGGAAAGGAGATAGTGGATTATGTTAGAGTAGAGAAAATAGCTCACAATCAAGTATTTCAAGTAAGTCGTGAGACATCTGGTTAAGCTCACTCACTTTCCTTCCTGGTCACTTGCAATAGGGGGTTTGATCTCACCAGGTCAGGAGGGCATACAGTCTTGCAGATAGAGGGTAACTATCTTGCAAATGGGAGACTGAACCCCCCCTCACTGGGGTCTCCTACCCGTATTCCATCTACCTTTGAATCTCCTCTTATAATAAGATTTCATTTAAACAGCCTTTTATCCCTGGTTAAGAGGTGACCTCCAATACCAATCAGGGTGGAGCCAAGGGCGATGCAGCAACAGCAAAACTGAAAACAACAACACACCATAATCCAGAACATCAGAGACCCTACATTAATCACCTAGAATCAGACCAGCCAAATCTCTCCCCATCCTAAAGCTGAGAAAAATTTGCGGAACAGGAGCCGGTAAGATTGTAAGAGCCTAAAGATGGGGAGGAGCAAAGGTATGCAAGATACTCCACACAAGTTAGGGCCACAGTATTCATAATCAGACTTTGAATGACCTACACAATGATTGACATGGCAATGACCCCCACCCCACAGAGTCTAGCATGGATCACAGGCACTAGGATCCTTAGAGGAAAGGGATTAACAGTCATAATAGTGTTCCCATACTAACGGGCTCTGGGCAATGGCCACTGAGTCCTTACACTGCACTAGAGTGGAGGACTCAGAGGGAAGTTTGACATTCACACTAAAGGATGCTCAAGGGAATGGGAGGAGGGGAAAGGGTGGCACTGGGAGATATGGAGGTAGGGGAGGTGAAAGGAAGGGGAAAAGGAAGCGAGGGTGCAAGGGGGACTGGGGAGGGGTGGAGGAAGGGAGGGGTCTAGGGTACCTATTAAGCTTATATGATTGGGAAATACAAAAATTGTTTTTCAAAATATTTGAGAAAAAATGGAAAAACTACTATTCTTCAGCTTTGTCATATGTTCTTAACCATGTGCAACTGGGAGCTCAATTATAAGGGTCTACATCTTTAATATTCTTTCCTTTATTGCCAACATATGATTTTATATTTTCCAATTTAAAAAATTATGACATAAAGGCAGGAGGTGGACATGCTATGGAAATGTCCAGGGGAAGTGGAGAGAAATAAGGGCACCTATGTTCAAAATGCATTGTCTACATGTAAGAAATTTTCAAAGAGTAAAAATAAAAACAAAATTAATTAAAAAAAACATGTTGAAAAGGAGAGAGGGAGGGAGTCAGGGACATGCATTAATTATGTTTGTAATTAGGAAAATTAAATATCAACAAATAATGATTTTAAAGTTCCTCAACAAGATACTAACAGACAAAATTAAAAAGGGTATGAAAAAACATCAAAAAAAAAAAAAAAGAATAACCAACCATAATTCAGATCATCAGAGATCCTACATTAAGCACCAGGAACCAGGCCAGCCTAATCTCTCCCAAAGCTCAGGGAAATTTGCAGAAGAGGGGGCAGTAAGATTGTAGGAGCCTAAAGATGGGGAGAAGCAACGATATGCAAGATACTCCACACAAGTTAGGGCCGAAGTAATAATAATAGGACTTTGCATGACCTGCGCAATGACCAAGATGTCATTGACCCCCCCCTCCGAAGTCTAGCATCGATCACAGGCTCTAAGATCCTTAGAGGCAAGGGATTAATAGCCATAATAGTATTCCTATTATAAAGGGGAACACAAAAATAGCTCTAGGCAATGCTACTGAAACCTTACACCTCATGAGAGAGGAGGACCCAGAGGGAAGTTTGACATGCACACTAAAGGATGTTCCAGGAATGGGAGGGGGGCACTGGGAGAAAGGGAGGGAAGGGGGAAAGGAAAGAAAAAGGGGGGGAGGGAGCAAGGGGATCCAGGGAGGGGTGGAGGGAGGGAAGGGAATATGGTACCTATCAAATTTGTATGAGTGGAAAAAATAAATTAAAATAAAAAAAGAAAAAAACATCAATCATGGGGATTAAATACAATTCTTGGGCTGGATATATGTCTCTCAAGCAGAAGATTCTGAGTTCAGATCCAGGTCTCACATAAAACTCCAGGTGAAATTGGAAGTGGCCTCCATTCTGGCTCTGGTAGGCAGAGCGTGGGAAATCTCATAGAGAAACAAAAAGGAGATAGAAATTATCCAGTATGATTCTCAAAGTCACCCTTGGTCATCCACAGGGACATACAGTGTCTTCACACACACACACACACACACACACACACACACACACACACATACACACAAAGTATACGAAAAATGAATTTTATTTATCTCAGGAGCAAAAGGATGCATTCCTTTAAAAGAATGATGGGCAAAAACTCATAGAAATGTATCAAAAGATGTAGTAAAAGCATAGCATAATACTTAACTCCCATCATGAAAAACATTAAAAAACTTGTAACAGGACGCATGTATTATGACAAAAAAATCAATATATGAAAATCCCCAAATCGACATCACATTGAATAGAAAATGCTCAAAGTGAGAATTTCCATGTAAGATCACAACATATTAACAACCTCCTAGTTAGGAGGAAATCATAAGTAGAAAAATAATACAATTCACTAGTTCTGTTGTCTATCTCACAATACAATTCACTCTTCTGTTAACTACTTCTACAATCACTAGAAGTCACTTGGTGAGCAACTGAATGATGTTTCTTTTTTTATTTGTTTTTGGTAGTTCTTATTTTGTTTGTATTCTTTTGTTTGTTTGCTTTTTTTGCCAAGCAATCTGACTGCAGTTTGTGGGAAGGAGGAAAAAAAAAAAAAAAAGCTATTGCAGCAGCTTCAATATACACACCTTTAGTCTGGGATAACTGTTCCAAGAAAACTAAAGAATTCCCACTAGTACAGATTCTAGACAAAAAAGGGCTCACTTTGTAGCATAGTAGAAACTTGGGGAATGGCAAAGTGTGGATAACAAGAAGGAACTCTAAAAAATGCATTGTGTGCATGCAACATGGTCATCAGCCATTAACTGTCAAGAGAAACTGCAGCACCAGGAAATGTTCAATTTGCTTTTGCCACCTTCATCTTTCAGAACACAGCCAACCTCACCACATAAGATGACAGGCAGGCTGCTGATGAGAAACAAAACTACCTAGAACTAGAAGAGAAAATAGCACCAAGATTGTAAGATATAACCAAACAAAAGCCACCTAAGTTATTATATCACAAAACAATCTTGTTTCTAAGAGACCAAGAAGACACATATCCTGATCAAGGAAAAACAGAGAGAATAGGGAAAATAAAAAAGTCCTCCAATACTCCAACTAGAATGCATTGACAAATAATATTCTATGTAACAGGCATAAGATATTTCCTGAAAAATTGTTGGTCAGAGTGGGCTATAGAAGATTCTTAAAGTGTAGTCTTGGACATTGCTATTGGGTGTCCACCAGAAACTGACAGTATGACCTTATTACTGAAGCTACAACACACCTGGATCATAGGACATGTATTAAAAACTACAAACTGTATATAAGTGGGGTAGCCTGAAAAGAAGTAACTTGATATACCACGGAGGCCTGGGCCCCCATAGAAGTGGACAATCAGAGTAAACCCTGGGATCCATCAAAATATACAGGTGAAAGGGTGGGAGGAAATGGGAGGGATTGATGAAGCGAAGGAATGTGATGGCAGGGGGTGAGGGAGGGAAGCTGGGATGAATACTCAACATGCTTGTAAAAGTAGAAAAATAAATTTAAAAAAATTTAAGCTGCAAAGTTTCTCCAAGTTTTCTCCTTGTTGAATGGAAAGTACTATGCAAGCTACTGGGGATAAAAGCAACCAAGTTTTATCCATGTATGAAAGCTACATTCTGTAATAACAATCACCCTCTCATGTGACAAGTGGCAGTGGCATGAATGTGAATTTGGCAACCAACAGCATTCTGATATAAGACTAGCTGCTCAGCAGGAATCATATTCCTGACACTATAAACTAGATTAAGAACTTATGACAGATACAGACATAGCTCCTGAGAGGAGTGCAATCTACTAAAGTTTAGCTCTAAAGACATTGTATCAAACTGCGTTTTAAGCAACTGGCAATATGTTGGGCTCTAAACCAGGCATATAAGACACCACTCTCCAGAAGTCTCAGGGAACATCATGGTATAGAAACCATGAAGAATGTAAGATCCTGGAGTGAAGCAGGGGTGTGTCGACATTATCTTCTGGACACGGCGAGAATGTTGTATTCATGAATTCACTGCAGCTATGTATATTTACAAAAGACCTGCGAAAGAATTGTCCTATGAACATTTTACCGTGGAAGAGAAAAATCCTAGCAGTAATTTGTAGATACATACAAGTTTCTAATAAAATTTACATGGATATCTAAGGAAAAAATTTGCAAAAATTGGAAAAAGCATACAAACCAACTTTAAGGCTTACATAATGCTATGGTTAACACAAAATTTTACAATAATAAAGATATAAATACTCACATAATATAAAAGAACATAGTCTACAATAGAATAACATCAATATAGTAGATTAATTTTAAAGGAAAAATGAAATTTTTCAATGATTAATTTTCAGAATAAAGCACCTTTATAAGCAAAAAAATGGAAAGGTAAATATAAACTGAGGTAAAATATTTCAACTCACATATCCACATGAATGAACCTGTTGCTAATATTCACATTCTTATCTATGATTGAAATTTTGTTATATGGGCAAAGACATTGTACTTGATACATTTCAATTCACATATTGAAAGATTTTATATATATATGGTATATATACACACGTATGTATATATACACACGTATGTATATATACATACGTATGTATATATACATACGTATGTATATATACATATATACATACATATATATATATATATATATATATATATATATATATAATGCAGGTAACATTCAAAGTTCAGCTGTCAAAAACCAAAAGTTATACAGGGTTTCCAGGGAAATCAAAATTAAGACTATTATATCATGAAACAGAATCATGGCTATATTTCTGAAGCAAACAAATCAGTATTTAAGGTTATCTATGATTCCATGTTCAATACAACAGGTACTATGCTCCACTTAAAAGAGAGAACATGCAACACGTCTTTCTGTATCTGGGTTACTTTGCTCAGAATAACTTTTTCAAACTCCATCCATTTACCAGCAAATTTCATTAATTCACATTTTCGATGGCTGAATAGTATTCCATTGTGTATATGTACCACATTTTCACTACCCATTCATCCTCTGCTTGGAATTTTCATTGATTCCATGACTTAGTGATTGTAAATAATCCTGCAATAAACGTGGATGTAAACATGTCATTTAGAAAGGTGAAGTATTCTTTAGGGATATTTTCCGTAGCTGTATCATATGGAATTTCAATTTTAACTTTTTTATAAACCATCATACTGATCTCCAGGTGGTTGAACCAGGCTGCATTTCCACTAGCAATGTATGAGGATTCCCTTCTCTCCACATCTTCTCCATTTGTCATTGTATGGATTTTAGCCATTCTGACAGGGATTTCAGTCACTCTGATATCTCAGGGTGGTTTTGATTTACATTCCCCTAATGGCTAGGGAGGTGGAACATTTTTTAAGGTATTTGATGGACATTTACATTTCTTCTTTAGGAAAATTTTCTTTTGAGTTCCAAGACTCATTTTCTAATTGGGCTGTTTATCTCCATGGTATTTATTTTTTTTTCAATACAAATTACTTTTCATTACATTTTTCTGCTTAGTTATACAAGTTCCATAGGCATCCCCTTTTTTTGCTCCCCATTTTCTTTCCCCCTGTTAACCCCTATTTTCTTTTATTCCCCTTCCACTCTTTCCTCTCTCCCTCTCATCCCTTTTCCCTCCCTCCTCCTCTCTTGGTGCTTCCTGCTTTCTCCCACCCATCCATCCTCCAGAGCATATGCTTATGTGGAGACTGAATTTCCCTGAGTCTTCTAAACTAGTGAGGGTTCAGGACTCAGTGGCATAGCTTGGGGCTCCTTCTTGGGCTTGCTTGCTAGTATGGGAATTCTATAATAACTATTAATCCTTTTTCTATAAGGATTGTACTTATTTTCCGTAGCTAATCCATGCTAGACTTTGAGGGGTTGTTAACATATCAAGCATTGTGCAGATCAGGCAAGGTCCAATCGGATTGTGGCTATATCCTGGCTGCTGCAGCCCTGACTTCTGTGGAGTATCTTGCATACAATTGGTCCTCCCCATCTTTAGGCTCTTACAATCTTGCATCCCCTCTTCCCCAAGGTTCCCTGAGCTTTATGATGAGGAGAGATTTGGCTGGTCTGATTCAGGGTTAATATTGTAGGGTCTTTGGTGTTCTGAATTATGGTTTGTTGTTGTTTTCAGTTTGGCTTCTCCTACATGGCCCTTGCTACATCCTGACCTCTTGTGGAGGTCATGTCCTAACCAAAAATAAAAGACTGTTCAAAGAAGATCTTAATATAGGAAGAGACTGGAAGGTAGATGTGACAAATTAGGGTTGTATTGTCTTATATGCATCATTATCATATCTCATTTTAATATATAATGATATATAAATATAACATCACTTTTAGCTTTTCACCGAATTTGCAATCAACATGAAATATAAATATAATGTCGTATCTGCAAATACTTTGCTTTTTATTAAAAAAATCTTCATGTTTTAGTGTTCCATGCTTTTCAGAAAAGTAGCCCAAAAAATATAAAATGTTAATGAATCAATAAATAGGAAAAAATAACTGTTACACATAAATAACACTTTCCTTAAAAATCAGATGCATAAAAATGTGATATCTTGCACTGTGACAGTTTGTCAGCTCTGCATCTACTAGGAAGTTTTCAAAACCAGTTCAAAGTGCTTTTACTTATTCCACTTACAGTTTAAAAAGTTCTCATATAAGTACCCAGTATCACATGTCGACAAAATATCAAGTGAAGGGGAAACTAAAGTCTACTAAGAGGAAAGTAACTGTCCCACAATGTATTATGACTGGTTAAAATCTATATTTTACTCATGTAGGGCAACATTTATTGGACAGATGAAATATACTTACATGAAAATACATTGTTGCTTCAGCTTCATATTTCAAATCAATCCACAAGCACATATTTTACACTTGCTTATATGAATATGGTGTTAATAATATGTTGTTGTACAATTGTTTCATCACTTGTTAGTTACATATTTCCTCCAAGACATAAAGCAGATTTGAATTTTTCTGTGTTCTGCCCTATTGGACTATTTTATGAAGTATTTCCAAAGAATTTTTTAAAGGGATAAGAACCTTATACAAAATTCAGTTGCAAATTTGGTAAAGAATTATTCAAGGTTAAATCTGCCTCTAAGGCCGCTTTTTTTAAATGCCACATACAAATCAACAGAAACTCTGGATTAATTGCTTGCCAACTTCTGTTGAAATCATAGTCATCGTTTGGGGTCTTTTAAGTCCCCAAAATGCAACCAAACAAAATTGACAATTTGTTCTAATTCATTGTAACTCAAAAGCAAGCCAGATCAATTTTTGGTCATTAAAATTTGTAAAGAAATTACTCTCAAGTGCCAAATATACTATCAAAAAAGGTTAAAGTTGGCATTCATCTTTACAGACTATATTAACTCTAAAATTCTGCTTGTAATGGAAACACAATTTTTAAAGTATTCAACATGGCATATTAACAAACTAATGACCAATTAAAATAAATACAACCTTTCCTTCTATAAATATATTGTTTATTCCAAATTCACGTTGGGATGCTTATAACTATAAAATACTGGTCATAATAAAATAGTGAACAAGTATTTATGTCCTTTTTTTCCTTTATCATAAGATTTTTCTTAACATGACACTGAAAGTATTAATATTATCTACTAATGAAAACATCATACAAATATATTGAGTATATCTGAAGACCATCAGTTTATGTTTCTTTCTTATCTACAATAACTAGTACTATACATTCATTGATATTTGAGAAGAAGTGAACTTGTTCGGCAATCATGAGATTAAATTTGGAAATTAATGCAGATCTACACCTATATTTGATATTTTCAGTGGAAAAAATAAACTATGGAAAAAACAACAAAATACCAGATCACAATGAATAGTCCCACAGTCAAAGACTTGCCTCATAAGCATGTGAATAATATATTAATATAATATAATAATAATATAATATATTATATTATATTATATTATATATTAATAATATTATATTATATTCCTGTCTGACTGTAATTCCAACCTTGAAAACCAGAGACTGGAAATCCCCCAGAGAACGCTGATTACATAGAATCATCATATTCATGAGCTCTTGGTCAAATTGAGACTCTTGTGAAGAGCAATCAAGAAAGACACTCAACATCAACCTAGGACCACACACACACACACACGAACACATACATATCTGAAAATGAAAAAGAGGAACACAATATGAAATATTTAACAGTTCCCCAAGAACAGATTGAATATTAAATCATATTCTTGCTTTTTAAACATGTATGAATATTAAAATTATTCAAAAATTTGGCAAAATTTTAAGATGTAATGCAAAACAATTTCCTTGCCTGAGTCCCTCCAAAAATATGACTTTCACAATGTAACTATCACATTGGAAAACAAATTTTAGCAGCACTAAAATAGCCACTGTAGGATTTTAGTGTTTAATCTGTCCTGAGATGACTCAATGCATACATTTCAGCTCAATCAATAGTTCATAAGTTCTTGACAATAAACAGTTCAATTTGAGGAACTGAACCTAAAACTTACCCTCTGTAAAAGAATATAGTCTTAGAAAAGAGCATCTTAAAATATTCTTTAATCTGAATGGAAATACGTATTTAATAAATAATGCAGGTTTTTCCTCTGTAAAAATACCTTTATGCTAATATCTAATATATTAATTGCAAATTTAACAAGTACAGCATATATGTATAAAGTAGCCAATGATTATAGAAGTAAAACAAAATTTCGGATATAAAAATGAAAAAAAGATGCAAACTGAAAGCAAACTTCAAAATAACTACATACATATGTCTTCATCAGAAAAGATAATTATATATATACTTAAACATATATCTAATACATATACATACATGAATGTAAATATATATACTTACAGATACATATATGTATAAAATTATGCATGTCATGCATCTATGATTATAAATAGGCATTTTTATAAGTGGACTATTTATAGGTATATCTTTCACCTTATAATCTTAAAGATCAGAATGTTACAGTAATAATTATTATAAATCAGTTTTCATAGATGAAATGTCATCATGCTAAGTATTATTAAAGAATATTTCCATATTGAGTAGTGAAAATATAACATGTAGATTGTTTGCATAATTAATAAAGAAAACTTATTTAGGACATTGAATCTGATTTATTTTTCTCGGGAGTCAGGATTCCAGAGGCCTAAGAATGTGTGTAAATATGGGTTACATTATAGAGTAATATCATATAATTTCAGGATAATCCTACACTATTCTTTGAAATATATTCTATTTCTTCAAGAAAAAATGTAGAACTTCTTTATGACTGGATGGGTAGAGTTGGAATTTACAAACATGACAAGAGTCATGTGGACTTAGATTGCCTACGAGCAAATAGAAAATGAGACTTCAATATAAGTAACTTTAAGCAACAATCTTTTCTATTTTATTAGCATATGATGATTTATATTCTTGGATGAGGAAGGAAAGACAAATCATTACTAAAGTTTCTTTTAACCATGTACTTAATGAATGATTTTCCTGAGAACTGACAAAACTATTTGCTACAAGATTGGGGAATAATATATTATTAAATTAATAAAGACATAGAATAAGAAAGAAGCTATTTGAGCACAGTGTAGAATCTGCACATAACAAGAAAAGATATTCAGTCTACTTGAAAGCAATTTTTAACTTCTTTGATATCATGACTATTCTTTTTTTTTAGGTGGGGTCTGGGGGAAATCATGACTATTCTTAAAAACAGATCTTTGAACAGTAAACTTCAGGGATGTAGATAACCTTACAAGTGGAATCTTGTCACACATCTACAATCATTCTTCATATCAAGATATCTAAGTGTGTACACACAAAAGCACATACATACAAAAATACAAGGAGTTCACCTATAAATATTGCAATACATGCCATCCCTTCTTTTTTGTACCCAAAATTCCTTTTTGGATGGATAGACATTCAGTGCAGGCACAGTGAACATTACATAGATTATCTTTTAGGATATGTCAAAGCAAGCACCTCCTGAGTGTTGGTTGAATAGATTTAAGGGTTTATAGCATATTTATCTAACAAGCAATCCCATAGACTCTTTAACCAATTATGCTAAAAACCATCAGAGATAGTGTTGTAAGATTAATGATGACAGCAGATGTTTCCTATCTGATCCAAACAGTGAAATTGTAACAGATCTAACGCTCTTCTAGGAACTCATATTCAAGATCTTATATCCAATTGAAATTATCAATGCTAATCTTGAGAAAATATTATTAACTTCGTTCAAGCTTTCTCTTGGGTTCCACAACTCTGTCTTTCTATTTCTCCTATCCTCTTTTTCTTCTTGTCTTCTTCCACTCCTTTCCTTCTTCTATTCTAATGAAGTTAAGCAATTTTAAAGTTTAGCATTGAAAATACAAAGATAAAACTGAAGGTCTCAGACGTCAGTAACCCTGAGCCTAATAAAGGGAAAAGAAAAGGCAATAACCAAACTTCAGGAAAGGTACACTTACATAATTATCAGAAAATACAAGGGAAGGAATACACTTGTCTGAAGTTAGCAGTAAGATACTAAGGTTCATAGAGGAGGCAGGAAATAGACATCAACTCAAATCACTAGGGACTTAACTGAAAAGAGAAGCAATCTCAGATTCCAGCTAAAGAATTTAGAATTATCTAGACAAAGGTCAGAACTTAGAACTCTGCATGCCAAACAAGCAGATCAATGAGTATGTAAATGAACAGGGACTACAGGCTGTAAGAGGAGAAAAACAACCAGTTACAGAAGACATATAAAGCAGAGAGCTAAGAGGAGGAAACCCTATGAAGGATGAGACTGAAGATTTATGTGGAAGTTCAATCAAGAATGGCATCACAGAACAAAAATAATATAGAAAACAAGAGAAAATATAAGTGGCTTTATGTTTTGAAAACAAGATGATGATTTATATTCTTGGATGAGGAAGGAAAGACAAATCATTACTAAAGTCTCTTTTAAGCATGTACTTAATGAATGATTTTCCTGAGAACTGACAAAACTATTTGCTACAAGATTGGGGAATAATATATTATTAAATTAATAAAAGCAAATAAATAAATAAATAAAGGCAAAGTAAAATAAGGATAGATCCAGAGTATCACTTCCAAATACAATTATTGTCCAAACCAAAATTTTTCACAATATACAAGAGCCATCAACTCTAAAACAAACTATATAGGATCACTCTTCACTTGATATTAAAATTAACAAAGTGTACAACTTAACTATAGATTAACAGTCTTTGTGAATATAAATCCAAATTATGTTTAATACATTGCAGCCACATTTTATAAATATAAGTATTAATAAGGTAGTGGTCATAATAAAATAGTATTTAATTGCAACATAAGGCTGGATTAATCTTTTAAGAATCACAAAGGGGCTTTCTGCCCAGGACCCAGACCAGGGTAGACTCCCTACTCCTCAGGTAAGGCCTCTAGACCATGCCCCAGACACTGGGTCACCTGTACACCCCATCAGCAGTCAGTCTGCCTTTCTCACACTGAGGAAGTCCCCTAGACCATGCTGCAAGTCCCAGGTGATCTGTGAGTCCCACTAGCCACTCTGTCTTTTGGCCCCAGACCCACCAGGACTAGGGCGGGACTCCCTCCTCCTCAGAACTCAACATAGTCCAGAGAAAACACAGGAAAAACTCTAGGACAAACACCATTCATCTGAAGTCCTCTAAAATCATCCCATCACACGGGAGAGAAGCTTTGCATCCAACTCAAAGATGAGTAACCTTTTTTACTATCCTGTTCCTCTCAATTACTAGTCACTATAGTCTAACATTTTCATATAACCACCCAAAAACTCACACAGCTCCAAGGACTTTACCATTCACCCTCACATATCACCAAGGTAATAAATGAAAAAGTGCACTACCATACTAATCTTCACACCCTGTCTACTAAACCTGACTTAATTTTTGTACTAACAGTTCAGTAGCCTCATCTAGGAAATAACACCAACACTAGACAAGCATACTCAACTCCAAGGCAAACACTAGTAATGCTGCTCAAATGTAGTAATAGTGTCTAATTCTATTCAGTCAAAAACATACAGACACAAAAAGAACATCATAAGAGATGAAACAAAAATGCCCAGGTCACAGTGCAAATCCATGAGAAATACAAATCAAGACAACAAATCTACTACTGAAAGAATTAACCCCAAAATGATAGACTCCAACCAGAACAAGCTCACAGTTAATATCCAAGAAAGCCATAACCAAGATAATGACTTTCAAAACCTGATCATTACTATGATCAAAACAAAGAGGAAAGCCAGGAGGAGTTAAATAACAGCATTAACAACTTTGAACAGGAATACAACAGGCACTTGGTGGAGATGAGAAAAGCAGTTGAAGAAACAAAAATGAGCATAGAACAGTTAAAACAATCTCAAGCAGAGTTTAAAATTGAACTAAAAGACAAGTTAATATCAATCTAGAACTCAACAGAGTCTTATCATCAGATCTAATGAAGCAGAAAATAGAATATCTTGAAGACAAACTGGAAGAACCTACCAGTTAAATTGATGACGTTGTAAAAACCAAAAAGATACTTGAGAGGAATACTAAAGAGTTATGGGACACCTTGAAGAAGCCTAACATGCTCATTCATGGAATACCAGAACAAGAATCCCAAAATACTACACCTGAGGAAATTTTTCAAACTATCATAAAGGAAAACTTTCCACATCTAAAGAAAGAGAGGCCCATCCAAATACAAGGGGTATTCCACACCCTAAACAGATATGACCAAAATAGAAACTTGCCATGGCAAATAATAGTCAAAACATTACACATACAAGACAGAGAGAATGTGCTGAGATCTTTGAGAGAAAAAAATCAAGTCACTTTTAAAGGTAAACCTACTAAAATACCAAATGATTTTTCAATGGAAACATTAAAAGCAAGAAGAGCTTGGAGAGACATACTTCAAGTATTGAATGAGCAAAAATGTCAACCAAGGCTGACATACCCAGCAAATCTATCAGTCATGATCCAGAGTAAAAGAAAAATTTTCCACCATAAAACCAATTTGAAGGCTTATATGACTAGCAAACCAGGCCTTCCAAAAATACTAGAAAAGATACTCCCATGAAGAAAAGAATAAGGATATCCAGGAGGACCTAAGAGAAATATAATACCACCAAAACCTACAAGCTAAATAATACACTTATGAAAGCCACTTAATACAAAAAGTGTTAGGAATTAAAAGTAAAATCACCATTATGACACTAAATGTCAACAGAATTAACTCATCAATCAAAAGACACAGATTACAAACATGGACTAAAAGTCATAACCCATCCGTCTGCTGCCTTCAGGAAACTCATCTCACTACAAAAGATAGGCACATTCTAAAAGTAAAAGGCTGGTCAAAAATTCTTCAAGCTAATGGAACCAAGAAAAAAGAAGGGGTAGCTATTATGCTATCTGACAAAGTGGACTTCAAATAAAAAAAAAACATAAGAGACGCAGAAGATAATACATTTTAATCACAGGTACAATTCACCAGGAAGACGTCACAATACTGAACATATATGCACCTAATATGGGCTCCTCCACATTCATTAAGCAAACTCTACAACATCTCAAGCAACAAATCAATCCCAAAACAGTAATACTCAGGGATTTCAAAATGGCACTCTCAAAATGGAATAGATCAACAGGACAAAAACTTAACAGAGAGACAATGAAACTTAATCAAACCCTTACTGAAATGGACCTTACACATCTCTATCAAACCTTCCATCCACGCACCAAGGAATAGACATTTTTCTCAGTGGCCCACCGAACTTTCTCCAAAATAGACCATGTATTGGGCCATAAAATGGAATCTCTACATATACAAAAAAGTTGAAATTATAGCCTCTACCCTATCAAACCACCATATCCCAGACACACAAAATTAGACACTGTATGTACTCACTAATAGGTGGATCCTAGTACCAAACCCACTTAATGACATATTCAAAGATAAATCTCTGTAATACCTACTGTAATCGCAAAGATTATAAACAGGAGGGAAGAGGAAGGAGGGCTCCCCAAAGAAAAAAGGAGAGAGGAGTCATGCTAAGTAGAGAAAATAGGTCACCATCAAGTATTGCATGTAAGTAACAAGACATCTGGTGAGACTCACTTTCGCTTCCCTTCCTGGTCACTTGCACCTGAATAGGTTTGACTTCACCAATCAGAGAGGGTATAGTAATTGGCAGATAGATGGCAATCATCCTGAAAATGGGACACTGACTCCCCCTCACTGCGATGTCCTACTCCTATTCCATCTACCTTTGAGTCTCCTCTTATATTAAGTTCTTCATTTAAACATCCTTTTAACTTTTGTTAGGAGGTGACCTTTCATACTAATCAAGACGGAGCCAAGTGCAGTGAAGGAAAAGCAAAATGAAATCAATACAAATCATAATTCAGAACACCAAAGACCCTAGTTTAATCACCTGGAACCAGACCAGCTAAATCTTTCCCCATCCTAAGCTCAGGGAAACTTATGGAAAAGTGGGCAGCAAGATTGTAAGAACCTAAAGATGGGGAGGACCAATGATATGCAAGATACTCCACACAAGTTAGGGCCACAGTAGCCATAATCAGTCTTTGCATGACCTGTACAATGACTGACATGTCAACGAACTGCAAAGTCTAGCATGGATCACAGGCAGTTGGATCCTTAGAAACAAGGGATTAACAGTCATAATATTGTTCCCATACTAACAGGGAGCACAAGGAAGAGCTCCTATCCATGCCACTGAGTCTTTGTACCTCACTGGAGTGCAGTTCTCAGAGGTTTGACATTCACACAAAAGGATGCTCCAGGGGATGGGAGGGGGGAAAGGGGAAGCACTGGAAGAATGGAAGGGAGGTGTGTGAAAGGAAGGGGAAAAGGGGGGAGGGGAAAGAGGGGATTGGGGAAGAGTGGAGGGGAAAGGGAGGAAGAGGAGAGGAGCTTGTATGATTGGGGAAAAAATGAAAGAAAAAAAAGAAATTGTCTCATCAAATATTAGTGCAGTATCAAACAAAAATATGTATATGCATCTGAAATGTTCATTTAAACATTTTTTGAAATATGAAAAAAAGAATCTAAAAGGGGATTTATTCATAAAATAGTTAAAAATATTTAGCAACTTCAGTAATAGGTTCTGACTGGCAGTTTTTAGAGAGCGACCAAGAGCAATGTCAAAAGCCTGCAATGTTTGAGAGCATTTAAGTCCTCTTTGATCAACATTTTATCAGGAAGTGTTACATTCCTATTACTTCTAGTATAATTTTGTCCCTGGGTTCTAAGTGGATCAGTTCAAGGCTTTTTGCTCCTCCTCAAAGGGGCTGTCCATTCTTGTTCCTTTCTTTAAAAGCCTTTATCTTTTTGACATATTATTGGCATAGGATGTTCTTTTGAGGTTATGTCTCACAATCTTTGAGTTTTTCTGTGAGTCCCTTTGTCCCTTCTATCTCCCATTCCCTCATTCCTCGCTATGTATTTTCCCCAACTATTCCCTCCCTCACCCTTTTTCTGAGATCCTAAATCTCTGCTTTAAAAGGTTTCACCCTTACCATCTCTTCTATCTTCCCCCATACAGGTCTTTTTCAAATTTTCTTACTCTTATAATACTTCCACTCCAAATACATTGACAAGTATATCAGTTCAGTCATTGGCATATAAGCGAGAACATGTGGTGCTTAACTTTCTGTGTCTGAGATATTTCAATTAATATTAAAGTTAGCACTTCCATCCATTTCTCAGAAAATTCCATAATTTCATCCTATCTGATGGCTGAGTAATATTCCATTGTGTATATATACATTTTCTTTATCCATTCCATGGCGTATTCATGATGGGTATGTTAGCTACTTTTTTACTATTTGAATAGAGCTGCAATGAACATAGACAAGTGTATTTGCAATAAGATGTAAAGTCTTTGGTAATTTTCCAAGGAGTTGTATAACTGGTTAATATGGCAGTTCCATTGCTTGCTTTCTGAGGAACCTCCAAACAACCACCTATACAGAAGGTATACCAGTTTACAATGCCACCAGCAGTGTCTCTTTTTCTCCAATCTCACTAGCAAACTCTTTTGTTTGTGTTCTTGATCTTAGGTATTCTGACTTGGGTAACACACAAATGGATCACAGAACTTGGGCAAATTACATCAACTAGAACTTGTCTAAGGACTTTCTCTTTGCTGGATAACTTACACAGTACAAAGAAATACTGTAGAAGCTGCTGGAAGAGAAACATAATCATAAGCCCCATCAATGATATGAGATCTGTAAGTTACAATATAAACCACCATAACAACAGGTGACCACTAGTATAATAGTGACATGCATATCAAGGAGACAACCAACAGCTTTTTGATTGGATTCAAGACCCACTAGCCATAATAGCACACATGCCTGTTACTGTAAACTAGAACAAAAACATAACAAAACCAAAAGGTAAGACAATAGATAAATAGAAAGACAGCCAACAAACCTATAGGTAGGAAGACAGTACATCAAACTGCTGTGTAGGTATCTGTTGTTATACCCATAGAATGGGAACTTACGGTGGAAACCTTTGTGTCTAAAGTTGGATGAATGACAGGGACTGCACATATCAGTGGAGTGGTCTAAAGAGACATAAATTGATATACAACAAAGGCTTTAGCCCCTACAGGAGTAGACAAGCTAGAGTGAACCCTAGGGTCCATTGAAGCATACAGACAGAAGGGTGGGAGGGAGTGGAAGGGAATGATGAAAGGAAGAAATGGGATGAGAGAAGGGGGAAGGGAAGGAAGCTCAGGTGAATATTTAATATTCTTGTTTGTAAAAGAAAAAATAAAAATAGAAGAAAAAGAAGATTCAGCAAATTATGAAAGCAAAAATATATACATTCAACCTGATAAAAGCCATATATTTAACTTATATTGCTAGTATCACACTCAATTGGTAAATAATCAATATTTCCAATAAGACCAGGGATAACACAAGATATATGAATTCACGATTTCTGTTGAAAAATTGGCAATGTAAAACCAAATCAATTAAAAATGATCATAAACAAAAGTCAGCCAAAATGGAACAAAGTTGACAATAGAAATAGAAGATCACAATATTGTAAATTCTAAGCATTCTGTAAATTATTAAAATGAATTCATTACTCTAGCTAAAACAAATCATATATGTCAATACACATGAATATAAAAATTTTCTCCTTCTAGTAATGGACATTTTAATGTTTCTAAGTGAATACTGATAGTTATACAAAAATTGTACAATAATAAATTTAGTAGAATACTTGTAATTTTCATGACACAAAAGTGACTAATTTCTGGAAGAAATAATACTCAAATAAGGGGAAAGATATACATATTCATGAAATCTAAGGCTCAATATTGTTAATACATTGATCTTCGCTAAATTAATCAATGAATTAAATGCAATTCAACCCAAAATCTTTGAAAACATTTTAGAATAAGGTAATTTTATTTAAGTTTACAAAGATGGGTAGATAGTAAAAAGTTACAGATTTTAAAAATTCACATAATTATTGATTTCTTTACACAAGAATACCAGTAATCATAACTATTATAATGATATGACAATAAGAATACAATTCAGTGTAACATAAGAGTGTCCACAAGAGCCTCATACAAATATATGCTCATGCGCTTTTCAACAAAAGTGACAAGATATATTAACTAATAGATGAATTTTCCACAAATGATTCTGGAGAAATTAAATATACATGTGCGTGAAAAAGGTCAATTTAGCCCTAAACCACACAAAAAGCACTAATTCAACAGTGGCCTCAAATGCACAAGCTGCAATGACAGCAGTGAACTCATAGAAACAAACAAAATATCTCATTGGATTTGGCTTAGGCAAAATTTTTTCACGTGGAACATAAAAAAAATGATAAAAGAAAATTTTGATGTAATGTAGCCTTAGCTTTTTAAGAACTAGTTAATAAATTAAGAAGATAAGTCAAATGTTGGAATAAAATGTATTAAAATGTATTTGGAAAAATGTATTAAACATTGAAGAATTTCATTTACATTATAGAAATGCATAGAGATAATTATTAGTAAACAAGTAAGCTAATTTTCAAAATAAAATATTTAAGCACATATACCACAAAAATATACATTTTCAACACATACATGGAAAGAAGATGTCATCTCTAGTCATTACAGAGCTACAAATTCAAACTAAGAAGAGATGTGGATTATATCTCCAGCAGATTAGCTACAAAGGAAAAGAATGGTGAGAATTGGAACAATTGAAATTCCTATGATTGCTCATAGAACTTCAATCGATAAGGCAACTTCATTAATTTAGACAAATTTTAAAGTTAGACACTTTTAACATAAAAATCTCACACCTATTCAACTGAAGAAAGATTAAAACATTTTCAAAAAAGTACATAAGCCAACCAACATGTAAACTTACACAAGAATTTGCCATACCAGTAAAAATGGTGTCAATTATTATCACATGAATTGATAGTTTTGCTACATTGATAAACTGTCAATGCACATAGTGTCATGAATAAGATGCAATATGATCGAGTTTTTTGTTATTTATTTAGATACTAAATGCTCTTTTACTCATTTTATTTTATTATTACCTTTGTGTGTATGTCTCTGTGTATGTATATGTGCGTATCAGAGGGCACAGTGTGTACCTGTGGAGGCCCAAGAGTGACTTCAGGGATCACTCTGAATTGCTCCACCTCTTTTTTGTTTTGTCAGGAGTTTCCCAGGCTCCCCCTTCCAGAGATGGTCACCTCATTTCTGCCTGGCATTTTTACATGGGATCCGGGATCTGAACTCATGACATTCTGCTTCTAAGGCGGAGGTTAAAATCCTGAGCCATCTCTCTAGTTTAAGTTATTTTTAAAAAAATTGAAAAAGAAACATATTTTTTAATTTAATTAGAGATTAATATTTGAGTAAAAATGAAATTATGGGAGCCAGCAAGTTAGAAAAAGTTCTATATATTTTTTTCTACTTTTACAAACATATTGACCACTGGTCCCTGCTTCTCTTCCTCCCCCTTCCTTCCCATGCTTTTCCTTTCCTTCATCAATCCTTCTCACTCCCTCCCACCCTCCTGCCTGTATACTTCTATGGATCCCAGGCTTCCTTCTGGCCTGTTTACTCTTGTGGAGGTTCAGTCTCCTGTGGTATACCAAGTTGCCTCTCCTCAGGCCGCCTCAATGATGAGGTCATTTCCCAATATTTATCCAACTTTAGAACCCTAGGTTTCCACTGAATGTTTTTATCTTTCTTGAGTTCCTAGGAAGTCTTTGGGAGCATGTTGATATGTAAGTCATTATGCAAGTCTGACAAGGACAAGTCTCACTGTAGTGAGTTCTATTTGCAACAGTCCTGCCTGGAGTAAAATGTCTCATCCAATGGTGAACCTTCCCATATTTAGGTTCTTAAAATCTCACTTCCCCCTCTTCTTTGAGATTCCCCAAGAATTAGAATGGGGAGAGATTAGGTTAGCCTGATTCTGAGTGAGCCTTCTTGAGTCACTGGAACTATTGACTCCACTGGTCTTCTACTACCCTAGGCTGCATCCTGTTGGAGTATTGAGATCCTATACTTCTGTTGTAGAACAAGACTTCTAGTGTAAATGTTAAATGTTCCAATTTATGGGTATAATGACAGCTATATACAGAGTAGTTTGGTGTACTATCTTCTTACCTATATGTTCATTGGTTGTTTTTTTCTATTTATCTATTTCATTCCCTTTTTTAAGTTCTTGTTCTAGTTTGCAGTAACAGGAATGTTTTCCATTCTGACAAGGGGATCTTGAGTTCTTTCAGAAAGCTGCCGGTTGTTTCCTTGATATTCGTGCTCCTA
The DNA here is from genome assembly GCA_023101885.1 of Typhlomys cinereus. Lineage (NCBI taxonomy): Eukaryota > Metazoa > Chordata > Mammalia > Rodentia > Platacanthomyidae > Typhlomys > Typhlomys cinereus. Next base: position 7,364,191 of record JALPQD010000041.1, on the reverse strand, counting down.
TTCAATGGTGGTCACCTGTTGCCATGCTGATTTTTATTGCAACTTAAGATCTCATGCATTGATGGGGCATTTGATTATTTCTCTCCCCCAGCAGCTTCTACAGTAGTTCTTAGGTAGTTATAATGCTACTGTATAGCATTCTGACATCACTCCACGTAATGTTTAAACCTCGTGAGATTTATCATTTGTAAAGGAAGGATCCTTTTTCTATGTTTTTAGCATTTTGAAAGTGAGCAGAAAAAGAAGTGGTTTAGATAAAATGTAAGATACCTGCTTGAGAATAAAGTTAAAGATTACATCTAGATCTCTGGATTCTATATTATTTTCGCTGAGAGAGAACACAAGGCATAAATTACTATGAGTGAAGCCAAGCTGATTGGAATCTGTATGGCATATATTCACATAACCAGTAGATCATTAAATAAATGATCTTGGGGTGGGTAAGAGGTCTGGGTGTGTATTTGATCATTATTTCTTACTTTAGAAGTCATACTTTTTTCATTTTATTTTCTTTGAAGTAGTTTGATTTAGGTAGGACAAATTATCAAGACTTAAATTATAAGCATGGAGGAAATTCTAATTATATATCATTACAAATCATGGCTGCTTCTGTAATTTCAAATACTATCCATCTTAATGTACACTTCTAAAGACTTCCCTTCGACAAGTGTGGAAATCATTAAAGATGATGGGTACCGTTCTTTTAAAAAAAATGTTAAAGGGCATTTGATGAAATCAGTAGCATCAAGGAAAAAAATTTATGCACCAGCTCACAATTCATACAGATGCATCGATGAGGACCCTGAACTAATACCTTTATCACAGGAGTCAAGATCAGTCATAACTGTATTAAATCATAAAAATTTTTGACTTGCACAGAGTAGAAAAGATCTAGAACCCAAAATGGAAGTGGTAAAGAGCATTATTTATGTCTTTCAGCCAATGTCTCCAAGACTGGAATTTTGGGTTTATTTTCCTCTCCACTTGTCAGTCTTATTTAATGACAAAAGCATCAGTGAGTTGACATATTTGTTACAAGGTACTGCTGAGAAAATAGATCTGCAATATCTTATTCAATAAACAAAAATTTAGCACAAAGGCATGAACATTCTCCAAAAATAATGAGCCTCATATAAAATGTGTCATTTCACTGATGGTCATTTTCACCTATTATCAATCATAGAAATTATAGTTATGGTTAATGCCACTTTTCTAAAATTACAGGTTTCAAAAACTCACTGTAGATTTCCATTCTAAGCTTCCTGTCACTGAGCACATTTAAACAAAAGTCAACACTGAAGTTTAAAATCTAAGGACTTTAGAAAATTAAACTACCAAATTCCTTCTTTTAAGTGACATTTCAATCACATCTACATTAAATGCACAAAATTTCATATATCTGACTAGTTATCAGTGTTTATTGGACAGCATCAGTAACAGCAGCACTATGCTGTGAGAAATGTATAGGAAACTGTTAAAATATACATAGAAACTAAGTAAGAATAAAGGCATCACATTTTTCCATTGTTGCTGCTGATACCCTCAAACAGATTATTGCAGTCAAATACTCCTGATTTCTACCCTACTATTCTAATTTACTCACCATAGAATGTCCAGATAAATTAGCATAAAACTCTTATTCCAGCATCCTCTATTCAAAAGAGCGTCATGGCCTCTGATATGGTATAGAATCAAGTTTAAACTCAAAATTGGAAAAGGGTACTTCCAGCCTAATCTTACAACTTCACTTTCCTCTTCTCTCAAGTTAAAAGTGAAGTATTAATTCACTACCTATTCTGCGCTATACCTTGGCTTAATAACTCATATCTGCTTTATTCAATTCTAACTGTATTTTTTCACTTTTTACGGAGAAGCTATCCAAATACTACACATACTTCATACCATACAGCAAAGTACATTACATCCAAGTATACTCAAGTGTAGTGTCTGGCATACAGTAATTACTCTATTTGGTCAATGGAATTAATTCATGCAAGTATGGAGGAGGTATAAAGAATTGAGCAAAAAAATTCGCTAGAATTTAGATAGGCTGGGTTATAAGTCTAGTGTGGTAAATCATTTAAATATGTGATGCGTTGTTTCTTTATCTGTAAAATAATAATAATGTAGACTTTCATAAGTATATCATATTTTAATTCGAAATCAGAAGTGTTTCAGCACAGGCCATTAAAGAAGAAACTCAGTGGTCATGCACTAAGACATGAAAGTATAAGAGAGACTAGCAGGGAAGAAGTTTTGCAGTGAGAAAAAAAGGAGGATGTAATTGGGTAAAACGGGGTAAGTATAAATAAATTCATTTTAATCATGTCTCAAACTCTAAATACAAATGAAAATTTGATGATTTCAAAAAACTTTTATTTTAACATTAATGATAATGTAAACTTGTATACAGAGAAATATCTATTTAAAAATTAAATAATCCCCATTCAAAAATACCTGGTTTATATATAAAAATTCATATCCCATAATATATTTCTTCACATATATCTACATTCAGAGTGCAATGCATGTCACTGTTACAGAACACTTAGCTTTTTTTTTTTAACCTACCAAGGGTTAAATTTTGGTCCCACATGGTAAGAAAAATGTATTATAATGTAAGGCTTTGTTTGGCTTTTTTGACGGAGTACCTGCATAAAGACATTAACATTCAAAGAAATTATCTAAAATTCTCTGAGTCTGCTAAAACAGACTTATGCAATAAACCTTTATTATAGGCAACAGTGGGGAACACTTAACAATGGCTAAAATCTAACAATAAAATAATAATACACATTAATTCTACATCTGAGATTCATGTATTACTTGAAATAAAATTAAACTTTTAAGTGACTATATTGTGGTGTGATAACATATTAGTTTTTCCTGGTCTCATATATCTATATATTACTTATTTTTATTAAGATATAAAGTTAATATATAATGCTCACTTGGTTCCCACAACTAAAATATTTTGTAGTTACAATATATACTTTTACATGTGATAATTGCAGGTGAGATAAAATTATAAAGTTAATAAAAATGAATACTAACTGTGATGTCTAGAAGAATTAGACTGTCATGATGACATAGGAGAACCTCAAAGTTCTACTGAATATAATTTCCGAAGGGAAAAGAAGCAAATTAATCTTCAGAGAATATCAGTGATCATACACACTTTGCTCTGAAGTATGTGAAATATTTTCATGTACAGAAAAACTTATGTTGTCAATTTATTACTTTAGACTGATTTCAAAACAGGACAAAGAATCTACACATTTAGTAAAGCATAATTTCATTGGATTTTCATTGGATATTGAAGCAGTTTTACTCAAAGTTCCCTAGCTCACCTAAATTTGCCATTTTAGGATGCTGTTTTTTAAATTTTTATCTATAAATGAGAGAGAGAGAGAGAGAGAGAGGGCATGGACAAGCATGCAATAATAATATAGGTTAGAGGACAACTTTCAGAACTTTCAGATATTAGTTCTCTCCTTCTACCATGTGGGCTTGTTGGGACTGAACTCAGGTTGCCAGGTTTGCACACAGGTGCCTTACTTATGGAGTTAGCCATGCCAGTTTACCATGCAATTTATCTCTATTTCTTATATCTCAAGTGGTCCTCAAAGTTTACTGTCCCTCAGTAAATTAAAAAATTTCTGAGTGAATGTAAAATATTAGAATACAATAAAAAAGAAGTGACTGAGATTCTATAAGGCATCCTAAGGATATAGTTCAGTAATTGAGTGATAGCAGAGTCCTGGATTCAATTTTTAATATCATCAGAAATAAACAAATATTCACAAAGAAGGTCTATGAAAAGTAACAGAGTACGTAATAAATAAATAAAGGTCACTGCAGCAGAAAAGAAAGTCATTTCAACTTGTTTTAAAAAATTGACTAAATTTTGAATGGTACATTTAGAGTAGAACATTAAAGCATATCGAACTTATGGTTGGGCGTTTCAAGATTGTTCTTTTGTTGGTAGGCAGTAAATAAAGTTTTATGTTCAGGAGAGTCACATGATGAGACTCATATATCCACAGACACAATGGGTCAGTTAAAATGAAAGGACTAAGTAGTTACATGTATTTTTACAATGGTCCAAATAGAAAGGGGTAATAGCTAGACTAAGGAAGTTGCATGAATGATGGCAAAAAAAAAAGATATGGATACATCGTCTGTATTCCCTATGCTTCCATACATGAAGCCAATGAAATGCTTACTTGTCACATGTCACACCTGTTTCCTAGGACTAGGTAGAGCAATTAAGTATAAACTGCAACCCCTGCTTGTGTGACAATATGCATGATTGCTGCTGTTGGAAGATTTCATATTACATCTTTAAGTGTGGGCATTTAACAGACAGCCTCATATTATTAAGATACTGCTGACTTTTATTGTCAATGTGGCCACAGGACAAAGCTAATAATTACCAGCACCAGAAGCAGCTTGTGGTTTCATATTACATTGAGGTAAATTACACTGGAATTAGAGTGGATTACTTTTATCAAATGGGGAATAAGCTGTTAATTAACTCCCTGCTGTAGCAATCTTTTTCCGAGCTTGCAACTGTTATTAGGTCTAGATTAAACTGTTGAATTAATTTCCCACTTACTTACTATTTCAAGAGTTTTTAATTTACCTGGCAGCAGTTTTAATGGGAAATTGTATTAGTGAGCATAAATTGTTTTTGGGAAGGGTAAACAGTTTGTGATAATGTTTATTAAGTCGTTTTGTTTGAGCAAAAATATAATTGCAGTTTTAATTAGTGCATGGTTGTTGGAGTATTAGGTTGAAGATTACATTATGCCTTTCTGAGAAAACAATCATTCAGGTAATCCCAGCATTTATAACTGATAGCAAACAAAAAAGCTATGTCAATATGGTACCAGCTTGGATATTATGCCATATTTAAGGAAGGAAAATTAACTAAGTGTTCCTACAACAATTACTGACAGGTATGTGTTGATACAATATATAAGAAAGATTAACTGAAACTAAATATAAATAAATACAAATTCCTTTGAGGTAGCACAAAAATATTAAATGGAACAATTGAGATAGTCAATATAACTTTTATAATTTATCATAGATTGCAATGCCAATGAAACAATTGCCTTATAACACAAATACTAAGCATGTATTATAACTGAAGCCTGTTTTACAACTGAGGCAATGAGTACTGAACTTAAGTGAGGCTTGGAAGACAGCATCCCAAAGTCAAACTTGAACTCTAACAAAATTAAAATTCTGTACAAGTACATAGAGCTAAGCAAATAGCTGAAATAATGCAAAACTATGGATTGGTTACATGACCATATTATGTTCTTCTGGTTGATCATTTTATGTTCCTGTTTTTTAAAAATATGATTGATGTGTGGCTCTCTGTAAATAAAAATCATATGTGGTATGTTATATCCAAAAGTACCCTGAAGCATTTACCTATGAAACTTTTAGTATTGCATTGTAAAATTAATACTATACCTATTTTCAATAATATTATTAGTTTATACACAATTACCATTTCATACCACAATCCTTGTAAAATATCTAGTAGAAATTTCAAGGTAGTGATATATACTTTAATAGTCAATAATATTAAGCTAATATAGTGCTCTATCAAAAATCTCTATTTTTAATATGAAAATAATTACAACTTCTTAATTTTTGCACAGAGCATGCATAAAACAATGAAAATTCCTTAATATTAGGATAAAAGGTATGAACCTAAAAATGTTTCCTGTTTTGCAAAGTTCTATGAATAAAGTCTTGTGCGTATGTATTAAAAAGTTGACTGTTTCAGAAAAATAATTTCCATATATATAGGCAAAATTTAACTGAATTTAGATTTCATTCACCTATTTTTATGAAACACAAACCAATCTAAGACCTTCTGCAGTAAAATATAACCAAGAACCCCACATCTTTTGCAAATACCTTTTATGTTATCAGTCATTGATAATTTCTCTCTTTCTTCTGTATCTATTATGTCACATTTTATTATAGTTTGTTTTTGTTAATTCACTATCCCAGGAATGCTGAATATTGAATAAGAAAATAAACTATGTAAAGCACATTCATGATTAAATATAATCAATATTGTCCAAATGTCCTAGAGTCATTGGGACATTGATTGCCAAAAGGAGTCCTTGAAGTTCATGTATCATTTTTTTATTAACATAAACTTTTACCAAAAAGCTTTAATCCAATCTAGTCTTAGAATTAATTTTTTGTACTAAAACTTGAAAATGAAAATTTTTTATGTGGTCATATATTTACATGGGTAAACATATATGAATATATATACATGTACACATGCATATACAATATCTAAGCACACATAGAGAAAACTATTAGATTTGTTTGGTATGGATATATTTGTATTTACACATTTGATTTTAAACAACATTAAACAGGCAAATTAAAGTATATAACCATTTTTGTTAAGTAGTTAAGAACATTTGTAGGGTTAGAGAAACCATCTTGCTAAAACAATGAGAACCAGCTTTCCCTTTTCTAAGGCAATGCACTGCCCCTAGGAACCACATAATTAAGAAAGAACTCTTGTAATCTTTTAAAGGAAAACTAGGTTGTCCTGATAAAATAAACAATCACATTATGACCAACTAGAGATGGAGTAGTTGAGAAGGAAAAGACACAATTAAATTTTATAGATAGTGGAAAGTGCACACTCTCTAAAATTCAACTCAGACAGCCATAAAATAGTCATGATTAACTGGACATTTTCATGCAAGGAAAAATGAGAAAATATTGCCTCAATGTCAGATATTGAAAAACTAACAAAATAAAGGAAATAATAAAGCAATAATTATGGGAAGATTTGCTTTCGGAATATAAAACCAATTGCATATCATGCTCAAAATCTTTGTTCAATCCACTCTCACAAGGTTGAAATGACTAATTGAAGGTTTCAGAATGATTTTATTAAGAGATAGCCAAATAAACTGACAAAAGATTTCTTCTCTGTTATTGATTTTGTTATCTATGAAGGTGTTTACTGAAGCAATTAGCATTAGAATTGATAAAGGATCCACTTTTAGCAGTGTAAATTCCTTTATCTAATCTGCTCTGAGAACTAGAGAATGAAGGAATTTACTTCTGGCTAAACAGGGACAATTCTCCTCTGCCTTAAGATAGGGAATTAAGTTCTTGACCAACAGTTTCTGGAATTTTCTCTTTTACTCCTTTGGTTGTGAAGCCTTGGCCATATCCTGAGTCACACATCAGCTCTTGCATTTGGAATCCTGGGACCCATGATGAATTGCACCAAGGGATTTCCTGGCTCTTCACTTCATAGAGAGTAATTTGTGGGTTTTTTTTAACCTCCAAAATTCTATGAACCAATTCTCATAATAGATGGCCCTTAGTCATATGTGGAAAATTCTTTCTTGTTCTGTTTCTCTGGAAAACACAGACTTATGCACATTTGTCACCTAATTTTATTCTCTTGGTAACCTTGAGACAGAGAATATCATCCCAAATGATGAGCAGATTTGGTGCAATGAAGTTTAGTAATTTATGCTTCTTAAGTATTTGGTTGAATAGTTAATGATTTAGGGACAGTCCCAATTGTTTCTGAATTTTTCATTCTGATACAGATTCAGGTCAGAACTTTTCCTTTTGGCAAAAGCTTTCAATTCAACATAGGCAATGTAACCTTTTACTTGTCAAGAACATGATCATGAAAAAGCCAAATAGAATGAGTATTGGTTCACTGGAAGTATGATTTCTCTGAACCCCTTGTTCCCTCATCTATAAAACAAAGACAATGACTGCATACCTCCTAAAGTTCTTATGGGATTTAAATAATAGAACAGGTATAAAACACTGAGCACTGTTCCTGCCATGTAGTAAGCACTTGTCCAGCTGTTTCTATTTTTACTAAATGACTAGGTCAACATGTTTTTAAATTAAAAAACAAAACTGCCTATTCTGATTCTACAACAGGCAACAATTTTGTTTTCAGGTCGTAAATGAGAATTACCCACTCCTTCATCCTATGATCCTACTGAGTGGCTTTTTTAGTAAAAAGAAGCAGAGATTCCCTGCTGTGGCTTCTGTCACCTTGTTCCTTCCAAATGCAGTAGCAGATTCTGGTGAAGACTGAAGCCACATGGTGCAGGCAAATCCCTTAATTTCTCAGTCTTTTGATAATTCTATTATTCAAACAGGTAAAGGTATCTTAACCTAATAGAAAGGATGTCTTTAAATGGTCAAATGCTCACTTTTACATATTATCACTTGTTATTTTAGGGGACCATAGGACCAAATAAATGTTACACAAAGTGAAGTTTCTATACTGGTTGGAAAGTCATGCTAGTAAAATCTAATTTAGATATCATAGATGCTAACATTAAAATGTATATTAAAGTAGTAAACATGTTGGGTTTAAAAACAGAAAATAAATGGGGCTTCACACTACATCAGCATTATTTTCCCTTGCATTGCATTATAATAGAGATGGATGAACATGTTAAGCCATTCTCACTATCCTTGAAAAGTTTACAATGTGCTTTTTAAAATGCTTATGAAAACATAAAAACATTCAATTGGAGCTTATTCAATTAATTTTAGCTTCTAATTTACAAAGTTTTTCTTTTCAAGCAAAGGAAATTGATAATTAAAGTGTGTTGGAAGACACAATGTGCTGACACCCAGAACAATTTTACAGCCTTTTTAATACACAAGTAATTTTAAAAATAATAGGCTTAAAATAGTAAAAAACCTAAAACTAACAGTTTTGCTAAATTGCATTTTTATTACATAGATTCAATTAGCATTTTCTATTCAAAGATACAAGTTATTTTTTATGTTTTAGTACCACAAATTAATGTGTAATACAAATAAGGTTTTTTTTTAACCAAATGACATCTGATTTCCCAAATAATAGAACATTGACTCCCTCAATGATTTAATATCACAAATATTGAAAACATTAACTCCTGAGAGCTCAGATAACCTCAAAACATGTTTTTCACACATGAAAAAATTTCTCCAAATAAAATTAATTATTTTTACATTTAAGATACACATACACAAGAATATCTTCAGGAAATAGATCAATAGAGAAAACAGCCAATAAACGTATAGGTAGGAAGACAGTACATCAAACTGCTCGGTTAATAACTGTTATTATATTGATAGATTGGAAGAACATTTAACATTTAGACTAGAAGTCTTGTTCTACAACAGAGGTAGAGGATCTCAATACCCCAACAGGACGCAGCTTAGGGCAGTAGAAGACCAGTGGAGTCGGTAGCAATGGCCAGTCACAACGCAGAGTACCAGTGACTCAGCAAGGCTCACCTAGAATGAGGCTAACCTAATCTCTCCTCACTCTAATTCTTTGGGAACCTCACAGAAGAGAGGGCAGTGAGATTGTAAAAACTTAAGTATGTCAAGGTTCACCATTGGACGAGACATTCTACTCCAGGCAGGACTGTTGCAAATAGAATTCACTACAGTGAGATTTGTCCCTGACAGACCTGCATAATGACTGACAAACAAACAAGCTCCTAAAGACTACCTAGGAACTCAAGAAAATTAAGAATATTTAGTGGAAACCTTGGGGTCTAAAACTGGATGAGTGAAGGGAAATGTCCCTATCAGTGGAGTGGCCCAAAAGAGGCAACTTGATATGCCACAGAGACCTGACCCCCCGACACACGAAAGTAGACAAGCCAAGGGAAAACCTGGGGTTTATAGAAGCATACAGGCAGGAGGGTGGGAGGGAGTAGGAAGGATTGATGAAGGAAAGAGAAGGCATGGGGGGAAGGAGCATAGAGGGAAGCAGGGACAAATGCTTGTAAAGGTAGAAAATAAAATATTAATTAAAAGTATACCTAGAGAATGGGCAATTACAGTGGAAACCCTTGGGTCTAAAGATGGATTAGTGAAGGGAAATGCACGTATCAGTGGGGTGGCCTGAAGAAAGGTAACTCTATACCATGGAGGCCTAAGCCCCCACAGGTCTTATAGACAAGTCAGAGTGAACCCTGGGGTCCATTAAAGCATATAGACAGAAGGATGGGAGGGAGTGGGACAGAAAGGAGAAGGAAAAGGAGGGGATGGAAGGGATGGGGAAGAAAGAGAAGCTGGGATGAATACTCAATATGATCGTAAAAGTAGAAAAATATTAAAAAAGAAAAACAACGAAAAATTTAATAAAAAAGAATGCCTTCAGTATGCATGCTAAGGCAAGGAAGAAAAGAAATATTGTGATACTCTACAAAATGTAATAGAAGTTATAATGAACATTTCCTCTTGCCCAGAAATCTTCCAGTGCATAATTTATAAATGAATATAAATACACATAACACACAAATTAATTTCATAAAATACATGTTATAACATGATATATCTCTATGAACCCTTTAGTAATACTCTTCAGTGATAACATGCTTTTATCTTCAGTAATTTCTTGGCAAACAATTTTTATAATAAAATGAATTAACCATACCAAAGCTGAGAATAAAATATAAATTGAATTTTCTGATAATAAAGCATCTATAATTGTTATAATCTAATATTTTGGGGATATTACTATATATAGAAAAATTATTAATAATATTTTTTCATTAAATAGAGACAGCCACTGAGTGAGACCATTACCCTGTTCTACTCAATACTTACATAATAGCAATCTTATTAAAGTATTGAAAGAATTGTTTTCATTTCTCATTAACACAAAATTTTATACAATATAAAACTCATCAGCCATCAGACATTTGCAAATTAATTTAGCTTTATTAGGAAACGAAAGCTCTGGGTTCAGTGCCAGCATCATATATAAATGAATGAATGAATAAATGCCAAATATATAAAGCACACTGCACTGAAACATTATGAATAATCAATGAATGAGGAATTCTGACACCAGTACTCACACATATACTGTGTTTTTAAATATAATTGTGTATGAATTATTTTTACTAAACAATCATGATAATAGTATATTTTACCTGATATTTAAGAAAAGTTGTTTGCCACCAGGGAGATCTAAGCAGTGCAGGAATAGGAATCAGTAGTTTAGCTTATATGACTTTTATACTAGAGTTTGTCAAACCTTTGATGTCCTATTCATTTGATCTCTAGATTTGCCTATCTACCTATTAACCTTTCCTACTTATTTGCTAAATGTCTCAGCTCACCTATTTGCCTACTACTGTGGTATACATTTTCATCTTTAAATTAAGCTGTGTCCCAAAATGCATCTGTAGTGTGGTCCTTGATTGTATACTATGTTATGTAACAACTTCTATATATTTACTTCTTAAAATGTACTATATACATAACAATAAACATTATTAGTTTAAGAACAGTCTTTGTTTTCCTTTGGGACTTTGAATGCTGTCATGCTGGTACCATATAGAAGCTGTAAATGTCTATTATAAAAAATGAAGAATTAAGAACCATTGGATTAGAATAGATTCACATTACCTTTAGATTGTGTGCATAAGAAATCTTGCTATAAATTTAATGAAGCCACTTCTCTATCAAATAATAGTACATTTTCTTCTATGTGCAGCTAGAGTCAAACATACTGTGCATTTCTTACCCTGAATTGGATTGTTATTTATAAATTTTTAAATGTTCAAAATTTCTGATTAAAGCAATTCAAAGTGTTTTTGCATTTTAATCTTTCCTAGGAAGAGGTCCATCTTTACTTCCCTCATTAGCTGTGCTGCCTGGGGTGTTTTGCAATAATGTCAATGCCTAACACTGTGAAAAGAAACATATCATTAAATATATCTTAGTGCTTCCCATTGTGATGATATAGAGAAAAACGGGAGTACATAAAGTGCCAGTTCACAACTATTTTAGTCAAGGAAATGATGAAGAATAATGGTTAGTAGGATGCTTTAAATGTTTCAGATCCAATTTAGCATTACAATTGTCTCCATACAAGTGCATGAGAAATAAAGTAGCCTGCAATGTATTATGTACCACTTTATTTTCAAGTCAGAAAACTTTTGAATTGAAAGGTATTGGCTATGGAAGACAAAGGGCCAATGAATAAGTTTAACAGCCATTTTGAATGCATGATAAGCTCAAAATCATACTTCACAGATCAATTTAGTCATAAAAATATTAGGTTGCTTAATGACTAAGATATAGTTTAATCTCTTAAACAAGGCATATTGAGAATGATAACATGCTACAATATGCAGTGTATAAAATAAGCACAGACCAACATTTTCACAGAAAAAAGAGCTATCTTAGCTATAGTACATAGATACTTCTAAAATTAAGTAAAATTGACAGGGAATGAGAAGAGGCACATGATGTCAGTTCTACAAATTGAAAGACCCAAGGTTCCTTTTATTTTCTATAAATCTATTTTATTCATTGGAGTTTTCATATATGAATACAATGAGTGTACGACATTTTCATACCATCTATTGCTCAATCCCAACCTTCTCCATTTTCTTATGCAAACTCTTCCCAACCAGTCTCTTTCTACTTTCTTATATATTTTCATGTGTGATAAGTCCAATGATATATCATCTATGCATCCATGGGTGTTTGGGTACATGCTGCAACATGCAATCCACATTTTTGTTGAACATTTATTTCAGTGATTTTCACAACACATAAAATAATAAGTAAATTATATCTAAATCGTCACAAAAGTATACTCACCTAAAAAGGAAATATTAATACAAAACTCAAGTTGCCTGTCTACTCAAAGAAAAATTTCCATTACAGAAAAGAATTAATCTTATGTTGCCTATGTAAAAAGGTTAATATCAAATATCATCCTTTGCTAATGTAACAAAAGGGAAACAAAGTTTTAAAGTTGTTATATACAATACTGGAAATCTGCAAAGAAATGAGAAATCACTCTCATGTCTTGTGTAATCGTTTGTCAGCTTGAAGATTTCTACTCATTTTCTCAAGTTAGTCACAGAGAAATAGTCAAGATAATGGGATGTAAAGCTGTGACTCTAACTCAGAATCAGAAATATTCTGTGTGAGTTAGGTGTGTTGGAACAGTTCAACGATGTCTTAAATTCTAATGATTTCAAGCTGTTCCAAACTCTTGAAGCAATCAAAAATAATTTGTCATGGGACCAAGGACTACGAACATCATGTCATAGCCACTCTGCTATTAGATTTATTGGAGGGTAAGGCATGTCATTTATGCCTCAACACACAGGAGAAAAAGCAATCCCTATGAAGTAAGTTAATCTAATAATAGACTGGAAAGCAATGATTACTGTTTCATGTACACTAGCTATTTGAAGCAGCGGTTGGCCTAATTATGCTGGTCTTGCTTGTCAGAGCTTTGAGATTAACAAGTGTTTAGCTGAAAATCTATTGGGAAACATGGAAAAATGGTTTAATGAGGAACAAATCTTTTATTTCTTGCCACTGAGGGGATATTGAAACCACACTTCCCTCTTTTACTCTTCCATTTTGATATTGAAAGCTTGCTTCAAGTCACATTTTCTGGATAAAGCATGACAGTAGGTTTAGAATTTAGAAAGTACATAACTAGATCATTTTTGTGCCTTATGCTCAGTAGTTGCTGTAATGATCATTTAAGTCTTTTGGTTACAAAACCCAGACATTTGATGAACGTATTCACCACTGACCTTCTTGAGACACATTTTGTTCTCCTTACAATTCTTATGAAGTGAAAACATATAGCCATAGCCACAGACTTTATTGAAATGTCTCTGGAATGATGTTTGTTTTCTTTCAGTAAGGTCAACAGTATTGAACTGTAACAACCTGAGAACAGCATAGGGACATGAGAACCTTAAACAGTATAGAGAAAAAAGAAAAACAAATAATTTTTCTAGCCATTTAATTAAATGGAGAACTTTTTATTGATAAGTTAAACAGTAAAAACTATAAAATACTCTATACAATACTTGGCTATACCTATCTAATATTTTACTCTTTAAAGCTGTTATTTAAGACTTAGAATAAATGAAGATATTTACATATCTTGTCAAGAAGGAAATAATTCAAATACCTTCATGCTTACATTGGCTTTTCAGTAATCTTCCTGAACTTTATTTAAAAGATCAAAGCATGAGCTATAATATTAGAATATTAAATGAGTTAATTGTAATCCAAGAAATTATAATAGTCAAAATCTATCTCCCTAGTATATAGGATTTCATATTTGGAGTCAATATCAATTAGAATCAAGGACTCCAACTGTCAAGGGAAAATTATTGCAATTATTTTTTAAAAATATATGCATTTAAAAGTCAGGAAAAAGAGCTACAATTTTATTAATAAATAATAATTTTAAAAGAAACTGACGATCAAGGACTATTAACATTATCAGCATAAATCTAGCAATTCATTAAAGCTAAGAACCATTGGGTTAATTGTTTAAATTAATATATTCTTTAATTTTAAAAATTATTCATAGAAACTAAGTTCAAAAATGAAAACTGCAATTTATTGAACATGCAAATACATAAACACATTTGGCTATGATGAATTATTCTAACATGCCAGTAATATCATGTAAAGATTTAGTAAAATATAGCTAGCAAGTTTGAATATAATTTAGTGATTTTTCTTGATTATAATAAGCTTTAATAACAGACTGCCTGATCCCCATAACTCAGGGCAAGTTGCCCTCAGACTGCCTGTCAGTGAGGTCCCAAACTCTGTTTACCTTTGTGTTATTCTTTCTGTGTGCTGGCAATCTACGTCTCGCCTACCCATCTTACTAATCACACAGAGGAAATAAGTCCAAGTGGAAGATATCATAAAACAACCAAACTATAAGTATAAAGACAGAAAAAGCCTCTGAAATGCAGCATAATATTAACTTCAGAAAACTCATCTGAGAAGCATCAACATACTTCTAAAGTCAGAGAACACTGGAATTGGTAACTTTTGTCTCCAGTGAATGCACGAACATTTAATAAGAAACACAGAGCAAAACATAGATGCTATAGACATCATTTAAGTGCTGAAAAATAACACTGCAGAGAGAAGACAGGCAATTCATTAGAGAATCAGTACACAGTGACTTCAGATAGAACTTCATTCAATATCTACCCATTCTAGAAGTAGCATATACAAACAGAAATCCTAATATAGGCAGTAGACACAAGTGAAATAACAATATAAATCAAAGAAAATAAATGACAACCTAATTCAAGATGTTATCATTACTCAGGAAAAAAAAAACAGAAAAAAAAAACCAAGAATATGAATCTCCTCTCAAGATCACTATTCCAAGGCCTCAGATCCCATAGAGGATAGCCCATTAGGAGGTATCCAAGAAAGCAATAATTGGAACAATGAATTTCAAAGATTGATTGTAAATATGTTCAAATTCTCCAAGAAAACATAGATAAATGCCTAAACAAAACTGAAGAAGAATATAAAAAACTCTGGAAAGAAAAACAAAGAAAACACAACCAAACAAGATACAACTAGAATGAAAAGAGAGAACATGAAAACTGATCTAGAAACACTGAAGAAAATCAAAGTGATTTGCAAGTAAAAATGGAAACACTGAAAAAAAAACCCACACTGAAATAACAATGGAACTAAAAAATTTAAACAGTGTAATAAGACAATCAAAAATAGAACTCAACATGTAGAAGAGAGTCTCAGGACTAGAAGATAAGATGGGAGAGGTTGATAAATTAGGTAAACTGAAAAATTGAAAAACACACTTGAAGAGAACATATGGGAGAACTCTGGGACACCATCGAAATGCCCAACATACAGATCAAGTGTATCCTGGGAACAGACACACAAGAGGAAGATTCATCATACATAATTAATAAGCTAATAGAGGAAAATATTGTGAATCACAATAGAAGAGGAAAGAAAAATATTCCATGACAGAAACAGACTAAAAGACTACATGGCACTAAGCCAGGGATATGGAGAATGCTGGAAGGAAATGTGGAAGATGGAAAAGAAAGATAAACACATCAAGGAGTGTAAAGAGAATAAATAATACCAGCACAAGAGCTGAATGAGGGACTAAGAAAGGTAAACACCACAAGGTCAGAAGAAATTCAGGAACCATAAACATCTTTCAATAATAACTTTACATGTCAATGGGCTCAATTCCTCAATCAAGGGAAAAGCCTTATATGTCATCGGAGAGGAGGACCCAGTGGAGAGTTAGGCATACACAATAAAGGACTCTCTGGGAATTGGGGGGGAGGCACTGGGGGAAGGGGAGGGGGAGGAGGGGGGAGGGAGGGAACTGGTAAAAAATTTTAAAATGTATAATTAAATTTTTAATAAAAAAAGAGAAAAGCTTATAGATTGGATCAAACATTGGATAAACAACTCATTAATTTTCTCCCCCCAAGAAACTCACCCCACCAGGAAAGATAGACACTTTCTCAGGGTGAAAAGATAGACAAAGGTACTCCAAAACAAGCAAAAAGAGGAAGCAAGGATGAGTTGCCATCTTAATATCAGACAAAATAGACTTCAAACTAAAGCAAACAAAAAGAGATACAAATGGATACAACCCCCTAGTTGATAGAACATTCCAACAGAAAGATTGTACAATCCTAAACATATATGCACCAAACACAGGAGCACCCAAACTCATCAGACAAATACTACATGAGGTCAAACAACTAATCGACCCAACATGGTGATAATAGGACTCTTTAATACCCCACAACAAAGTTAAATGAAACCACAAATCAAATGGACCCTACAGATATCTACAGAACATTTCACCCAAATAGAAAGTGTACAAGTTCTTCTAAACAGACCATGGAACATTCTCAAAAATAGATCATACATTATCACACAAATTAAGCATCCATAAATACAGAAAATGAAATAATTCCTTGTACAATATCTGATCCTCATGGAAGAAAACAAAAGGAAACAACAGAAACCACACAAACTCATGAAAACTAAATATTATATTTTCGAATGAGGTATAGTTCAAAAAAGAAATGAAAGAAATTAAAAATTTCCTTGAAGTCAATGAAAATGAAGATACAGCTTACCAAAATCTATGGTACACACTGAAAGCAGTCGTAAGAGAAAAGTTTATAACATTAAATGCCTACATCATTAACAAGGAAAGTTCCTAAATAAATGGCTCAATATTACACCTGAAAGCTTTAGGGAAATAAAGGAACTAGCTAATCCTAAAAGCAGCACATGGGAAGAAAAAAATCCAAGACAATCCAAGATCTGAACAGAAATCAATGAATTGGGACTGAAAAAAAAAAGAAATCAAAGAATCAAAGAGCTGCTTTTTTGTAAAGATAAACAAGATTGACAAAATCTTAGCCACACTAACCAAATGAAGAAGGGAGAAAATTCAAATCAATAAAATCAGTGATAAAAGGGAGAAATCAATTTAGATATCAGAAAAATCCAAAGAATCATAATAATGTACTTCAAAAACTTATATTCCCTTTAATTGGATAATCTAAAGGAAATGGATGAATTCATAAACACATACAACTTACCAAAACTGACTCAAGATGAATTAGATATTTCAAACAAGGTAATAAAAAATGATGAAAATAAAACAGTAAATAAAGTTAATTACAAGTCTTCCATTTAAAAAGAAGCCCAGGAATAGATAGGTTCACTGCAGTATTCTAACAGACCTTCATAGAAGAACTAATATATTGCTCTTCAAATTATTCCATAAAACAGAGAAAGAAAAAACTCTTTCTATGAAGTTAGTATTATTCTGATTCCAAAATGAAAAAAGACACAACAGAATTATAAGTCAATCACAATAATAAACACAGATGCAAAAATCTTCAATACTTGCAAACCAAATCCAAAAACATATCCAAAAGATCATACATCATGAACAAGTCAGGTTCATTTCTGCAATGTAAGGATGGTGAAACATAGGTAAATCTATAAATGTAATCATCAAATTAACAGACTCAAAAAATCATATGATCCTCTCAATAGATGTAGAAAAGGAATTTGACAAAATTAAACACTCATACATGATAAAAGCTTTAGAAAAAAACAGGAATGGAGAGTAAATATCTCAACTTAATAAAGGTTACATATGACAAGCCTAAGACAAACATCATTCAAAATGGAGAAAAACTTGAGGTATTCACACTTAGATCAGAGACTAGACAAGGCTATCCATTGTCACCATTCTTGTTTAATTGTGCTTGAAGTCCTAGCCAGAACAATAAGATAAAAGTGGGAGATTAAAAGGATACAAGTAGGAAAGGAAGAAGCGAAAGTTTCCCTATTTGTAGATGATATGATTCTATACTTGAGAGATCCATAGACTCCATCAAGAAATTTCCTGTATTAATAAACACTTTCAGTAAATTAGCAGTCTACAGAATCAATGCAAAGTCAGTAGCTTTGTTATATACCAGAGACAAAAAACAGTTGAGAAAAAAATGATGGAATCAATCCTGTTCACCACAGCCTCAAAGAAAATAAAATACTTTAGAATAAACTTAACCAAGGAAGTAAAAGATCTATATAGTAAAAACTATAAAACACTGCTGAAAGATATTAAAGAGGCCATTAGAAAGTGGAAAGACCTTCCTTGCTCATGGATTAGTAGGATCAATATTGTGAAAATGACCATCATACCAAAGGCAATATTCAGATTCAATGCAATCCCAATTAAAATCCCAGCGCAATTCTTCACAGAACTAGAAAAAAAATCTAAAAATTCTTATGTAAGAATAAAAGAATCCCAATTAGATCAAACAATCTTGAGCAATAAAAATATTGCTGGTGGCATCACTATAAAAGATTTCAAACTATACTGCAGAACTGTAGTGATAAAAAGAAGTTTGGTACTGGCACAAAAACAAACACATTGACCAAAGAATTGGAACAAAGAACCCATATACAAGCTCCCACATATGAGCCATTTGATTTTTGACAAAAGTGCCAAACACACATGATGGGGAAAACTCAGATCTTCAATAAATGTTATTGGGAAAGTTGGATGTCTCCATGTAGAAGAATGAAAATTGACTGCTGCCTCTCTCCTTTCCTTAAAATCAACTCCAAATGGATCAAAGTCCTCAATGTTAAACCAAACCCCTGAAACTGTTAGCAGAAAAAAAAAACAGGGAATAAACTTCAACTGATAAACATGTGTAACAATTTTCTAAACAAAACACCAAATGTCCAGAAACAAAGACCAATAATCAACAAGTAGGACTCATGACATGAAAACGGTACTTTTCTGCAAAAGAGACTGTTAGATGTGCAAAATGAGAACCCACAAAATGGAAGAAAATCTTTTCTAATTGTGAATCTGACAAAAGAATAATCTCCAGAGTAGACAAAGAACTCAAAACAAACACCAAGAAAGCAAATATCCCAATTAAAAAATGGGGCCAGGAACTAAACAAGGACTTACACAAAAAGAAACTGAAATACACAAAAAGAAACTGAAAAGTCAAATAGATATCTTGAAAGATGCTCAATTTTCCTGGTAAGTAAATTCAAACTACCTCGGGAAACCATCTTACCATAGTCAGAATGGCTAAGATCAAGAACACAAACAACAGAGAATGCTGGTGAAGAGTGGAGAAAAGGGAATACTTATTCACTGCTGGTGTGAGTATAAACTAGTACAGCCTTTTTTGAGATCAGGTAGAGGTTCCTCAGAAAGTTACATATGAAACTTTCATATGACCCAGCAATATCACTTCTAAGAATATTCCCAAAAGACTCTACATGTCATTATAAAGAGAGTTGTTTATGTTCATTGCAGCTCTATTCACAATAGCAAGAAAATGGAATGAGTCTACCTTCTCATCAACAGAGAAATGGGTAAGAAAATGTGGTACATATACACAATGGAATACTATTCAGCCATCTGGAAGGATGACATTGTAGAATATGCTGGCAAATAGTTGGAAATGGAAACATACAAAATTGAGAAAGATATCTCAGACACAGAAAGAAAGATATCGCATGTTCTCTATTATATACAGATGATAGAATTGACCTCCTGACTGAAATATTTGGCTTGGAATTACTGTAAGATTCAGAAAATTAGAAAGGGACCAATGAGTGAGAAGGTTGGAAGGAGGAAGGGACAGTTATGGTAAACCCGTTGGATGGGTAAGATATAGGGTACCATGACAGGTAGAGTGGGATAAAATATCTAGGGGGGAATGAGGGGATGGGATATAGTAGGGGCAGGGACTTAAAGAAAAATCCTAAGATTGTGAGATTAACCCCAAAGAAAATTACTATGTTACTAAATGTGTCCAAAAACATTTTAATTTTTAATTTCTTAAAAATAAATTTATTATATTTCCATTTTTATACACATGCTCCTTGCCTCCCTCATTCTCCTGTCCCTTCCATTCTTCCTTCCCTCCCACTCCCATTGCATCCCAACTAGGCTGCCCCATGGCCATGCCCCTAGAACATTTCTTTTTTAAAAATGGAACAAGAATGAACATTCCCTATGCAGAGGAGCTCAAGGAAAGGAAAACAGGGCAAAACAAACAAACAAACAAACAAAAAATGCCCTGAGTAGGTCCATATAGAACCCAGAGACCACAGTGAGGGAGGGGTCTATCACCCAGACCCCTCCCTCACTGTGGTTTCCCACTTTTATTACATCTACCTTTGAATGTGCTTTTATCACAAGACTCTAACAGCTTTTTGTCTCTGACCAGGGAGTAACATACAATGCCCACCAGGATGGAGTGAAGGGCATTGCAGGAGCAGCAAAACTGCAAAAGAAAATCAACAAACCACAATCCAGAACTTCAGAGACTCTATATCAACCACCTAGAACTAGGCCAGCTTAGTCTCTCCCCATCTTGAAGCTCAGGGAAATTTGCGGAAGAGGGGGCGGTAAGAGTGTAAGAGCATAAGGATGGGAGGAGCAATGATATGTAAGATACTCTATACTAGTTAGGGCGGAAGCAATCATAATTGGACTTTGCATGCCCTGCGCATTGTCCAACACACTGTTGACCTCACAAAGTCTAGCATCTGCTAAAGGCACCAAGATCCTTGGAGGCAAAGGATTGGCAGCCACAGCAGTGTTCCTATACCTAAGGGGAACACGGGAAAGGGTTCGGGAAAGGCCACTGGGTCCTTGTACGTCATCGGAGAGGAGGGCCCAGAGGAAAATCAGACATGCACAAGAAAGGACTCTCTGGGAATTGGGGTGGGAGGCACTGGGGGATGGGGAGGGAGAGGGGTGGGGAGAGGAATAGGGGGTACGGGGGGAGGAGGAGGGAGGGAGGGAACTGGTGTACCTAATAAGTTTGTATGAGCTGAAATAAAAAAAAAGAACCCAGAGACAATTAAAATAATTCAAAAAGTAGTAGGAATGTGACACTACTTGACATGTTGTTGATCAGAGAGGTCTCAAAGGACCCCAAATGATACAGGCTTTTGCCACTGCTATTTGCTGCCCTCCAAAAAACTGATAGTAAGAACTTGTTACTGAAGAGGCAGCACATATGGATAGGAAGACATGGGCAAAATAAACCAATGTGGAATTGGTTTGAGAGTTTTCTCCTTGCTGCCCAGCTTACCTAGTACCAAGGAATACTTTAGCATCTACTGGGAGACAAAAATAATCAAAAGTTTCATCAAGGAGACAATCAACAACTTTCTGATTGGATGTAAGGCCTGTTCGTCAGAATGGAACACATTCCTGTTGCTATAAGCTAGAACAATAACGGGAAGGAAATAGGTCAGGACGGAAGAACAGACTATGAATCTTTAGCTATAAAGAAAATACACAAAACTGCTCTTTGATACCTTCTTTTATACCCACAGATTAGAACACTCAACACTCTTCTACAACAGAAGGTACTGATTACTTAAAAACACAGCTTGCCAAAATGCAGAAAATAAGGGTTCTCAGATTGCTTACCCCAAACAGGACATATAAGTCTCACCTACTCCCACCCCAAGATCCATGGAACATCGCAGAAGATTGAGCAGCAAGATTGTAAGAGCCAGAAATGGGAAGGTGGAAAGCTATGCATTGCCTCCTGAATATAACATATTTGAGATATGCAAGATTCCATGGCAGTATGTATACTTACACTAGAATTGCATGGCAACTATCTTCTCAATATAGCACCATTGTATCAGAAAAATCTCAAGAAGCTCCACACTTCTCTGAGTGACTAATGAAGATTAATGCTGATGGGGAAGAAAAGGAAGATGCTTTCCTCAATGGTTTATCCACTGATCTAACATGTTTGCTGGAGTATGAATCAGATCTGGCATAAGTCATTGCAGACTATATGAAACAGAGTAAGCTGTCTAAGTAAAAAGATTTAAAAACAGGAGGAAATTTGGCAGGGGAGATAAAGGGTTGTAAGGTGAAAAGGAAGGGGAATGGGACTTGAGACTAAAGGTTAAAAATATTGTAAAGACACTATATTCATCCATAAAACATTAAAAATAATAGAAAAATATATTAAAATAGGAAAAAGAATGGGAAAAGTAAAAAAGTGTAATGACAAAATGAAATGTAGGAAAGCAATATTTTATCCTACACCTAAAATAATGTGAAAAAATATGAAAAAAATGTTTTATATCTCAAAAATTTCATTCACTATAGGCCTAATAAATCCATGAAAAATTTAGGCAATGCTAAATCAATTACATAGTATAAAAACAACTTACCTTTCTGCATTTTTACATGCCAATAGAATTCAGCAAGTCTACTAGAGATTTACATTACATGCCAGCAATTGATGTCTTGCTACCTTTTTTAAAAGAATTAAAAATATTATTGCAAAGAAATAAAGCATGCATTTCTCAAGGAAGAAAAATTAATTTTATCATTATTACCAAGAGGCATATCTTTTTAGATACATTGGCCAAAGAAAATTTTTCAAAAATTTGTATCGAAAAATAAACAAATGATTCATGCGTTTCAATAAAAATAGATAAAATATGAAATCTTGATTACCAAATACGAACACAAAGAAACAGATGTATCCTTCATATGATGTGTAGCATCTAAAAATACATATTTATAACTCACCAATTTTTGTAAATATAATCTAACTTTGTTATATAATACATGAGATATAAAGTCCACAACTAACCTCAGTTTTTCTATGAAATAAAAGGAAAATCTACATTAGCAAAATTTTCACTAAATTTCCTGAAATACTAAAATTGCTGCCTTTCACAGAAATAAACATATGTACATATATACACAAAGATCAAGTTTGAAATTACTACCAGGGTACATTATCCTATAATACATTATCAATACACAAGAAATAAGCAGAGACTGTATGTTATAAATTAATTTGTGAAACACATTAAGACTTTTGACATGTTTTGTTTCATTTAAAAAGTAACTAAAATAAGTTCACTTTTAGAATATTATCATATTAAGATTCTAATGCACATCTTAAATTTCCAAAGCATACATGCAAAATATCATCCTTTAGCGTTCCAAAGTTCAATGAAGATGGACTTGTAGTGTCAGCAATATTAGTACGAATTACTCAGATTGTTAATAACAACAATAACAATTATTCTGTTAAGTTTTAAATTTGATACAGGGAACAAAAGACTGTGATGCTTGGAAAATTTATGCAGAGACAAACAGAAAAAGATTTATTAGGCCCATAAATAGCAAAGTATTTCTCATTTAAGAATTCCAATTTAACAAAAGTTATGTTCCATTTTTCTCAATCTTAAATGTTTAACCTTTTGTTAAGAAAATATACTAAAGGAAAATTTTATTAAATTTATCTTACTTAAACTTTTTTTCCAAGAGTGCCTCAATTTTAATAAGCCCCATTTTGTACTTATAACAGTGCATATCATAATAAATTTTGGCATTCCTTAAAATGAATTGCAAACCTAAAATATTTCAGCACTATTAGATCTAGAGGATGCTTATCTGAAACTGTCCAGGCACACCAAATTATTCATGTTCACTAAGTGGATTAGCTGAAATAGGCATAATAAATGAAAGAGAATAAAATAAAACATACTTTCACACTAAGCAAGGACTTGACTTATAAGAAGTGGCATTTCTGATGGCCCAAGGTATAGAATTAGTTTTGCCACTTGATAATCTGACTGATTCACTCGAGTGGCCAGAAGAGAACATTTTCTGCCTGATTTCATTATAATCAAGTCACCTGCTCAGCGACTACTGGAGCCAAGTCAATTGCACTCCACTGAACACCATGCATATGCAGGGAGTAAAGAATACAGTGACATTTTCCACATATGTGCAGAACTACTGGGTGTTAATGATAGTCGGAATTAGAACCTCCTAATGCATCGTTGTTCTTTATTTCCCATGTAAGCTGTAATGTGAGAAAAAGTATTGGTTTTACATTCTCAAGTAATCACGAAGTCTAAATAGTTGTAATGGCATGCTGTCTTCTCTACTAACATATTTTAAAATGCATATTAAAGACTACATATTCTATGTCAACTAATCACTTTAAATAAAACTATATAACATTGAAATATTCGTCATTTATAAGAGTTTCATTTTGTGGTTATAATCGGGTATGTGTGAGGGACGTGTGTATGCTGGAGCATGTTAGACATCATATATTCTAAAAGGTAGTTGAATGGCAGCACATCAAAATAAAGCTTGAAAACACAAGAAACAGAAAGGCTGAAGTAAATGTAAATGTAAAAAGGAACAAGATAGTGAATGAGAAAAGTAAAAAAGTATAATGACAAAATGAAATGTAGGAAAGCAATATTTTATCCTACACCTAAAATTGTATTGTACACCTAAAATTTGATTGTAAATCAAAACACTGACTCACAAAAGGGACCTTTGTAAACTGGATTTCAATTTATTATCAAAATATATTACACAATCCCAATTGTTCATGAAATTATGAGCACCATGTAAGGGAATTTCCTTTGCTTGATTTAATTACACATTGTATTTGGTAAGTTTCAGTGCGTGTGTGTTTATATGTTAACATTAGTTGACTTTTTCCTTTACATAATGGAAGATCTGGGAAATATTAATGGTACAACAGAAAAAAATGGATTAGGTAATTAGAGGATTTGACATTAATGTTAATGGAACAAAACATTTTATCCATGGTTCAGAATATGAATTTCCTACATTCTACATGTGCAGTGTGAGTACATAAGCAGGATTAACTACTGCAAGTCACACAACTAGGGCAAGGGAGGACAGGGTAAATTCCATCAGTACTAATCATTAGGAAAAGTTATTTCAATTTATTTATAAGCTGGTAAAACCAGATATTTACAAATGGAAGTCCACAGGCATATGACATTTTGATTCTTAATTGTGTGATGCAGAATTTGTAAGGAATGTATTGAGGTGAATTGAGTCTCAAGAGGATCTGTTCACCAGAACAAACACTGAACAGCAATAGCCTCAGGTTGAATACTCCTGCTGGTGTAACTTAGCAAATAACTGATTTGAAAACTGTAGATATTCAATATATCTTGGAATTGTTTTCATATTAACTGAGCCATTGAAGGGGAAATACTCTTATACCAATAACTGAAAAAAATGAACAGTATTTTCTATACACATTTGAGCCTATTTTGGCTCACATTTTTCCAATGGAATTTACCCTTTTTAACATAGGAATATTAGATACACAGTGACAAAAAACTATGTTAGTAAAATCAAAGTTTAATTTGTCCAATTAATTAAGATACTACAGAAATGCTATTTCATTGCTGTAAGACTTAAAAAATTGTCATATATCTCATTTTTAAAGTATTTTTCCTTTCACGTTCTACATTACAATCATATTTAACTTTCATTTGTTAGTTTATTATGTAATAAGGTCTCAAAGTAGTTTCTTAATGAATGTCAAATTGCAGTTTAAATTATAGAGCACAATTACCAATAGCATCTAGTTTTTCAGGACAGATTACAATTGGGGGAGAAAGCTTTTACTAAAAGGAGGATTCTAAGTTATTTCAAAATCCTTATCCTTAGTTCCTGTTTTAAGATGGAAGAATCATATCAACTTGTTTTTTTTTTTTTTATTGAATGCAAGGGTGGTTGGAATGCCAAGATAAATCTGACATATTGTTGCTATGGGGAAATTCTCTTTCCTCTTCTACCCTACCTGTCTAGTGGAGAAACACACACACACACACACACACACACACACACACACACACACACACACACACAAATGAAAGAAAAGAAAAGAAAAAAGAAAGGAAAAGAAAAGAAATAAATACAAGTGGGGAAAAGTCGATGAAAAAGGTAAGAGGGAGTGACAAAACATCCTTTCACATCACTGTCTTTGCAAAGAAACAAAATTTTACACTGAAATAATTATATAAGATGTGAATGGAGGTGGAGTTTTTTGTAGAAAAATATAAAATACTTCTAAATTTCTCAGACAATGATTGTATACTAAACCACAAAATATTTATTTGTTTAATGACTTTGGTTCATGGTAAAAATTCTGAAATGAGACATTATTATTATTATTATTATTATTATTATTATTAAATTTTTACAAGCATATTAAGTAGTCTTCCCTGCTTTCCTCCATCCTTCATTCCTCCCATCTTCTTCTTTCCCTTCATCAATCCCTCCCACTTCCTCTCACACTCATACCTGTATGCTTCTATGGACCCCAGGATTCATTCTGGCTTGTCTATTCTTGTGGGGATTCAGGCCTCTGTGGAATATCAAGTAGTCTCTCTTTGGGCCACCCCATTGATAGGGGCATTTCCCTTCACTCATCCAGCAAACATAAAGGAGATAAGTCCAAGTAGATGATTTCATACATCAACCTTCAGAGAAAAGACCTCTGAAAGACAACATAATAGCACACTATAGGATGCAGGAATGGGCCCCCCCCCCCCACTGGGAGAAAGGGAGGGAGAGGGAAAAGGAAAGGAAAAAGGTGGGGAGGGAGCAAGGGGATCCAAGGAGGAGTGGAGGGAGGAAGGGGAATGGGGTACTTATCAATTTTGTATGAGTGGAAGAAATAAAAAAAAGTCACCTCAGAAGACCCATCTGAGAAGCATTGACATGATTCTACAGCAAGAGTGAAATGAGACCTTCTTGATTGAGAGCATATGAGCAAGATTGATGGCACATTATTTCTTTTTTTTTTTTTGTGGTTGTCTCAGTTCTAACACTGCATGTAGCACTGCATGACTAAGCTGCATGTAAGCATCTACAGCTTTGCTTTGAGCACAATATTGCCAGGTTGGACTGGGTGTATTTAGCTCTGAAGCTTCTTGGCCTTTTGTACTTTTTTTAATACATTTTTTATTATTATTTCAGCTCATACAAACTTAATAGGTACACCAGTTCCCTCCCTTCCTCCTCTTCCCCCCCCCGACCCCCCTGCTCCCCCTCCCCTCACCCCTCCCGCCCCATTCCCCCGTGCCTCCCGCCCCGATTCCCAGAGTCCTTTCTTGTGCATGCCTGACTCTCCTCTGGGCCTTCTCTCCGAGGACGGACAAGGACCCAGTGGCATTTCCCTGAACCCTTTCTCGTGTTCCCCTTAAGCATAGGAACACTACTGTGGCTGTCAATCCCTTGCCTCCAAGGATCTTGGTGCCTTTAGCAGATGCTAGACTTTGTGAGGTCAATAGTGTGTTGGACATTGCGCAGGGCATGCAATGTCTAATTATGATTGCTTCGGCCCTAACTTGTGTGGAGTATCTTGCAAATCATTGCTCCTCCCATCCTTTTGCTCTTACGTTATTACCGCCCCCTCTTCCACAAATGTCCCTGAGCTTCAGGATGGGGAGAGATTAGCCTGGCCTAGTTCTAGGTGGTTGATATAGAGTCTCTGATGTTAACCCCTGAGCCACCTCTCCAGCCCCATTTTTAGCATTTTTTGAAGGCCTGGTTTGGTGGACATGTATCCCTTCAAGTTGTCTTTGTGCTGGAAGATTTTTCTTTCTCCCTCGATCATGACGGATAGTTTTGCAGGGTAAATTTTTTGCTCATTCAATACTTGAAGTATGTCTCTCCAAGCTCTTCTTGCTTTTACTGTTTTGACTGAGAAGTCATTTGTTATTTTAATAGGTTTACCTTTAAAAGTGACTTGTTTTTTCTCCCTTGAAACTCTCAGCACCAGTTCTTTATCTTGAATGTGGAGTGTTTTAACTATTATTTGCTGTTGCGTGCTTCTGTTTTGGTCGTATCTGTTTGGGGTGCGGAATGCCTCTTGTATATGGATGGGCCTCTCTTTTTTTAGATGAGGTATGTTTTCCTTGATGATCGTTTGAAAAATTTCCTCAGGGGTGGTATTTTGAGATTCTTGCTCTGGTATTCAATGAATATGCATGTTAGGCTTCTTCAGGGTGTCCCATATCTCTTGGATATTTCTCTCAAGTATCGTTTTGGCTTTAACAACCTCTTCCATTGAGCTGGTTAGTACTCCCACTTTATCTTCAAGGTCTGAAATTCTGTTTTCTGCTTCGTTAGTTCTGTTGATAAGACTCTCTGTGGAGTTCTGGGTTGAAGATAACTTGTCTTGTAGCTCAGTTTTAAACTCTGCTTGAGTCTGTTTTAACTGCTCTATGCCAGTTTTTGTTTCTTGCACTGTTTTTCTCAACTTCTCCAAGTGTCTGTTGTGTTCCTCTTCAAAGTGATTGATTCGATTATGTAATTCCTCCCGGATTTCCTCTTTCATAGTATTGAACAAGGTAATGATCATATTTTGAAAGTCGTTATGCTGGGTCAGGCTTTCTTGGCCATTTTCCGTGGGTTTGTTCTGGTTGGAGTCTAGGTCGTGTGGAGGCCCGGCTGGACCGCGTGCGCGTCCCGGCCGGTAGAGCGGGGTCGCGAAGGGAGGACACATTATTTATTAAAAAAGTCACATCATGGGCTGGATAGATGGCTCAGGGGTTGAGTCTTCTGTGAGAACAGAAGGATCTGACTTCAGGTCATGGATACTATGTAAAAACGCCAGGCTGAAATGGCAGTGGCATGTACTCCCAACTCTAGAAGGCAACAGTTGAAATCCCAGAGTGAAGATAAAAGGAGGTAGAGCAATCAAGGATGATTTCCGAAGTCACCCTTAGGCCTCCATGAGCACACATGGTGGTCTCTAATACCTCAGACACACATATAAATACACAAACATCCACACATACAAAATACATAGATAAATAAAATAAAAGTCACATCATACTTTCCTCATACATTACCATGACTTCGTTTCTTCCCCTGTAAACTCAGAAACATGAATATCTCATATGTCTCTTTTGAAGATGAAATGAAATGACTCATGTATGGACTTTAATATACAGTGTACTTTTGCAACTAGTATCTGTTTGAATTACTAATCTCATTGCTGTAACCAAATACCTGATAAAAAAAACTTAATGGGTAAGAATTTACCTTGTCCCATAATATGAAGGTTTACTCCAGTATGATGAAGAATGCATTGTGACATGGTCTAGTGGCCATAATATATCAGCATATAAAAAGGAGAGACTTACAGTGGAAACCTTTGGGTCTAAAGCAGATGAATGAAGGGAAATGTCATATCAATGGTGTGGCCTAAAGAGAGTTCACTTCATATACATGGAGCCTTGAACCCCCACAGGAGTAGACAAGCCACAGTGAACCCTGGCTTCTATAGAAGCATACAGGTAGAAACAAGGGAGGAAGTGGGAGAATGATGAATGGAAGGGATGGGATGGGATGAGATGGGAAGGAGGGAAGCTGGGATGAATACTCAATATGTTTGTAAAAATAGAAAAAAATGAAAAAATAGCAGGGATATGTGAATACTGATGCTCAGCTGCCTTCATCTACTTTCCTTTTTATACAATTTGTGACCCGAGGACATTCATGGTGCTGTTATCAGGGTGGGATATCTTTCCTAGGGTAATCTCTCTAGAAACAACCTAATTATACAAGGTAAGAAAGGTGACTACTAGATGATACTAAATCCAATCAGGCTGACAGTGAGAATTAACCTTTACAAATTCATCACTTGTCATATATATCAATTTTAGATCAAAATGTCCCATCATATTCCTCAAAGGCTCATAGATATCTTGTAGAACATATGCAGTAAATTTACTTTTACAAATCTTCAAAAGCTTTAACACTGTTCAAAAGCCCATGCAAAACAGCAGGAATCAGGGTGTACACTTCCGATATACAATAGCAGGGAAAATCATTCCATTCCAACATGGAGGGATAAGGGCTATCAATAGGGAATAAATAAACTAAAATGAAACTAAAACCTAGCAGGAGTAACATCAAACCTTGCATGTAGTAATGTGTGGCTTGTGGTGGCATTGCCTGACCTTGAATGTGCTAAACTTGATGGATCCAACAGTTTTGCCTTCTGCAATATTCATATTCTTTCTTTCGGGCTGGTTTCACTCAATGACTGTGACTTTCTTAGTAAATGTATCATAGTCCTGGCATCTATAAAATCACATGGTCTTCATTGCAATACTGGTCTTGCATTCACAGCTTCATTCAGTGGTCTCCTCCAACTTCCTTGAAGAAAAATGACCCTGCCGCCAACTGTCTGTCTTGACCAAACTTTCTGGAATTTTGGTATTAACCTCTGTGTCTCTCTAACTCTTATATTTTTTTCTGCCTGAATAACCATGTAACAAAATGGCCAATTACTGCTGTTAACATTATATGGCCACAATTTCAATGGTTCTGAGTCTATAAGTATCCAGACCTCTAAAACTCCATCTCTGTGCATTCATTTTCCAACTAGACAACCCCTTCAGTACATTCATTCTCAGTTCAGATGGTCTCCTGTCAAATGAATTTGCATATTTCCAGGCTGACATTTTGTTGGGTGCAGTCTTTCCTTCTGGACATCTTTCTTATGAAGACTATTGGAATTCTATTTTCTGTACTAATGTCTTCAAAGTTATAGTTGCTTTGTCAGCATCTACTTTGCAATTTTAACTTTGGTATTGCACCTTTCTTTGCTGACCTGCATATTTTCACATATTTGTACTCTTTCTCACCATCTCATTGCATTAAGCAATAACCATGCCACAATATGGAGGTTTGTTCTCTTTTGTTATTTTTGTTTCTTTGTTATTGTGCTTCTTCTGCCTCCTCCTATTCGTCCTTTCTCCTTCTCCTCTTTCTTTCCTCCTCCTATAGTCCTTGTCCTCTTCCTTCTGCTCCTCCTCTTCCTCCATCTTCTACTTTGAGATGGGATCTCATGTGGCTCATGCTGGTCTCAAATACACTTTTTAGCAAGAGCAACATGGAATTCTGATTCATCTGCCTAGACCTCCTGAGTGCTGACATACAGATATATGCAGCCATAAACAAACCAGTTTATAACAGGTTGGTGAGAAATTTCAAGGCTTTATACAAGCTAAGCAAATTCTACCCAACAAATCAGTTCCACATTATAAAATTCAATCTCATTCAAGTTTTCAGGACACAGAAGCATCTTTGCCAAAGTGAAAAATAAATGAAATCAAGCACATTTCTTAATGGTGTTCCCTTCTGAAATGTTTTAGACCCAATCTTCTTTCTTCACATTTCTTTCAGTATCCTGATCTCCCAGACTCGCAAAAGAATGGCCCATTGAGCTCTGCTAAAAGCATTTAGGACTTCTTTAGCTCACTGTTCCAAATTTTTCAGTGTTCCATCTAAAAAGCAGTTTAGAAGACCTAAAAAATGCAAGGCTATGGTTAGCACCTCAGTGACAGGACTTCTTAGTACCAGTTTATTGTGTGAATTAACTTTTGATGTTGCTGTAACAAAATATCTGATTGAAAAAACTGAAAGAAAGAATTGGCTTTGTTTCAAAGTTTGCAGGGAAAAAAAAACCCATTATGATAGGGTAGGCATGGCAGCAAGAACATGAGGCAACAAATCACCCTGTTTCTGCAGTTTAGAACCACAGATGAATATTGCTCCTCAGCTGTCATCTCTCTTTAATTCAATGTGGAACTTAGATACATAAGATGGTGCAACCTTCTTTGTGGTAGTTCTTTCCTTCTTATTTAAACCTTTATGTTAACACTTTAATAGACGCAACCAATGGGGTGTTTCCTAGATGACCTTGAATAGAGTCAATTATAAAATGAATGTCAAGTAACATGCAGTGTTCTATAATTTCAAACTTTGATATAGTAGGAAGACAAGAACCTCTTGTGGCCTCAGTATAATACTGATATGAAAGCAAGAAAAGAAATCTGCTTTTGCACAACATTGTTTCTGATTTACAGCTTTGAACGCTGTAATCATTATATTAGCACCCACAATTTTGCAGCACACAGCTTTTTCACAGGTAAACATTTGGTCATGAATATTTTAGTCCCTCAGCTCATAAGAACTAAAAAGTGAGAAATGATATTCATTATTGGATGGAAACATTGTTTAGAGTTAACATTCCTGGATGCGAACCAGGCATCTCATCAGCATTAGCAAACATATGGACTATTATTTCTGTAGCACAGTAGTTTCTGCTAATTTATTGTATTTTTATGTAGTGAAGACCCACATCTTTTCACAGCCTGTCATAGTAGCAACAAATTATAGCTATCATTACACTAAAAATTACAACATAAAGCAAATATTTATATAATTTGGAGTCTATGATTTTGAGATAAATTGAAGGAGTTCTATCTTACAATACAAATAAGTCTAGCTATGTTCCAACTGAGAAACAGCTATCAGTCCAGCAATTTATTTTCTAGATCAGTTGCTTCAATTTGGATATTTATCAAAAGATGTGACTTTACTGAATATGCCAGCATAAGAGATAAAGACACGTTGTCATTCTTCATACTTGACAATGGCTGTTGATTGGTCTATTTCTTATGCATACAAATGTGGTTGAAAAGATGGACCTCAATCTGATAACTCCACTCACATGGGTTACATGATACATATTTTAGTGGTGCTATGGCTGTATTCTCTGTCCATGGACTCTTTAATATTTAATGTCTGACTTCTCTGTTATCTCGTTGGCATTTTTTATCTGGTAGTATGCACATTATAGACTGTTCACTATCCACATTTGCAGGCAGCTCTTCACTTTATTCACAAATACTAAGGGATCAACTGGAAAGTACTTAAAATGACCTGAAAAGTGATAGATAATAACTGTTCCATAGCAGAAAAATATGAATGAAATGCCATTATAACAATTCTCAGATAAAAAAAGGATATCAAGCTGTACTCAAATGTAGATTTTCAAAGAGGTTTTCTGAGTATTGTAGCTAAATATAACATTCATTGGATATATTTGAGGTAGAGGAAAAAGAACTATGATTTAATAATTTTTTTATATTTTAGCAAAGTATTTAGTTTTGAAATTTTTAAAATAAAATTGTAAAGATAGATTACCTTCAAAATGAGTCAACTATTTTCACTACTGAAGTGTGATCCCCTATCTCTTTTTGGGGGGGATTCCTCCTTCTGTTTGCTTCCTTCCTATTTATAATCCTTTACAATTAAAGTATGTATTACAGAGATTTACCTTTGAATATGTCATTAAGTGGGTTTGGAACTAGGAAAATAAGTCACTGTCAAGTATTGCATGAAGTAGCTAGACATCTGGTGAAGCTCACTCTCACTTCCATTCCTGATTACTTACAACTGAACAAGCTTGATCTCACCAATCAGGGAAGGTATAGGGACTGGCAGATAGACGGTAACCATCCTGCAAATGGGGCACTGACACCCCCCCAAACTGCTGTGTCCTACTTCTATTCTTCCATCTACCTTTGAGTCTCCTCTTATAGTAAGATCTTCATTTAAACAATCTTTTATCTTTGGTTAGAAGGTGACCTTCCATACTAATCAGGATGCAGCCAAGGACAGTGCAGGAACAGCAAAACTGAAAAAAACAGCAAACCATAATTCAGAACAACAAAGACCCTGCATTATTCACCTGGAATCAGACCAACCAAATCTCTCCACGTCCTAAAGCTCAGGGAACCTTGTGGAAGAGAGCAAAGCAAGATTGTAAGAGCCTAAAGATAGGGAAGGCCAATGATATGCAAGATAATCCACACAAATTAGAGCTGCAGGAGCCAGAATTGGACTTTGCCTGACATGCACAATAGTAGACATGTCAATGACCCCCAAAGTCTAGCATGGATCACAGGGAAAAAGGTTCCAGGAAGTAAGATCCTTAGAGGTAAGGGATTAACAGTCATAATAGAGTTCTCATACTAATGGGGAACCCAAGAAAGGACTCCATCCTGTGCAACTGAGTCCTGAACTTTCACTAGGGTTCAGAAAGGTTTGGCATTTACAAAAAAAGATGTTCCAATGGATGGGAGGGAAGAAGGGGGAAGCACTAGGAGAGGGAGAGGGTTGGAGGAGGTGAAAGGAAGGGGGTAAGGCAAGAGATTGCAAGGGGGGACAACTAGGCAGGGGAGGAAGGAGGGAGAGGACAGGGGTGACTATTTAGTTTATATGATTAGGTAAAAAAAAACAAAATGTGGGAGAAAAATAAATATGCAACAAAGAATTAAAAAATAAAATGAGTCAGTTTTCATAGAATGTGGATACATGACATTAAGTAAGATTAATCAAGTACATAATGATTATAATAATAATGGCTGTCCTTTACCATGTCAAACACTCTGCTATTTACAAGCATAATCACTTATCTATTATTTATTTATTTGTTTATTTATTTCTGTGTGTTTGTGTGTGTGAATGTGTGAGTTTCTGTTTGTCTGAATGTATCAGAAGGTACTATATCTGTGGAGGCTAAAAGTGATTTCTGAAATCATTTTGGATTACTCTACCTCCTTTACAATTTGCTCTGGGATTTCACAGACTGACTTACTGGACTGGAAGTGTAGGCTGCTGCCATTTTGGGCTGGTGTCTTTACCTGGTATTTGGAATCTGAACTCAGATATTCTGTTTTTGAGACAGAAGCTTAACACTTAAACCATTCTCCAATCCCCCATAATCTCATTTAACAGTAACAACAAATTTATGAGCTAAACATTTGTCATTTTCACTTTATATTGGAGGGAAGTCAGGTAGAAAAAGCAGAAAGTATGTTTCCAATTGTATGTGTAGTTGCACACACTCCTGTGTCTTACTTATAGAGACACTCACTCAGTTGTCAATATAGCAATCCTCCAATATGCTGAAATCAAGGGAACATTGAATCTGGAATCAGAAAAACCATATAGCTATTTTGATTTTATTGTTATTTCATCAGGCATCTTTAAGGATAATTCTTATATCTTATGTATTTCTATATCTTAGTTCTTTCTTCACCCAAAGTTCAAACTAAATATTCTTCGTCATCTATAACAAGGATTTCATGAGTTAATATCTAACAAAGTTTTTTCAAGTTTCTAAAGAGCTATGCATATTTAAGGGAACAATTATTGTCATCGAAAAAGACAATATCAAATTATAAATTGAATATGTCAAATTGATTCTCTCAAGATTTTTTTTCAAAAATACAGCTTCAATGAAATACAATAGCAATAAGAAATTCCACCTTTATGACTTATTCAACAGCTTCTGTCCATTATATTCCCTCTATTCTTAGAATGCTCTATGCTTCTGCTTTTGTAAATTTGCTTGCCTAAACTTTTAAAGATTTCTCTCATGATTATTCATTTGATATAAATCATTAAAAGTTGCTCTTTTAAGGATCTTCATAATCATTTCAAATCCACTTTCAGATTGGAAGACTCTTTACTATTGTTTGATATGTCTCACTGGAAAAGTTTGTGTTAGAAATTTTATCCAAATCAACAGTATTAAAAGAGATGAATAGAGCTCATAAGTACAATAAACTCAGTTAAAAACACATGAGGGTTGGAAGGTGACTGACTAAGTGAGTGTGCCCACACAAGCTCAATCTCCAGGGTCTCCAAGGCATCTCCAAGGAGGATTGAGAGTATCAACTTATGAAGGTTGTCCTGAAGCACCCTGACTTCCACACATATTCCCTACTCTAGGTTATCTCTCTCTCTCCCTCTTTCTCTCTATTTCTCTCTCTCTCTGTTTCTCTGTCTGTCTCTCTATATCTACATACACATACACACACACACACACACACACACACACACACACACACACACACACACAACAAAGAATACAAATGAACATGTTTTTCTTTATTTTATGCACATGTGCGTTCGAGCATGCATGTGGGGGAGGGGATGGGTATCAGAGGACACTCTCTCTTCTGTGGAAGACCAAAACTTCAGGAATCATCTTGGATTGCTTTTACATTTTTTTGTGTTTGCTCTGGGATTTCCCAGGCTCAGCCCAATAGGACTGGAAATACAGGTCTCCACCATTATTGCTTGGCATTTTTTAAGTGGGGCCTGAGATCTGAACTCAAGACCTTCTGTCTGCAAGGCACAGTCTTAACCCTTAAGGCATCTCTCCAGCCCACTTTAAATCATTAAAGTACTTGAGGGTTTTGAGTTTGCTTCATTGATTTCTTTTGGTATCTTATCTTATGCCATGTAATGATGCAGAAAGAACACTCAGATGACACCTCCAATGCTTGGATTTTTGAACAAATTAATTTTGTGTATTCTACATCATACATTCTCAGAAATTGCTATTATAAAAAGGAAAGGGTAAAACTTGACATTCGGAAGTGACATATAGAAGTAGTTTTCAAACCAGACAATAAATAGAGATTAGAGAATTTTAAAGGAGCCATATGCAAAATGTACATATTATTATAAGTAGTAGTTTGAACTGAGTTAGGTGAAGTACAGAAAATGAGATTTTCAAAGAAAGCCTTGAATATTGTAGTAAATATTTACCTGGTCATTATTATATCCTGGAGAATGGTGTGGATGCTAAAGGCAATTTTGTTGAAATCTGACAGAAACGAAAAATAAGTGAAGAACATATTTGTTATAAAATTACAAAAGAAAACCACAATAAACTTTCTGCATGTCTGTGGAAAGTAGAACTTCAGAAAGATGAACTAGGGTAAGTGTCAGAAGAAATTCTTTAGCAGAAACCCATTCAAGTTGGTACAGGATTTCTTTTAACACATTTAAATGTGAGAAAAAAGGATACAAGTGAGATTTACAATTCAAAGGAATTCAAGGTTGTTGTTTTCAGTTTTGCTCTTTCTGAACTGCTCTTGGCTACATCTTGATTGGGTATGGAGGTCATCTCCTAACCAAAGATACAAGGCTGTTTAAAGGAAGGTCTTAACATAAGAAGAGGCTTGAAGGTAAATAGAAAAATAAGAGTAGGGCACAGTAATGAGTTGGGTAAGTCTCCTGGTTTCTGGTTGGTTACCATCTAATTGCAAGTCCCTAGCTCCTCCCTGACCAGACCTGTCCAATCTAAGGTGAACAGGAGAGGAAGCAAGAGTGAGCTACATCAGATGTCTCCCTACTTACTTGCAGTTCATGACTGTGGTCTAATTTCTCTATTGAAGTGTGTTCTTTTGTCTCCTTTCTCTTGAGGTCTTCTTTCCCCTTCCCTCCTAGTTATAACCATATTCAGAACACCAAAGACCTTACAATGTTCACCTGGAACCAGACCAACCAAATTTCTCCCCATCCTAAAGCTCGGGGAACCTTGCAGAAGAGTGTGGAGGGGTGCAAGATTGTAAGAGCCTAAATATGGGGAGGACCACCAATCAACAGACAAGATACTTCACTCAGTGTTTTTTACCACAAGCCCAAGGTCAAAGAAAGACTTCTAAGGAGAGGCTTAAGGTATTCCCAAGATTGTGAGACACATTACCCAGGATCATTTCAAATCTCCCTATATAACATCCCACTAGTCAGCAACAACCATATAGCAAGTGAGCCCTGTTGCAACTTGATCAACTATTCCAGAAAGCATATGCCACAAAACTTAATAGGATGGCACACATAATTCAACAGTTTTTGAGACACCATATTATCTACACAGATTTCAAAAGCTATTTCATATAGACTGGAAATCTAGGCAAAGACCTGCTGCAAGTTGGAGAAACACCAGAAAGATTTCAAGAAGGGAATGCCCAGAAGAAATACAGGGTTTAGAAACCCCAAAGAAATATTTAGGTGCTACCTAAGGGTAGAAATACCCATAAGAACCCAAATTCCGGGGCTGGAGAGGTGGCTCAGGGGTTAAGTCTCTGCCTTGCAGGCAGAAGATCCTGAGTTAGGATCCTAGACCCCACGTATAGACGCCAGGTGGAAGCGGGGGCGGCCTGCACTTCTGATCCTGGTAGGGCGGAGCCTGTGAATCCCGGGGCAGAGTAAATAAGGAGGATGTGGAGGCGGTCCATGGTGGTTCCCTAATTCGTCCATGGTTCTACACACGTACACATATACACACACACACGCACACATGCATACACGCACAATTGAATAAAAAAAAAAAAGAACCCAAATTCTTAGATAATAAATTTTCTTTCTGTGAATTTCTCAGTCTAATGTATTCTGTTATAGGATCAAAAATGGATTAAAACCCTCTCCCAATACAGAAGATAAGTTCTGTAAAGGCAAAAATTATGCTGTAATAAAATTTGAATCATTATTCAGAGGAAAAATAATATCTGACTATTTACAAAATTAATGAGTTCTTGAATGAGGCACTACACAGATACATATGCATATTAACCTCAAAAACCTAAAACTGAAAATTCAGTCATAATGCAGCTATGAATAACTATTGAAGATATTTCTAAACAGATTTTTGTATTTTGTGATATGAAAACTCTCAATGTGTTCAACTGAAAACGTAATTGGGTTGGATTTTTTATTTTGATGCATTTGTTTATTTCAATTGACACAGTAATTTTGTATATTTATATAGTACAGTGTGATATTTCAATAAATGTATACAATGTATAATGATCAGAACACAGTAATTGCCATATCAATCACCAGGAATTTATCATTTAATTATGTCAAGACTATTTAACAATCTCTCTACTACTATGAAAAACTTAATTAGTTGTTGTCAGGCAGCTATCTTACTAAGCTAAAAAAGTGGCTATACAACTATACTCCTGTACCCATTAATTACCTTCTTCCTTGTCAAGCTCCTCACAAAGCCTTTCTAAGCTCTAGTAATCATTGTTTTACTCTCTGTTCCCATGAGATAAAAGTTATCTTCCATAAAGTGAGAACATTTGTTACTTGTTTTTCTGTGCCTGAGTTATATTGCTGCATTTTAAGAATTACATTCTTTTACAGCTGGTTGAAATTCATAAATGTATGCATACATACAAAACATAATTTTACCCATTTTCTATATCTTATATCTGGATTTCACTTCAAAGTCCCTTGTGTTAACATACCTATTGCTCATCTTGGCAATATCGCAGGGTAGCAAAAGTACTCAAGAGTTAGAGGCCATCTTCCAATTCCTTTTGAATATCCACCAGATCTAAATAATAAAATCCTATTGTTGGAGACAGTGGAAATTATGTTTGCAAGTTGTTTAAAAAAATCAAGCAGTAACAGCTGGAATCTGGCTCTGCAGGTTGCTTGGGGGAAAAATATCACAGGGTCTTGCCAGCTGTGAATTCTGTTAGCTACAATAGTAACTATCCTGCCAACTTGTGCAATAGTAGAATACAGATTTTTTTTTTTGCATGTGTGTATATGCCAGTGTGTATTTGTGTAAGGGTATGTTTAGGTGTGTGTCTGCATGTGTGTGTCTGCACATGTGTGTGTTTGTGCATGAGTGTGTGTGTGTGAGTGTGTAGAAAAGGGTACTATGTGTTCCTGTGGAGGCCCAAGGGTGACTACTAGAATCATCATGGACTGGTCTACCTACTTCTTGCTTCACCCTGAGATTTACCAGGCTCCTGCCTTCTGGGGCCAGGATGCAGACTATTCTTTCTCACTTCTGTCTGGCTTTTCTTACTGGCACGGGATCCAAACTCAGATTCTTCTAGTTGTGAGATAGAAGGTAAATACCTGAACCATCTATCAAGCCCTAGAATACTGTTAAGGGGGTATAATGGTTTGAAATGTGAGTTGTCCTCCACAGGTTCATGGGTTTGAAAAAGTCATATCACTTTTAGGAAGTCTAGTGTAAGGAAGACAGTCACAGGGGTGGGTTTTGAGATTGGTTAGCCCCACCCTGCTTGTATAAGTGAGTCTGCTCTTGAACTTGCAGCAGCATCTCTCAGCCTCCATGATGTATTCAGTGAGTGGGCTTCCCCCAGATTCTGCCACCTCCCCATGCCTTTTCCACCATGAAGGACTAATTCTCCCTCTGGAAAAGTAAGCTGAATAAATCTCCCTTCTCCATTAAGTTTTTTACTTTAAGTGTTGTTTCCCAGCAGCAGAGAAGAGCTACTGCTACAGAAATTGGTACCAGATGTGGGGTGTTGTTGTGAGATTGAGTGCATCTGTTATCAATATGCAGTGTTTTGAAGTTGAGAAATTAGTACCAGGGAAATGGGGTATTTCTATGTGAGAGTCAGAATCCAATATCAAAAAGTAAAATTGCTGCTTGTAAAGTTGAGAGAAGTTGGTACCCACAAGTATGGCCATTGTTATGATGTGGCTAGTGTGCCTTTGGAACTGTCTGATAGGAGAAATATGGAGAATTTTGGGACTTTGTACTGGGAAAGCCTTTGCATCTTGGAGACAGGGCCAAAGGAACATTCTAAACCTTGGAAGAGAGCAATGCTGGTAGAAATGCAGACAGTGGAAGACCAACTTGTGATGGTTCTAGGATGGAACAAAGACTGTGCTTGAAACTGTACAAGAGAAAAATGGAGCACTGTGTTGGCATAGAGTTTGATCAAGTTTTGCCCTTGGCCTGTAAGCTTGCCTGAAGTTAAATGGCAGAGGAAATGTCAAGGCAAATGTCTTGACAATGTGGCATGGCTGCTTTTTAGTGCTCTTGTTCAGAGTTCTGGAAAAAGAACAAGGAAACAGGCAAGAAGAAGTAAAAACTGTGATGTTTGATGAGGAAAAATATGATGTCAAATTTGAAAAGTAGAATTAAAGAGAGACAGACAGCGAATTGGTGGCTTTTGTTAAAGAGATGAGCTCCAAAATGAATCAAAGCCTGATGTGTTGTGGGATAATAAAAGAGGCTGCACCTTGAGGCTCAGACCCTCATAGAAGGGTCCCACCCATAAGAATGTAAATTCTTTTGGAAGGGAATCACTGAAAGTCAGAGTTCTGTATTTGAGCTTACAGTAGGAGCTCTCAGCTTCCATGATATCTGCAGTGACCTGAGCCTCCTTCAGGTTCTGCACCCCACCATGCTTTTCCCAGTTTAAAAGACTGTAACTCCTCTTTGGAACTGTAAGAAAATTAAATCTCCATTTTCTCCTTTAAATTACTTGACATTAAGTAGTGTTTCATAGCAACAGAGAAGAATATCCAGTATAGGGGGTAAACAATTTCATTCTGATTGGAATAGATGCCACTTTACAAGAGAGAATCTATGAACCAAATCAAAAGCTCAAATCTGGAACTGTTTGAGAATAAATAGGGAATTTATTGCTTTTGTTTGACAAACTGGCAAAGGACTCAACTTCATGCCAAATATCTATGCTTCTGTTAAAAAAACGAAGCTACTCTTTGCTTTGAATGGCAAAGAACACAAACTTGTGATTCTGT
Source organism: Typhlomys cinereus (assembly GCA_023101885.1). Taxonomy (NCBI): domain Eukaryota; kingdom Metazoa; phylum Chordata; class Mammalia; order Rodentia; family Platacanthomyidae; genus Typhlomys; species Typhlomys cinereus. The sequence continues at coordinate 7,322,718 of JALPQD010000041.1, read as the reverse complement.
CCAAGATACTGAGAATAAATTATGACTGAGATCCCAACCCAAACAAGACATTTATAAAATCCTCCTCTAAGGTTGAGTGGGCATTGAGGAAGTAGGGGGAGTAAGGATGTAATAATGAGAACCTAGGAAAAATGATGCAAAATGTAATCTTCTAGGCACAACATCATTTTTACCACGAATTTTTAGTAGGTGTAATTAACTGCACTGGTTGATAAATCAATATTGGATGGGGGAGGTGTTCATTGTATCCTACTCCTTAGTGATGAACTATTGGATAATATGATAAATTATGGGAGAGAATCCTTAATTGATTTTAACAGTTATTGAATGAAGGTCTTATTTTTTATTCTTCTGTTTTATTTTTTATTTGAGACAGTGTCTTTCTAGGTTTAGTTAAGGCTGATCTGGAACTCACTGTGTGACCCGGGCTGTCCTTAAACTTGGCAATCATCCTGTCACTGCCTCCTTAGTGCTGGGAATATAGGCATGAACCACCAAACTTAACTGCAAATATTTGTAATCTTTCAGAAATGGTTAAGCTAAATAAGCTTTCTAAACTTTTTCATTACTTTTTTTTTCGTTTGGAATTTTCATAATGTGAATGTTTACTTATTTCTCTTTAAGTGGGAAATGCTTTGTTTCTTTTATTTTTTAAATTTTCTTTTCTCTTTTCCATTTTATGTTTTGTTCTGACTTGTTTTAAAGTATGTGTCTCTAAATTTGAAATTCTTCCTTTGGCTCAGTTGGTCTCAACACTGAGACTCTCATCTGTATCTTTTATTTACAAAGTTTATTAGATCTATTTTACTCTCACAATCTTCTTTATCATCACTCCTCATTTTCTGAATTTGTCATTCTTATTATGTGATGCTTTTTTTTTAATTTTTTTTATTATTATTTATTCAACTGTGCGCATGTGCGTGTGTATGTGCGTGTGTGTGTGTGTGTGTGTATGTGTGTGTGTAGAACCACGGACGAATTCGCGAACCACCATGGACGCCTCCACCTCCTTTTGCCCCGGGATTCACAGGCTCCGCCCTACCAGGACCAGAAGCACAGGCCGCCCCCGCTTCCGCCTGGCATCTATACGTGGTATCTGGGATCCGAACTCAGGAACTTCCGCCTACAAGGCGGAGGCTTAACCCCTGAGCCACCTCTCCAGCCCATGTGATGCTTTCTTAATTTCACTGATTGTTTTCAATTATTTGGGACTATTTCATTTTCCCTTTTTTTGAAGTTTAATACTAAAGAGCTATTTTTTTTCCCTTTGTTACTATGTTATTGTGATTTCTTATGTTTATTTGCAATGCTGGAATTTAAAATGTTAGAGCAGTTGCTACACCCAACTTTACATGGATGTGTTCACGATAAATTATTTCCTTCTGGTGATGCCTTCTGTGGCATTGGTTATTTAGGGTACATTGGCAGTGGTCCTTGATGGTTACTTTAGCATAATGTTCATCTACTGTAATCAATATTGGCAATGTCTCTGCACGGAATTCATGCACTTGACTACTAAAATTTCAGGTGGTCTGCTTTTTCCATCCAGTAATTTACAAAGGCTCTGGGGATCCAATCTCTAGTCTCTTAATGTGTATGCAGTGTTCTAACTGTTAAGCAATGTCCCCAGACTTGTTTCAGAGAATTCTGTCTTAAGTTGACAGTCCAGCTTTGGGAGTTAGCAGAACATTTATAGTAATTCTTAAGAATTCAAGAATACTCTAATACTACTATCTATCTATGTGCTACTATTTTAAATTTTAAATTTCTCTTTCTAATAATAAAGTTTAAAAACTATTAAATATCCCCATGGAATACAACAAAAAATTAAGAATACCAGGTTTGTATATATCACAAATCATCATAAACTCCAAGTTATGTTGATACCACTGATACTTATTAGCTGTAACTAGTTTAATCTATCTTTTTTGATGCTACTATTCTGGAAATCAAGACCTCAAAATGGCATATAAATGGAGATATTAAAATACTAATAAGTATTCAAAGAGTAACTGATGCTCAATTATCATTGATCAAATGATTTTATTTAAAAAACAATGCAATGTGCTGTCAAAGAGTCACATACTCATGTATTTCACTTTTATTTTAAGAGATTAAAAAATATATATGCTTAATATAACACTACATTAATATAGTAATTTTATACAAAGAGAAACTATCATTTGATGGTCTTTTGTTTATCATCCAAAAAATACATGAGAGAAAATAATGTACAGAGTATGAAAGCATGAAAGAGCACAAGTAACATGAAGCACAAGGAGAACCTAGAGAGCCTGATGACAAATAAAGGTTTAAAATCAATGTTTTCTTCTCATTTTCAGACTGTTAATATTTTAGGAATTCCTCCTATTTTCTCTTCTAGTCTTCTAAACATTTTATCATATCATGTAAACATGAGCAAGTCACTCAGTATAAGCCTCTCATAGGCGATGGACAATATTTCTTTTTAAATGGATTCTATCTTTCCTAAAAGACACGAATCACTACTAAGTTGCCTAATGTGGAAGTTAATGCATGTATTTGAACAATTCAGTTTTCTTTCATATGCAAAAGATATTCTTGTATTCTCAAAAAATAAAAGTATTAGGTCCTGTAAAATCACCCAGTGAATAAATACATCTGTGTACAAGCTGGATACCTGAGTTTAATACTTGGAACCCACATGGTAGAAAGAAATAAGTAACTTTGGAATGTTGTCTTCTGACATCCGCAAATATACTGTAATACTACTATCTATCTATCTGCTACTATTTTAAATTTTAAATTTCTCTTTCTAATAATAAAGTTTAAAAACTATTAAATATCCCCATGGAATTCAACAAAAAATTAAAAACACCAGGTTTGTGTACATCACAAATCATCATAAACTCCAAGTTATGCTGTGAAAATGAAATAGCCACTTCCATAAATTATATATTCCTAAATAAAATACAAAGCAAAAATGTGTAACGGTTACTCTTAACTATTGCTGTGAAAGAACACCCAAAGTCAAATAGCTTAAGGGAGAAAGGGAGAGTTATTCAACTTATGGTTCCAGAGAGAAGGTACAGTCTCTCAAAGCAGAGGCGGCATGGCTGCTGGCCAAAGCTGGAGGAGGCTAAGTCACTGCAGAAATCTTGGAAGCTGAGAGCTGCAAGACTGCTTGCTGCAAAGGCCTACTTCTCCTAGCAGTAGGGTGGGACTAATCCACCTCAAGGCCCACCCCTTGTGACTGCCTTCCTCCAGAAAGGCTCCACCTCTCAAGGTGCCATGACCTTCCCAAACACAAGAGACTGTGGGGGACACATTTCAAACCATAACAAAATATTTTGACCAAGTTTCAGTTTTACTTTGACATGGTGATTATGTATATTTCTAACAGATTAAGGACAATGTTCTTTCTAATTTAGCCATACATTAATCTAATTACCTTAGTCACACTTTCAAATTAACTCAAACTTTCATATATGCTATATTTCTGGACTTTGTCCTATGAAAAGACAGATCAGGATTTTATCCATTGTAGGTGAAGAATAATACACCTAGGAGATTTTTCTTTTTAGTCTTGAAGTTTTATATATGCAAGTAAATGAATTTATATTTTATCCCATACTACCTTATTCTACATTCCAGTAATCTCTGTCACTCCCTATCCCATTGCTTGCAAGATCTATTTTTTTCTTATATGAATTGTCTTTCCCCAACAAATACCCATTTAAGCTTTCTACTCTGATCCATGTGAGAAAGATGATTGTAATAAAATATAAAAAAGTAATAGATAATTTCAAATTTTGCTGTAAATATTTGGTTGGTTTTACACTAGGATTACACAGGAAGAACTGAAATTTAATCCTTATTTTGTTCCTTCGTCCAATATGTAGTTCAAAGATACTAAACACAATTACATAGTTGATCATGCCAAATGAAAATGCCTTTCACTCAGGACCTCACTCTAAAGTCTTCATTGGCTGAAAACTTATATTTAAGTAAAAGTAGCTACCCACTCCTTCTAAGGTTACACAATTAAACAAAAGTATAATATTAAGTTTAAGCATACTGATTAAAACATTAGCCAGCATTAATCATGAACACTTGAATTCAAATGGAAGAGATTGCTAAAAATATATTTCTAAGATCAATCATATAAAATGCTGTTAATTACTTAAAACTACTGAACCTCTCATGCAAAATTAATAGGAATACAAAAGGTCACAGTGATTTTGGAAAACAGTCTTTAAGTTTCCTATAAAATATATACTTATGACTCATAAAAACTATCTGTCTTTTTATTTACGAGGACAACATATTCCATGTAAAATGTGGACATCAAATTTGTGGAAGAGGGGGCGGTAAGATTGTAAGAGCACAAGGATGGGAGGAGTAATGATATGCAAGATACTCCACACAAGTTAGGGCCGAAGCAATCATATTTGGACTTTACATGCCCTGTGCAATGTCCAACACACTATTGACCTCACAAAGTCTAGCATTTGCTAAAGGCCCTAGGATCCTGAGAGGCAAGGGATTGACAGTCACAGTAGTGTTCCTATGCTTAACGGGAACACAGAAAAGGGTTCTGGGAAATGCTACTGGGTCCTTGCACCTCATTGGAGAGGAGGACCCAGAGGAGAGTTTGGCATGCACATTAAAGGATACTCCAGGGATCGGAGGGGGAGACACTAGGGGATGGAGAGGGAAGAGGGAGGGGAGGAAGGCACAGGGGGATAGGGGGTTGAAGGGAGGGGGGACCGGTGTAACTGTTAAGTTTGTATGAGTGGAAATAAAAAATAAATAAAAATAAAAATAAAATGTGGACATCAAAACTAAAAAGTAGTATCATTTATGACACTCAAATACTGGAAAAAAGTTTTGAAAATAAGAAATATATAAACAAAACTGTAGAATATCTACACCATGGAATACTTAGTACACAGCAACAATGAATAAATATATTATTGATATATTAAACAAGTGAATTTCAACATAACTATCCTGAGTTAAAAAAGTAAGTCAAAAAACAAATTTTCTGCATACAATTATATGAAACTTTAGAAAATACAAATTAATACGAGGAATGAAACAAAAGTCAATGGTTGTTAAGGATTCAATGTACAAAGAAAAGTAAGACAGAGCTTACCTGCCATATTATGTGTTCCTACCTATAAGTCTTAGGGTATGGGATGGAGATGCATCTCAACAATACAGTTCTTGTCAAGCATGCTTTATGCATTGGATTAAACCCCAGCACCACAAGATGACATAAGTTTAGCTGGATATGTGACACATATCTGTGATTCCAACCCATAAAGTTGAAGCAAGAGAATTGTTGTTTTATTTAGATTATCCTGTGTTACATAGTGAATTCCAGATCAGAGCATACTATTTTATTTTAAAAAGAGAAAGGAAAGTTCTCAGACTTGCATTATATATTTTATATTTCTAATTATAAAGTACCAAGTTATAAATGCCTAAACCACAGTCATCCCCCCAAAAAACAATAAAAACTCTCCCTTGTCACTTCAAGTATACATGAAAGGAATTGCCATTGTTTGGGAAAACATACTTTGATACTATTTTGTGTATTCATACTGGTGTGTGCATACTCATACCTGTGTGTGCATGCACATGCTCAGTATGCACACACATATTGAGGCTATAAGTCAACAGAGGGTATCTTCCTCAATATCTTTCAAACCATATTTTCCATTATTTTGTTTTATGAGTTTATTATATGATATATATACATATATACATAACCATTGCAAAAAGTGGAGCTAATATATATGTAAAATATTTTCACCATTATTAGCACAATCACCCATCTGTATACTCCAATCTTTTGTTGATAATAAAGGCAGGGAATTTTATATTGTGTGAAATTTTAACATTAGGTCTAAGTATCAGTCTACTTTTTGACACTGTTTTTCACAGTATAAAGGTAATAGCTATAGATGTTAAATCTTATTACCTTTCACTAATTCAATAAGTCATGATAAAAATATTTTGTTTTAAAGGATTCATTGGATGATTAATATTAAGTGTATTTTAAAAACTATGCAGAATGTCATTTAGTAAATCACACAGCATGATTTAGTACATTGAATTAATTCATTACAACCATACACTGTGCCCATTCAATTCCTGGGGGAAAAAAGCAAACCAGAATAAAAGCACACAATGGAAACAGTAACATGGAGAGTTACTAAAGAGTTGTGTATTTCATGTCAGTTGTGTATGGTGAAGAAATGAGTTAAAATTTGGATCTTAGAGATGGAAATATCTTTGCATAATCTTATAGACTTGGCTTGAGACTATGTGATTTTTATAAGAGTGCTCTCGTTTGGGAATTGTTTGAAAATCAACCAGATGGAAAGCAGGGCACAGTGGGATAAATCATTTATCACAATGACAATGTGTAAGCATCAGCGATCCTCTCAATATATGGAAGCAAGAACTGCAAATGTGGGGCAGCTTTGAAGCCGGACTACTGGAATTTGGCAAGACTTGAATTTCTCATTAATGTAATGACATTAATTCACTAACCATATATTTCAAACAATTCACTCAAGGGTTGCCACACAGAAGAACTTGTAACTGAACCTTTTCTTCACAGGAAAAGTAAGTTTTGTACATTCAGCAGATATTTTTATACTTCTTAGAAGAAATAATTATCTCTACACTTAAAAATAGCAACTCTTTTATATTAGCTGTCATACAAAGTAAACCACTACAATAATTAACCAAAATAAAATCAACATTTAATTATTAATGAATACACAATCACCACAATTTAATTAGATCTATTATTTCAAGAATTTTCTAACAAGGATTTCTGAAGAAACAAATATCTAATCTCTCATATTTAACTATAGACCCTTGTTTTTAATTCATGTCTCAGGAATAACATAACCTAAATTTCCAATATGCAATTTTTTCTTAACTAATCATTCAAAATATATGAAACACCATATTTATGGCAAAAGAAATGTGAACTTTGAAATTCTAGGCTCATAATATGGTATCTCATAACTTGATTTAGGTCAAACTATTGATCTTAAAAACTAGTTTTCTTCATTTGTTACTCATATGTAGTACTACTAGGTCTAGGACTAAGGATGTATTTAAGTTAGAATATGTGTTTAGCATTTACAAACATCAAGTTAGAGCCTCAGTGTCATAATACCCTATTCTTATGGAAGGCAGCCAGCATTCTTAAATTTTTTTTGTAATAATGTAAAAAAATACTGAACCATCTACCACATTTTAAGGAATATATAATTCTACAAGGATTTCATTTGAAGCACTTTATTACTTCCACATAAGTTGCGAGTATGAATTTCTTTCATTTCAATTTCTACATTTGTCTTTTTGAAATTTTTCATAGTCTGGGCAGAGGGGAGTTGTTGGTCTTCTGGTAAACTGAAAGATGCATGCAAACAATTCTTCCTTTTATTGAATCTAGGGATTTTAGATTTTTTGCACAAAGTAGAGTAAGTTGAAGACGTTTTTCCTATTTTATTTCTTCTATAACCCAATTGTGCAGAAAACAATGCTGTCACATTTATTGTGCATCTTGGTGCTGGTGGTTAATATTTATGTAACATAAATATAAAAATACATGATAATATTTGTAGATCAATTATGTGAAAGCAAAATGTGTCACATCGTTCGTTGATAACTAGGGAAAATCTTGGCAGAATTTGAGAAAACTTTAACTTTCAAAATGAAATTATTTTATTGTTATTTTTATTATTTGGTACACTTTTTAATAAGTGCATGTTAAATGAAATTATCATAACTGTTATAAACCTATTACCTACATATATATGTTTTGATATTATGCATACCTATTAATATTTATATAGAAATTCTTACAGTTCACCTTCATTGTTGCTGATAAAATCATGACAAAAGTGCTTAAAGGAACAAGGATTTTTTTCTCTTATGATAGTCCAGTTACAGATATTTGTCCACATACTTGGAAGAAGAGCATATACCACCATCAAAGGGCAAAAGTAACTAGACACACCATCTGCAAATGACAGCTGAGAGAGGAACAATCTGAATTTGTCAGACCAGTTATGTCTGGACAAGTACACACATGGATGCCACTTTCTCAAACAGCCCACTCCATTAAATTCACCTAACCAGGGACAAGTCCCACACACCACGACCTGGGTCTTCCCCATCCACTAGAAAATCTCCTACAGGTTTGCTTTACGCTTCACTCAAGTACTAATTCTTTACAAATATACCCAGAGTTCAAACCCTCAACTGTCCACTTGACACCTACATCTTACTATGACAGAAATAATATCTGAAAGAATGTCTGCCAATATTAGGATGAATCACCTTGGAATTGTGTTTATGAATAAATATTGATAGTAAGTAAGTAAAAATTGATAACTTTTATAATCTTGCTAAAGTGACTTGAGGTAGCTAAATAACTCTTCCTCAAATCTTTCTTTTTGTTGATATAGTATGTAGCCTATTCTCATGTAACCTAAACTGGCCCTACAAAAACACTATTAAGCTCAGGTTTGTCTCAAACTCATAGCAATCCTCCTATCACAGACTCCAAAGTCCTGAGATTACAGGTATGGGATACAATGTCTAGCTGTACCCCAATTAGCTTAGCGTCCCTATACACACATTCTCATATGCATACACATATATTCTTAGTTATAAATTCAACACATCAATTAAGATATATTATTAATAATAGACACCTTGGTATAGCCATTGCCTAGATATATCATACATTCTGAAGAAATAGATTTTAATATAATTAACATTTATGGGGAAAAAATTAAAACAATTTAAAAAAAGAAGTAACATCTTAGCAATGGAAAGAAAAATAAAATCACAAAAATAAAGTGAGATAAAGTAGAAAGTAGTAGAACTTATCTAATGTTATACTTATCTGTAAAGAGATGTATGTTATGTACAAAGTCAAATGACTCTCCTGAAACAAATCTAATAATAATACCTATATATTTTTAATTCTTTCACCTGAACTCTTTGTGTAATTACTGAGAGAAAACCAATTTAAAGGCAAAAAATAATATATCTATCACAAAATCTAAAAGTGGAAGGAACTATCACTCTTTGGAATATTTAATCCTCAATTTAAAGTTATAGAAATACAAATAAATGCTGTACCTAATCTGGTGCCTAAACAAGCAGGACAGAGATCAAGAATGGTATCTCTCCTTAGAGGACACTGAAATACTAGGTAGCAATCACTGATGTTCCAGCAAATACATTAAAAAACTGTTCCATCTCCCTAGCCACCAGAGAAATGTAGTAAAATTACCCTGGGATATTATCTCACCCTGGTCAGAATGGCGAAATTCCAAAATACATACAAAAACAAATACTGGAGAGGATATGGGGAAAAGGGAACCCTCACACATTGCTGGTTGGAATGCAGGCTTGTACAACCACTCTGGAGATCAGTATGTTAGTTTCTGAAAGTGTTACAAATTGAACTGTCATATGACCCTGCTAAACCACTATTGGAAATAATACCCAAAATTGAATCATTTTACTATAGTAGTATGAGTACATCCATGTTCATTACAGCACTAGTCACAAAACCAAAGTCATGGAATCAATCTGAATGTCCAACAGATGATGGATGGATAATGAAAATGAGGTACATATATACAATAGAATAATACTCAGCCATCAAAAATGAATTAATGAAATTTGTTGGTATATGGATTTAACTGGAAGAAGTTATACTGAGCAAAGTATCCCAAGCACAGAAAGTTAGATGTCGCATGTTCTCCCTTATAAGAAAAACCTAGTTCCAAACCCTTATAATGATATATTTAAGGAAAAATCTCTATAACAGTCATTATAATTGCATAGGTTTATAACTAGTAGGTCAGGGTAAAGAAGATTCCAAGAGAATGGAGACAAAGGAGCACAATTCAACAGAGAAACTAGGCCATGGTCAAGAACTGCCTCTAAGTAGTGAAATATTTGACACTGCCCACTCTCACTTTCCTTCTTATTCACATGTGTTTGGATGGGTTTGAAGTACTGGGCATGTGCCCCTGGTCATAGAGAGGATAGGGTTGTTAATTAGTTGGTAGCCAATTAGCCTGGAGGCTAGAACACTAGTGTGTTATACTCCTATTTTTCTCTTTTTTAAAGCCTCTTCTTATATAAAGACCTTTAAAAAAAAAAGCAGTCTTTTTATCTTTGGTTAAGAGAGGAACTATACACCCAGACAAGATGCAGCCTTGTGTAGTGAGAGAACAGCAAAGCTTAAAACAACAGCCAAATTCCTATGCAAAATTCCTATGAACCTTACAATGAAACTAGGCCACCCAAATCTCTCTCCATATCAATGGTCCTGGATTCTTTCAGAAGACGGGGTGGTAAGACTTTAAGAGGCTAAAGATGGGGAAGTCCACCACCGGACAAGATACTCCACTCAAGACTGGGCTGTGGTAGCCAGGAACTCACTGTAATGAAATTTGACCTTACCAGCCTGCACAATGACAGATATGTCAATATGCCCCCATAGAATACCAAGGATCTCAGGGGAGATGGTTTCAGGAAGTAGGATACATAGAGGCAAAGGGTTAGACAGGTATAGGGGAGTACCCACATTAGTGGTCAGCACAAGCAGAGGCTCCTTCATTTGCCACAGAGGCCTGACTCCCACTAGTGTAGACTATCCATAGAGAATTCCCAGGCCCATACTAGCTGACAGACAGGAGGGGGGAGGGAGGAGATTGGAAGCACCAGGAGCAAGGGAAGGGAAGGGCAGAGAGAGGGAAGGGTGGGAGGCGGAAGAGGAAAAGAAAGGGTGGCAAGGATACATGCCCACTGAGTTCGTATAACTGGAAAATTTTTTAAAGTATTTTTGAAAATAAGTGAATATTGTTTAAATTTTATGCAAATTTATACATAAATATATAAAGCTATAACTTATGAAAAATATTTTGAAGCAGAAGTTGAAACTAAAAATTATCTTGTATGTTTCAAACTAATTAGAGAGAAAGTGAAGGATAACTCTACATATTAAGAGACAAAACTAAAAATATAATAAAACAGTATCACTTGAATTTTCTAAGAATATTTTTAATGAAATCAATAATAGAACTTGCAAAGCAAAGATGCCAAGTAACTATGTCAAACATGAAATGATCTAATACTCAATTCTACTGCAGTTATTTAACCAAAGAATAAAAAAGTATGTCTCAATTAAAATATCATATGCTCACAAGATTATTTGTATTTGACTTTACAAAGAGTTTTCCTTCGAACACTTGGCTACAGACTATAGATATGTAAGCTAAAGATTGGTATTCCACTAGAACTTTATAGATTTCTTCATCTTCTTTTGACTATTGTTCCATTCTACAACATGCTCATATCTTTTCAAATCCATTGAACTCACAATCTCTGTCATCTAGGTTAAACCAAAGATTACATCTTTATCATTTGACACAACTAGGTGGCAAATCAAAATTGTAGGAGGAATGAACAAGGTTCAAGTCTATTGTGGAGGCCCCATAAACCTGCAGGTAACAAATAGTATGTACTAAGCACAACTGGGAGCCTTGGAATTTTCAAAAGGCCTGAATTTAAAAGACTGTTTTGCAGCTCACGTACTTTATGGCCTTAAGCAATTAATTTAAACTCACCAAGCCACACATTACTTGAAAAATGAAAGTAATGTCAGTTAACTAAGAAGATTAAATGAAGTGTATATGAAACACTTTGCACCAATCCCCGATATGTTAGGAACTTAATATGCATTAGAGCTTTCCTTTAAGCTACTGTTGTTTACTCTACTGAATTAACTTCAAGGAATTTTTTAAATCAATTTTATTCTGGTCTCCACATTCTCTAAAAACTTGAATATATATTTGATTACTGATGTTTTTAGGTTTTCAAGTTTCATGACAAGAAATGGATTATCATGTTTGAAATACCATTGGCCAGACATCATGCATTCAATATCTGTTTATATGGATTAGAAAACTTTATTTAATATAAGGATTATTTCATAAAAGTTTAAAATCATCAAGTTCATTAACCTCTACCAAAAGTCCAAGTCCATTCCTAAATTTTCTATCTTAGGTAAAGGTACCAACATCCAGCCTGGTACCCAAGCAAGAGTAAATCAGTTAACCTAGACTATAAGCTCCCAACATCTGTATTCAGTCAAATATCAATGATCAATTCTAACTAATATGCCTCTGGAACCTCTGTTGCACTCTACGGAACCTCAGTATTTTTCCCTTGAATGGCAGCAATTGCTGCTCTTTCCTTCCATCAAATTTATTGTAAACCTCTGACATTTTTGAATACATCACTCAGTTTCTATACAATTTACTTCTCTTTATATTCCAACGATATTATTTACAAATCTTCCCCCTTAAATCTTTGTTCCAGTCTCTTTAGCTTCACTGTTAGTCCCCTCAACAACAAACTATTTTCCACTCTCCCTGGAACGTTGTGCCCTGATTTGTCATCTATCCAACACTGAGCCCACAATGCATAGGTGAAAAAAATTCCATCCTTCCAAACATTACCCAATATACCAAAGCGAACTATTCCCTTTCTTTCTTGTAAGCTAATAACACTTCGGATGTACTCATATAATGATGTCTATCGCAATTCAATGCAGTTACTACCTTACATTCCTTTTTCTTAATCTTCTATAATCAAGATCATTATGAAATATTTACCTTTCTCTAGAGAATTAAAATACAAACACAGTAAGGGATTTATAGATGTTCATATCATTATATATGTCATTAATTTGTTTTCTTCTATGTAATGGTCTTAATTATTTTAAAATTTCTATTGGAGAATTATTACGCTATTTTTAAAGTGCTTTTTGTTCCTGTGCATACATTTCAGAAAAAGTTCAGTGAGAATTTATGAGAATAACATTATTATTAGCTGATTTCAGTGACTCCATTGCTTTGAAAAATATTATTTATGGCAATGACCACTTGCATGTTTTCTTTATAATTTGAATGCTCCAATACCAAAGATGCATTTTCTTTCTATGATTTTTTAAGCTGGTGTGATAGTTCTTAAAACATTTTATCATTTTATATTTTCATCCATATAATAAAAACTAAATAATTCTAATACCAATTCTAACATATATTCTTTAAAAATAATATGCATAGTAATTTGTATGACATACACAGATGCCTCAGATCTGTGAAAAAAAGAGAATATTAATAAGATATGTAAAGTAAGCAGGTATGCTGTATCCTACGGGGAGTCTATATGATGCTACTATGACCTTTTCCACCATCCTTACTCCCAGAGTAAACATATATACATTAGAAGGGATTCTGTAAGGATTTACAAAATAACAGCCATTTAATTTGAATCACTGAAATAGCAAAATTGATTTTATGAATACTCAAAATGATCAATAATACAGCTTCTAGTAGATCCTGGAAAGCTTTGAAACACAAGGCATATAGGTCAATGTTACTTTATTTAAAATTCTGGACAGGTAGAAGAGACAAAGCTGGTCATCAGATGGATTTATTACCTGTTGGAGTTATAAGTCCTGGTGATAGGAGGCCTGGGACTGCATGAGGTAGAAGGCGCGTGTTTTCTTGCAACACTCCCAAAGAACGCTTAGGGGGCCTGCCAGGCCTTGAACTGTTGAAAGACAAAGATGAAGATCAAATACCATCATTTACTATATTTATTTTTGACATATTAATTAATCATGAGTGAATATAATTTTATATCATGGAATTTGTACTTTCAAGGATTACTAAAAGACCAGAACATTTGACTAATCGCCCCCAAGTCATGAGGGATCAATTTCCAGTTTAGATTTCATTTGCAAGCAGGAACTTTGCAATATATCCAGCTACTTGTGATGACTGGTATCAGCATATACTACTAATATCTGAGATAGTGAGTGACAAAATTAAGTTTGTGCAGATTATGAAGAAGTGATTAAACCGCTGCTTAGCATGTCAGAGGTGAAGGGTGAAGAACTTAAAAATGGAGAATATAATCCAAGGTTTATTACCAAGTATACAGCTACTAACAACCCAGTCTCAGTAGGTCTCCCACACACAAACACGCCTACCTATTTTTTAAATCAGGCTAAATAACCAGCAGTACACTCTCTTGAAATGATTGCATTAAGAAAACCTACAATATAAACTGCCTTATTTTCCTCAGATTTTCCCCCTGTAACTGATGAGTTCAATATACTTTTAAAATAATCTAAATATGAGTGCTTAAAATATGACTTTTTAATGTTGTCTAATAGAATGTTGTTGCCTTTCAGTCGAAATGTGGTAGGTAAATCTGAATAACAGGAATTTTGGCAAAATAACGTTTTAAATAGCCTAAGCACCCAAAGAAAAAAAAAAAACAAAAACAAAAAATGAACAATAACAACAACAACAACAACAACAACAACAACAACAACAAAACATTAGGTGCAGAAGCACAGTATTCCCCCAAAAGAATTTCGGGTCACAAAGAAATTTAAGTTAAACTACAATCTATCAATTTCTCATAGTAAAGTGTTTCATTGATTTAACACAAATTGTGCTTGCACAGAGGTACTAATATCCAGATCATATTTCATAAACCATGCTCATGATACTTTCCTTCTTTGAATACCAATATTGTATGCCATTCTAGAATGAAAAATTATTGTTTTCTCATTTAATGTTTAAATCGTATAAATTTACCCTCCTCTTTTCTGTGCCATGGCTTATTTTATTCAATTTAGTGTTTTTACCCTGTTTTAACTTTTTCTGTTTCATGACTTTCTTGCTTCTTAAATGAAATGAAAAAGAGAAATTTAGTGCTGGTTCAAGTGATGGAAAGTAACCCAGATCATTGAATAATACTCACATGGTTTATATTGTCATATGAAAATGGCACATTATTTTGCTTCATCAAATCTGTATATTCTAAGAGCATTCTCATATATTCTGTCTGTTATACCTCACACTTTCTATTAAAATTCACTCATTATTCTTTGTACTTTTCCACTAGAAGTGTTCATTCATGATTATTCTTCACATTCATAGTCTAACACAAGTGAATATTCTGAAGCTCTCTCTACTCTCTATGATGAGCCATGTGAAATATGAAAACAAGCTTCAAACAGAATATACTGGAAACTGTACAGTTTAACAAGTTCTGCTTAATTCATTTAGTCAGTTTGAAATATCTCTTTTCCAGAAGCTGGCACAGATTCAAGAGATCCTAGAAGACTCTCAGTTCTACTTCAAATTATATAATTTGAAAAAAAAATTGATCAAGTTTCCTTTCATTACATACATATTGGACAATTCCAGACTTGTGACATGAATGCCTCAGTCATATTTAAAACATATGGCATACAATAGACAGTATAGTATTTCCAATGCTAAAATAATTCTAATTCACAGTTTATATTTTATTGTGATTAATCACGAGGCTTTGCAACTGCAAGCTAAGCTCCAGCAAGGCAATATGCATATCCACTGTGTATGTCACCGAATCTTAAGCAATTCTCGTGACTTCTAGCCTAAAGGAGGGTCCAGAAAATGGTCAGTTTGATCAATTAATTTAAATAAGCAGGGAATATCCTTTGACTCTTTTTATAGTTTCTAAATTTTCCTTACATTATTCTGTTGTCCTTGACAAAATTAATGGGGATCTAATTATATTAATCATTGGATAATTTTTTTCCAAATCCTGGTCTCTACCATGATAAGAAAATTCAAGACACATTCTCCTCAAACTTGAATTAAATATAAAATAAAGAAGGTAGGGAAGGTCAAGTTAAATGCCACTGTGTTATATTCTGAGAGGTAGCAGGGATACAGAGATCTACTTAATGACTAAATGTTGCTATAGTCAGACACATGCAGTAACAATATCACATATTTAGTTATCTAGTAAATATATACTAGGTAGCTACTTGATCTTCATCAGGAACAATGCCAGATATACAGGCTAAAATGTAAATTTGAAAGGAGAGTTTCTTTAGTAAAATTTTTCCCAACAAAATAGCATGAGAACATAGAAGTTGTACTTGTGACAAATTTATAATTTGGTGAAAAGAATTGTATTATTATGTAAAGCTTATTATTGGTTTTTTCAGTGAGGATGGTGATGTAAAGTCTCCTTTCAAACTACATTAAATGAATCAGTGAACAAAAAAGCACTGATTTAATTTTATAGCAAAAAATTTGTAAGCCGGAATAAATTAGTTAGAATTAAACTTCTAAAATTGCTTTAGATTCAATAATGCTATATAAATATAATTATTTTTTACAAATTATATAATTTATAAATAAAATTATTATAACTATTATTATTCTTAGACTTAATTATCCTATATATGAAGATATTACAACTTCTGAAGTTCAAAAATTTCATATGCAAGAACACAATTTTGAAAATATGATGAAAGACTGCAGGATACAAATGCTGGAGAGGACGTGGAAAGAGGGGAACTCTCCTACATTGCTGGTGGGAATGCAGGCTCATTCAGCCACTTTGGCGAGCCGTCTGGAGATTCTTAAAGAAATTAAAGATTGAAATGCCATATGACCCTGCTATTCCACTTTTGGGAATAACCCCCCACACAGCAGAGGTTCACCTCGATAGCACAAGCACGACCATGTTCATAGCAGCACTGTTTACAACAGCAAAGTCATGGAATCAACCCAAATGTCCAAGAGTTGACAAGTGGATAAGGAAACTGTGGTACATCTATACAATGGAGTACTACTCAGCCATCAAAAATGATGAATTACTGGAATTTGCTGGGAAATGGATGTCATTAGAAACAATTATATTAAGTGAAGTATCCCAGACCCAGAAAATAAAGCGCCGTATGTACTCCCTAATAGGTGGTTTCTAGTACCAAACCCACCCAGCCCACCTGGAGACAGTAATTGCAAGGATTATGAACAGGAGGGATGGGGTAGGAGGGCCACACCAGAAAAAAGGAGAGAAGGGACCATGTTACAGCAGAGAAAATAGGCCTCCATCAAGGACTCGAATAAGTAATGAGACATATGATTAAGTTCACAGACTTTTGATCCTGATCATTTACTACTGAGGGAGTATGATCTCACCAGAAGAGGAGGGCATATAGTCTGGCAGATAAAAAGTAACCATTTTGCAAATGGGTGATAGACCCCTCCCTCACTGTGGTTTCCCACTTTTATTACATCTACCTTTGAATGTGCTTTTATCACAAGACTCTAGTTTAACAGCTTTTTGTCTCTGGCCAGGGGGTAACATACAATGCTCACCAGGATGGAGTAAAGGGCATTGCAGGAGCAGCAAAACTGCAAAAGAAAATCAACAAACCACAATCCAGAACTTCAGAGACTCTATATCAACCACCTAGAACTAGGCCAGCCTAATCTCTCCCCATCCTGAAGCTCAGGGAAATTTGTGGAAGAAGGGGTGGTAAGAGTGTAAGAGCAAAAGGATGGGAGGAGCAATGATATGTAAGATACTCCATACAAGTTAGGGCTGAAGCAATCATAATTGGACTTTACATGCCCTGCGCATTGTCCAACACACTATTGACCTCACAAAGTCTAGCATCTGCTAAAGGCACCAAGATCCTTGGAGGCAAGGGATTGGCAGCCACAGCAGTGTTCCTATACCTAAGGGGAACACGGGAAAGGGTTCAGGGAAAGGCCACTGGGTCCTTGTACGTCATCGGAGAGGAGGGCCCAGAGGAAAATCAGGCATGCACAAGAAAGGACTCTCTGGGAATTGGGGCGGGAGGCACTGGGGGATGGGCAGGGAGGGGGGTGGGGAAGGGGAGCAGGGGGTACGGGGGGGAGGAGGAGGGAGGGAGGGAACTGGTGTACCTATTAAGTTTATATGAGCTGAAATAATAATTAAAATGTATTAATAAAAAAAATAAAAAATAAAAAAATAAAATAAAATTTATAGAAGTCATACTTAGTAGCTGATGTTTCATACTTCTTATCTTTAACAGTTTTATTAGCATCATGCAATACTTAACATATTAATCAAGATAAACGTGGTGATTTAGCAATGAAGCTGATATTTTGAATGACAGTTTAATCAGTACAGGTTTAAAGGTTTATCATTGAAGCTTCCTGTTTCTCCTAAAATATTGATTGTATTACTAATCTCAGTAATGCTTTATTTTACAGGGCACAAATAACCATGTAATTATTCTTTAATTGAATGCTAATTGCCTCTTGGTAGTTTGAGTTAAATTACAAGGTTATTTGTACTCTATAAAATGAAACCAATTTTTTTCAGAAAGTCCCACACAAATAGCTCAGATGCAATTTCATCCATGCATAATACAAAGACAAGTTGTTAAGATACATATCAAACAAAAACCCAAATATATCAAAGTTTTTCTTAAATCACTCGGCTAAACAAGTAAGGATTTCAGTTTTATAGAGTAAGTCCTAATTACAACATTGAAAGTTTATTTGGACTGAAATTATAAAATGAATTCTAACTTTTTTAAGGCCACTCTTGAACATAATTTATCCTAACATGATTTTCTCTTTCATTAAATGAAACAAATTTAAGAGAATTGAAATGTTAACATGGCATCCTGAGATCTGGAAATAAACCAAGTAAATAGCCATTGTACTTCACATTTCTACAATTGAACTGATTTTATCTCCAACTTGTAAACTGTAGAGATGGCAGTTCTCATTGAGGGAATTTTTTTGTCTTTTGTAGCCATGAGATGTGACACAGTCACTGCTCTGTTACAAGTTATAATAAGTGATATATCTAATACTTTGCTCATTGAGAAATTTCCTTTTATTATGTCATGTAGTTATACAATTATTAATCAATTAATAAGATAATGGAGAATAACACAAAGAAAAAACACTTATTGATAAATTAATGAGACAATGTCTTTAATATTTTAAACTATTGGCTGTTAGATAATTTAGTGGAGAATCATGCCATTCTCTTCAATAAAAGTGTGTCTTATGATTATTTAAATAAATAAAAACAATATTTCATCACAGATTGAGAAAACTAAAAGAGATATACTTGCCAGTAATTGCAATGTTCCTAGTAACTTATACAGGCTACTGCAATTGAATTATTTAAGTATGAGCTGTTAGCAATGACCAGGGATATACTCTTCTTTTTCAAAAATGTTACTAACACTTAAATTCCTTCAGAAAGTCCCTAAAACTTTCATTTTATCTTATATTAGATGTCCCCCAAAGCAAGAATTAAAATAACTTTGAAGGTACCATTCACCTGTCTGTAAGAGCATTTCTTTGACTTTCAAAATACTTCACAAATTAAATAAGAATCTTTATTAGACACAAAATTAAATTTTAACTGCATCATGGATTAATAAAAATTCACTGGGTTTTACATTATTATAATTGTTCAAGAATGCCAGTGGTATTTAAACAGTAACCTACCTTACTATGTTTATGAAGACAAACTCTAACCTCACAGCAACATGAATACATATTTTCTCAGTATCAAGATGATCACTTGTCTAACTATTGCACTGTATTGCCAAATAGATCAAAGGCATCAGCAATAACTGAAGCAACTCAGTCATCCATACAAAAAAGCAATCAACATTAATCATATATAAAATAGTTTGATTTGACAACTAGAAATCAATCGATATATTAACTTTTGTAAAATTGTTCTTATATTAAACTGTGAATCGTCAACTTGCTCTTGGTACATGGAAACTTAATTTTGTAGGTTATCATATCTTTAAGAGTTCTCAATACAAAGAAGAAAGACAATGCTAGAGGAAATATCATTTACTATGTATTAACATATCAAAGAATAAAAAATTAATAAAATGTGTGTTCCAAAAGAAAAATGTACAAGTAATTCAAAATTTAAAAAAGGATTTATTAGAAGCATAAATATAGAAGTTACATTTAGTATTAGGCAAGTTAAAATTATATTTAGCATACAGGTACTGAAAGCATGAAGGAAAACATCCAGGTTTGATTAATTCATAAAATATCAAAGTTCATGAAGAAGAATCCTTCTTTATGTGTTAATGTTATTTCTTTTTTTAACATTTTATTATTATTTCCACTCATACAAGCTTAAGAGGTACACCAGTTCCCTCCCTCCCTCTTCCTCCCGACGACCCCCATGCTTTCCCAGCCCCTTACCCCTCCCTCCCCATCCCCCAGTGGCTCCCTCCCAAACCCCGGCGAATCCTTAAATGTGCATGCCTGACTCTCCTCTGGGCCCTCCTCTACGATGGCATACAAGGACACAGTGGCATTTCCCTGAATCCTTTCCTGTGTTCCCCTTAAGCATAGGAACACTACTGTGGCTGTCAATTTCAATTTCTTCCCTTCAAGGATCTTGGTGCCTTTAGCAAATGCTAGACTTTGTGGGGTCAATAGTGTGTGGGACATTGTGCAGGGCATGCAAAGTCCAATTATGATTTTTTCGGCCCTAACTTGTGTGGAGTATCTTGCATAACATTAATTCTCCCATCTTTGTGCTCTTACAATCTTACCGCCCACTCTTCTGAAAATTTTCCTGGATTTCAGGATGGGGAGAGATTAGGCTGGCCTAGTTCTAGGAGGTTGATATAGAGTCTCTGAAGTTCTGGATTATGGTTCGTTGATTTTCTTTTGCAGTTTTGCTGCTCCTACAATGCCCTTCACTCCATCCTGATGGGTATTGAATGTCACCCCCTGGCCAGAGATAAAAAGTGTTAAACTAGCACCTTGTTATAAGAGTATATTCAAAGGTAGATGTAATAAAAGTAGGAAACCACAGTGAGGGAGGGGTCAATCACCCATTTGCAAAATGGTTACTTTTTAATGTGCCGGACTATACGCCCTCCCTTTCTGGTGAGATCATACGCCCTCAGTTGTAAATGATCAGGAATAAAAGTCTGTGAACTTAACTACATGTCTCATTGCTTACTTGCAGTCCTTGATGGAGGCCTACTTTCTCTGCTGTAACATGGTCACTTCTCTCCTTGTTTCTGGTGTGGCCCTCCTACCCCATCTCTCTTGTTCATAATCCTAGAAATTACTGTAGGTATTACAGAGATTTATCTTTAAGTGTCTCAAGGTGGGCTGGGTAGGTTTGGTACTAGGAGCCACCTATTAAGAGAGTACATACGGCGCTTGATTTTCTGGATCTGGGATACTTCACTTAATATAATTGTTTCTAATAACATCCATTTCCCAGAAAATTCCAGTAATTCATCATTTTTGATGGCTGAGTAGTACTCCATTGTATAGATGTACCACAGTTTCCTTATCCATTCGTCAACTGTTGGACATTTGGGCTGATTCCATGACTTTGCTATTCTAAGCAGTGCTGCTATGAACATGGTTGTGCTTTTGCTATTGGGGTGAATTTTTGCTGTATGTGGTGTTATTCCCAAAAGTGGAATAGCAGGGTCAAATGGCATTTAAATCTTTAATTTCTTTAAGAATCTCCAGACGGCTCGCCAGAGTGGTAGCATGAGCCTGCATTCCCACCAGCAATGTAGGAGAGTTCCCCTCTTTCCACATCCTCTCCTGCATTTGTTGTTGTTTGTATTGTGGATTTTTGCCATCCTGACCGGGGTGAGATGATATCTCAGTGAAGTTTTGATTTGCATTTCCCTGATGGCTAAGGAAGTGGAACATTTTTTAAGATATTTGTTGGACATTTTAATTTCATCCCTGGTAAAGTTTCTTTTAAGCTCCAGGGCCCATTTTTTAATTAGGCCATTAATTTCCTTGGTGTTTAGTTTTCTAAGTTCTTTGTAAACTCTTGATAATAGAGCTCTATTAGATATGTGGTTAGTGAAGATTTTTTCCCATTCTGTGGTTTGCCTTTGAGCTCCAGTTACAATCTCCTTATATGAACAGAAGCTCATTAATTTCATCAGATCTCGACTGTTGAGAGTTGGTAACAGTGACTGTGCCATTGGATGTCTGTTTAGGAATTATTGGCCTAGCCCGATCATCTCGAGGGAGTTCCCTACCCTTTCACCTATGGTTTTTATAGTCTCTGGCCTTATATCAAGGTCCTTAATCCATCTGGAATTGTCTTGTACATGGTGACAAGTACGGGTCCAGTTTTAATCTTCTGCATGTGGAGATCCAGTTTTGCCAGCACCATTTGTTGAAGATACTGTTGTTTTTCCATTGGATTCTTTGGGCCTCTTTTCAAAGACCAAATGGCTGTAATTTTGTGAGTTTATATCTGGGTCTTCAATCCTTATCCATTGATCTGTGTGTCTATTTTGGAGCCAGTACCAGACTGTTTTTATAACTATGGATTTGTAGTATAGACTAAGGTTTGGTATGGTGATACCTCCAGCAGTGTTTTTGTAATTCAGGATTGTCTTTGCTATCCTGGGTCTTTTGTGCCTCCATGCGAACTTTGAGATTGTTTTGTCAACTTCTTTGAAGAATTGCTTTGGGATTTTAATTGGTATAGCATTGAATTTGTATATTGCCTTTGATAGGATGGTCATTTTTACGATGTTGATTCTGCCAATCCAGGAACATGGGAAGTCTTTCCACCTTCTGGTGTCTTCTTCAATTTCTTTCGTTAGGGTTTTAAAGTTTTCATTGTAAAGGTCTTTTACCTACTTGGTTAGATTTATACCAAGGTATTTCATTTTTTTAGGGGCTATAGTAAATGGGATTGACTCTCTCAGGGGTTTTTCACTTCTTTCATTCTGGGCATATAGGAAGGCCACTGATTTTTGCACATTTATTTTATATCCTGCCACCCTGCTGAACTTCTCAATTAGTTCCAGGAGCTTCCTGGTGGAGTTTTTGGGATCCCTCAGCTATAGGATCATGTCATCTGCAAATAGAGAAAACTTGACTTCTTCCTTGCCAATTTGAATCCCTTTTATGTCCCTTTCTTGTTTTATGGCTTCAGCTAAGACTTCAAGTACAATATTGAAAAGAAGTGGTGAGAGTGGACAGCCTTGTCTAGTTCCTGATCAAAGTGGGAATGCTTCAAGTTTTTCCCCATTGAGTATAATCCAATTTGTTGCTTTGTTGTATACAGCTTTTATTATAATGATTAAGGTTCCTTCCATTCCAACCTTCTCTAGGGATTTGATTATAAAGGGCTGTTGGATCTTGTCAAAAGCTTTTTCTACATCTATCAAGAGTATCATGTGGTCTTGCACGTTGGACTGGTTTATATGGTGAATTACATTTATTGAATTGCGTAAGTTGAACCAACCTTGTGTGCCGGGGATGAAACCTACTTGATCCCCGTGAATGATCTTTTTGATATGTTTTTGATACATGTCAAACAAAAACCAAAATATAGGGCTGGAGAGGTGGCTCAGGGGTTAAGCCTCCGTCTTGCAGGAGGAAGGTCCTGAGTTCGGATCCCAGATCCCACGTATAGACGCCAGGTGGAAGCAGGCGCGGCCTGCGCTTCTGGTCCTGGTAGGGCGGAGCCTGTGAATCCCGGGGCAGAAGGAGGTGGAGGCGTCCGTGGTAGTTCGCCAATTCGTCCGTGGTTCTACACATACACAGACACACAGACACACACAGACACACACACGCGTGCACATACACACGCACATGCGCACAGTTGAATAAATAAATGATAATAAAAATTTTAAAAATGTTAAAAAAAATTTAAAATTAAAAAAAAAAAAACCCAAATATATAAAAGTTTTTCTTAAATCACTTGGGCTAAACAAGTAAGGATTTCAGTTTTATAGAATAAGTCCTAATTACAACATTGAAAGTTTATTTGGACTGAAATTATAAAGTGAATTCTAACTTTTTTAAGGCCACTCTTGAACATAATTTATCCTTCTTCAGGGTGTCCCATATCTCTTGAATATTTCTCTCAAGTATCTTTTTGGCTTTAACAACCTCTTCCATTGAGCTAGTTAATACTCCCACTTTATCTTCAAAGTCTGAAATTCTGTTTTCTGCTTCGTTAGTTCTGCTGATAAGACTCTCTGTGGAGTTCTGGGTTGAAAAGATAACTTGTCTTGTAGCTCAGTTTTAAACTCTGCTTGAGTCCATTTTAACTGCTCTATGCCTGTTTTTGTTTCTTTCACTGTTTTTCTCAACTCCTCCAAGTGTCTGTTGTGTTCCTCTTCAAAGCGATTGATTCGGTTATTTAATTCCTCCCGGATTTCCTCTTTCATAGTATTGAACATGGTAATGATCATGTTTTGAAAGTCGTTATCCTGGGTGAGGCTTTCTTGGCCATTTTCCGTGGGTTTGTTCTGGTTGGAGTCTAGGTCGCGGTGAGTCCTGGCTGGACTGCGTGCATCCCGGGCAGCAGAGTGGGGAAAGGAATGTTATATTTCTAATAGAATGAATTATTTACATATTCTTTTAAAATTGGAATATTTCATTCCCTTGACAATATTACATATCTGGTTTTAGCCTGACTGAAAAAGATATTTGATGTTATGGATAATTTACAAGTTGACTACTTACTTAAGACTATATATAACTGTGAAGTTATTTCATACTTCCTTTAACTGACTTTGATCTCTAGTTAAATAAAAAGTGTTCTAGCCCTATTGTTAGCACCTATAAATGAGTTTATAGTTTGTCATAAATTGACTGAATTCCATTCAAGGCCTTAGTCAAAGGGCCATATAATAGAAATGCTGGCTTCTTACTTGAATTCCATTTCTGTTTGTATAACTTGTTAATATCAATAGATTCAATTCACCTTAGAAAATCTTAGTACCAAAATGAACAATTCCCCCAGTGTGTATCCTATCAGTGTCAGAAATTTTTAAAATAAGACATTACTGTGTATATCACTATGAGAAATGTCTGACAATAAGGGAATATAGCAGAGTTTTAACATTCACATTTGAATACACAGCACTGACATTTCAAAATCAGTGTATGCATTCCCAAATCCCACTATCCAATCTTGTTTTGTCAGCCATATAGGAATTCTCACAGCTGCCAGTACTATGTTTTTCCTCTGGCCTGCTCCTTACATTGTCAATCTCCAAAGTTTTATTCAATGGTAATATGTACAGCCAATGTTTTACCTCTCTTCATTCTTAATTCTGACATGCATATTTCTTTCAGCCCTGTGTGCTCCATTCAGTTTCTATATATTGTTTGTTATTTCCTAACCCCTTCAATATAAACTCTTTGAATTCTGGTGAGATATTTTTTATTCGTGTTATCTTTTTCTGTAAATTCCTATGCTTTTTTCCTATATTCAAAATAATTAAATAAGTGGTTTAGATTGACAACATGCCTTAGCGTGTCTTGATTGCCTCTTCTCCCATTGCTTCATGTTTTGTTTGATTTGTTGTGACACACTGTCTCGCCATACAGTTCACATTACCTTAATCTTAGTATTTCACTCAGAAAGGCCTCATGTTAACTAGGCAGCTCAAAGTTTGTCTCAAGTTCACAGTACTGCCTTGACCTTCCCTATTCTGCTATTACAAGTGTGTACTTCTGCACAGGTTTACCCCATTACTTCTTACTCATTGAGTTGAATGACTCAATTTACTATTACTTAGCTGTAAAATTTGACTAGGGAACCTTTTTACTATAAAGCATGTCAGGTGATTTTGCTTCCTGGGCAAATGATTGCTAAACTCCATTCCTCAGGAAAGGATTCAGTGCAAACTGCTGTGATGATTGCTATTTGGAAGGTTGGTTTTGACTTGGTTTTGCCACAGCTTTTTATCTATATCAAAACACAGGCTATATTTAATGGCTATTGCAGAGGATGTGCTGAAATGAGCATAAGGAACCCATTACAATGAGTCAAAACATAGTTTCCAGTATTTGACAAAGTTCCATTGGTACCTGTCAACATAGATATAACCCCACAATGTTCTAAACATTAATATGTCAGATTTGAGTTTCGAATAGAGAAAGAAGGTGGCATAGTGTTAAAATAAAAACTGAAGTGATGTTGGGAAATTGATTAGATAAGAAAGGCTCTCAGATTGAAACATGAATTTCCCTATTACAATGAAAGAACTAGTGAGGCAAAAAAACCACAAACGATCCATCACCCTGAGATGCTCAGGCCTAATTAGGCCATCAAAATCTTTCCCTATCAGAGACCTTATGGAAGAGACAGCAGAAAGATTACTACGACCTAAATGTGGGGTGGAATTCTTGTGAACAATATACTTCTGCCATGACAGGATTTCTGTACCCAGGTATCCATTACAATGAGAACTTCTACCACAGTGTCTACACAATGATTGACATATCAACACTTCCCCAAGGACAAGCAAGGATCTCTGTAGAAACAACTGCACTTGGAGAACATGTCTGGGACAGGTACTGAACAACAGAAGAGGAATCCCCTATTTATGACTGCCTACTGAAGAGTCGCATTTACAACAGAGATCTGACTCCCTTACCAACACAGGTAATCAAAAGGGAGCTCTGTGATACATATTCAGAGGGACAAGAGGGAGAGCGGGCATAGCTGGATTGAAGAGAGGAGAGGAGGTTGGGAGAGAAGATGGAAGGGATCAGGGCAATGACAAACTAATTTGTTTGTATATGAAAAATTCTCAATAAAAAACCCTAAGAAATAAAATAGTACAGTACTCAACTGAATTGACTTTGCATACAATGAGAAAAATATGAACAGACTGGAGAAGGTAAATGCAGAGTTAGAGGAGATATTTGAAAACTGTATAACATAATGAATTTCCAATATACGTGAGGCACTCAGTAGGAAGTAGACAAGTCTGTAATGTTTAATTTCTTTTGCTACTTTAAGAATTTTAATTCTTACACTTTTTGTAGTGTCCTCGTATTTTAAATCTTTTGATACAGTAAAATTTTGAAAAAAATTTAAAAAGACAACCCATTCAAAGTTGCTAAATTTTTTGAACAGACATTTCTTAACAGTAGACATAAGTATTTGAAAAATACTGAGCATCTTAAATTATCAAATAATTGAACAATAAAAACCACAGTCAAGTTAACTGTTGTATTCCGCCTACATGGTTGCTGATAAATGACCATCAAACAGCTTAAGAGAACAAGGGGTTTATTTTCTTATGATAGTCCAGTTACAGTCTGTCCAGTTTGGGGGAGACCATGCACCAATACCAGGCCTAGGGAACTAGACACACCATTTCTACGTAATGGCTAAGAGAGGGATGATCCTTACTTGCCAGACCTACATGTCTGCCCAAGTATACACAAGGATCGTGACTCTCTCAACCAGCTCTGTTTGTTTTATTCCAGAGCCTAATCCCATCCACCTGGACCTTCCCCATCTCTTGCAGGTTTGCTCTGGGCTTAACCTAACCCCTAATTCTCCACAAATGTTCCCAGAGCTCAAAAACCTCAACAGTCAAGTTGACACTTGTTCTTAACTATGACACTAACTTATTCCTTTATAATGGTTATTATCAATATAAGAAACCATAATATGGGTTATGAAATATATTTAGTAAACATTATCATATACAATCCTGATTGAAAAGAAAATTAAGGCAACTATAATGTAAAACAGTGTTGAACTTCTGAAAATATTTAAGTCAGCAACTACTCAATATACTTATAAAATAAATAATATATTAAGACTTGCTTACATTATTTACTGATGAATGAATAAAGAAAATGTGGCAAATACCCAAAATGAATCTTTTTATCCCTGAATACTTATACAATTCTATCAGTGGCAACATGGACGAATCTGAAGCACATTAAGCAAATTAAGAAAGAGGCAGAATGAGAAATAATAGTATGATCATGCTCACATGTGAAATATAAGAAAATCTGCTGTGACAAAATTAGAAAATAGAATGATGGTTGCCAGAAGCTGGGATAGTGAAATGAGAGGGAAAAATGAAAGACATTCTCAATGAAATATATGATTAAAGATTCATGAAAAGATTTTTTAATTTATATAGTATGCAAATAAAGAGAAAATGGGTAATTGATTGCAACTATAAGATAATAAGGGTTAAAAACTATTGAAGAAAGGGATGGTGGAGAGGTAACTAAAACTGGTATGCAGTTTTATTTTTAAATGATTATAATATTTTTAAATTGATGATATTGCAGGCTAGAAAACTCTTGTGGGCACACTAAGAACTACACTTTGTTTTTGTTTGTTTTCTGTTGCTTTGATAACATACCGGGATCACAACAATATAAAGGAGAAGGAAATCACTATGGATTACAGATCCAGAGGGCTAGAATCCGTCATTGTGGGGAAGGCCTGTTGGGAATCAGTGTCTCTTAAAAATCACATTAGAAAGAAAAGGAAGTGGATGGGTTGGACTAAAAAACCTCAAGGACTAAAGAACACAGGGCCATGTTTTCTGCACTGAGATTTTTATTTCCTGATTACTGCCCAAATTTCCCAAACAGTACTAGAAGCTTTTTAAACGTAAGCAATTAAACATATGAGCCTGAGAAGGACATATTATATTCAAACCTCAACTACTTTAAATAGCAGAATATAATAATGAAAAATGAATTACACATCTAAAAGCTGTTTGTTTAGTCTTAAATTTTTTCAAATGCAGAAAAAATCTTGAGAATTTACTAACAAATACATATTACCTAAATTTCTTTTTCATTGAACACTTAATAATTGTGGGTACATTATTAATCTTTACTGGGTGTGAAGATCATTGACACTGGCTTGACAGTGGACCTGCAAATGAGAAAATACTTTTATGATTGGAAATGTGCAGAGAATTGTCATTCAGTCATGGAAATATAACCAACACCATTTTAAAAAAAAACAGAGCTAACATGTTAGATTTTACCTTATCTGTATTTTCTACATTTTTGTTGCAAATATAAATGGATACTTTTATTTTTGTCTCCTTTACTTTCATTTTGAAGCCATATAAATTTTAGGAGATTCAAATATCAAAAGTAAATTTAGAGATAATGTAGTCCTGGCACCTGAATTTAGATTTATCACATTTAAAAAATCATCTTTTTTCTTGTAAAATAATGATTTACAGAATATACAATGTTATAGATAAAAGAAATGGACTGTTTCAAAATTCTACATGTATTTACCTGTGTGATTAACTCATTTTATGCCTCAGAAATACGACCTTTCTATATTTGTTTCATCTGCTGAAAGTGTGTCAAAATGACTTGACTCAAAGAATCATTAGCAACACCTCCAAAACCTTCTATAATAAGGATATAAAATGACCAGTATCAGCATCTTTGTGTAGAATTTCTTAATTTAAGTTAATCGGTACTTTGCATTTGTAGTATTTTGCACTTTGATGGTGTTTCTACAGCTGTTAATGTTTTAATTTTTCAGATCAAACAACAATAACATTTAGACTTATTCAATCTTTAAATATCCTTTTCCAGAACTAGCTTGTTTAAATACATAAACTTACAAAATCAAACAGCTGACAATTATTTTCCTGTTTCCTGTTTCCAGTTTCCAGTAACACCATATGAATAAAAACTAGAATATTTCCCTAAACATACAGTACTTTTCCTCGTGTCTCACTTATTATTTTTTGCTTTAACCAAAGGAAAGAAAAAAATATATAATGTGCTTGTTTAAGGATTTTCTAGTAAAGCATTTCCTCATGGCTACTTCTGACTCACTTCAGAATGTTTTTGCATTGTCTTAAACTAAATGAACTTAATGCTTGCAATGAGTCATGACAGTCTCCATTTTGGATGAGAATCAGTATGACGCTGACGGAAATCTCATCTAATTGCTCAAACTAGAAACTAACAAAGATTGTACAAACAGAAAATTTGATCTAAATGTTTTTAAATTTTCAATACAAGACTAGCTTGAAGATTGTAAAAGCCTAAAGATGGGAAGGACCAACGATATGCAAGATATTCCACACAACTTAGGGCTGCAGTATCCATAATCAGACGTTGCATGACCTGTGCAATGACTGACATGTCAACGATCGCCCAAAGTCTAGCATGGATCACAGGCACTAGGATCCTTAGAGGCAAGAGATTAACAGTCATAATAGTGTTCCCATACTAAAGGGGAGCCCAAGAAAGGGCTCTGGGCAATGCCACTGAGTCCTTACACCTCACTAGAGTGGAGGACTCAGAGGGAAGTTTGGCATTCACACAAAAGGATGATCCAGGGAATGGGAGGGGGAAAGGAGGATACACTGGGAGAAGGGAAGGGAGGAGGGTGAAAGGAAGGGGAAAAGAGGGGGAGGATGCTAGGGGGACTGGGGAGGGGTGGAGGAAGGGAGGGGACCAGGGTACCTATTAAGCTTGTATGATTGGGGAAAAAAATTAAATAAACAAACAAACAAACAAACAAACAAATAAATCTTGTAATTTAAGGGAAAAAAAGACTAGCTTGAAGTTAAACTTTGGCCTTTCTGATCTAAATTAACTTTACTTTTAAATCCTAATACAGAGCTATAAGAAAAGGGCATGCTATTCTCGGTTCATTGCTAATAGCTAAACTCACAATTGAGTTTAAGACTAGAAAAAATTCTTTGGCACAATATATATTGGAAAGCCATTAATTATTGAAAGCAAGCATATAAGTATACACACAGAGAAATGCAAACACATTTAAGTGTTCACACACACACACACACATACATGAAAGGCACACACATTTTTTAACACTTCAAATGACATTTGTTCCCATAGATAAGGGAAGAGTGTAAAAGCATACTAAACATCTCTATGAAATTTACATGGAAGAATTAATATTTATATATATGAATTATATACTTGGTTTATTTTCCTTGGTTATCATAATGTTTTATGTTTCTTTGCTATTATGTCAATATTGTTACAACATTTTGCACTAAAACAAGAATTTTTGTGACAATTCCCATAGTGTACAAACTCACTATCTTGAATTCTTCTTCTTAAATTATATGCCCATCTTCATGAAATGCTACATTTCAACACAGCAGTTTGAAACATCACAGATATACTGTTAAACAGCATCCACTTAATATGGGAGGAGATAGAGTTACATATTTACAAATAAAAAGTATTTCCCAACATCAACATTTTATAAAATAACTTCAATTGGTATTTACATAACATACTACATAATTAGAACCATGATTTAAAGCCTGTTATAAGCAGTTAAAACCTGTGAAAAAGTTGATTCTACTTTAATATGAAAAACAGTATTCCTCAAAGTCAAAACTAGAGAAAACTTAAATTTCTTAGTCATTTTTAGCAATCAACCTCATCAACAGGATAGACTGTATAGGATTCCTTCACCTCATGAAAGGGCTTACAGTAACCCTTATATTAATCTTTTTCCCCATTTTCAGGAAACCGGGATTTTCCTGAATGTTTGTCACACTTTCATTACTTAAATATAATTATTATTGTAAATTCTATCTCAACACAATCTTCTTGTACTCTATCTATCAAAGTCACTAAACAGATTTGGCTATTCAATCATATTATTATTATTATTATTTTAATAGGGATTGATTCTTGACTAAGCACCACTTAGTGTATAAGCACTGTTTGAATTTATCTAAGCTGGTTCTGGAAACAAAGTGAATACAAACAAGACAAGAAAGGAGTGAAAGGCTGAGAAAAGCAGAGACCAATGGAAGTAAGAAAGGAAGTAAGGGCTGGAGAGGTGGCTCAGGGGTTAAGCCTCCGCCTTGCAGGCGGAAGGTCCCGAGTTCGGATCCCAGATCCCACGTATAGACGCCAGGCGGAAGCGGGGGCGGCCTGCGTTTCCGGTCCTGGTAGGGCGGAGCCTGTGAATCCCGGGGCAGAAGGAGGTGGAGGCGTCCATGGTGGTTCGCGAATTCGTCCGTGGTTCTACACAGACACACACACACACACACACACACGCACGCGCACGCACGAGCACATACACACACGTACGCAGTTGAATAAATAATAATAAAAAAAAAAAAGAAAGGAAGTAAGAAAACTATTTAATGTGTCTCCAGAATTCATTATCCTATAGTATTTGAAGCACCTTTGTGGAATTCCTTTAGAGTTTTAGATGTAGAAATGAGAGCCAAATATGATTTTTTAATGAACTCTCTCTTAATTAGGTAAAAAGAAAAACTAGTGTGAACAGGTGGCAGTGCCACTGATTGGTCCAAGAAGAAAAACACATTGAATATATTTACAATAGAAATTAAGAAGAATTTTTTTGAAAACTTGTAAGATACAATAACTCAAAAAAAAGTTTTCTTTCAGTTTCCTCTTTCCACAGAAGGACTGATTCTGCTTCAAATGCATATAGTTGGTTAGGAATGCCATAAACAAGTTCAGGTTGAAAAGTGGGGAAACAAGGTCAATTGGTCAGAAAAGTAATGTAGTTTCTATTTAATTCTCAATTTACATTAAACCTCGGGAAAATTAATCATTCCAAGTAAAGTTCAAAGCAACATTCAGAAAGCAATAACCTTGCTTTTTCCTTTAAATGACAGATGAGAGGCTCTTGTATTCGTTATCCTCCTTTCTTCTAGAAAGTTAGTAGTTGTGTTTAAACTGAACTATTCATTTACCCTTCTTATATAACATGTTATGAGATGCTTTTCAATGACTATTAGCTGCTAAAAGACTGCAAACTCTGCGACAGCTTCCTTCAAATTCTTGTGGTTACATGAGAATTTCACAAAACCCCTCTTCATAACTGCACACATTATAATTTACGCATTAAATGCCAACAGGGTTTCACCTCAGGCCTCCTGCACAGAAAAATCATTTTAAATCTTTTTATCCTTTCATAAAAGGATAATTATAAATGTGAAAGAGGCAGCAAAGTCACAGCATTAAGAAAGCAGTTGAATTGCATTTCCCAAATGAATTCAGAAAGACTGCAAAAGAACAAAATTGATAGATAGGAGTGATTGGTTTTTCTTTCTTTCTTTCTTTCTTTTTTTTATTTTTGGTGAGTCACAAAATGTCAAGTACAAAGCATGACACATTCAACTGAAGGTGTCACAGATCTATTTAATTGTTCCTACCACAAAGAAACTCTTTCATTTTTCCCTGAAAAGACAGGAAAGCTCACAAACAATCATCATTGGTGTTTATTGGTATGAGGCCACTAATAATCTATATAGGTAAAGGGTTGCTTACTGGTTTTACACCCCATGATTTGAGGCTAAAATCTTTCCCTGAAGGTGAATATGCTCATTTAATTTGTCTTTTGTTGCAGTCTGAATGTGTATAGTCTAATCTTGGAGTCTCTTCCTTCATACTACAGGTGCTTCCCTTTTGCTAATTAAACATTAACATTTTGCAATTGTTGGTGCTCTAAAATTGGTGGTTAATTACCTCTGACTAAGAGTGCCACAGAAAGTCTAAGCAAGCTGTGTTCCGGGTAAATTGCAATGACTACAAGATGTTTCCGCTCTCTGTCTTCTGTTGCATTATACTGGAAGTCTATGGTTTATTTGTCAAGAATTTCTACTTAAAATGGCATTGTTTTCTACAATCATGTTCCTTGAAAGAATAAGTAGAGCTATGACGATATGGATAAAATACATTCTTTTAGAAGCATTGTTAGAAAGTTTCTTTGCTTTTGATTTATTTGCTCCAGAATTGAGGATTCTTAAATAAGCAATCCTGTGAATAAACTGATATAACTCAAAGTAGCCCCTCTCTTGTTTCAAAAATAACAACCTATTACTAAAGCAAAGAATACTGTATTTCAGAGACAATACAGAGGAGAAAAAAACATGATGTGAAAAGGTAGAATGTATGTATGAGTTTGTGTACATGCACACAAATAAAAATTAAAACCTAAATGGTATGAACAAAACATGAGTTTCAACCAAATTTTTTGTTATTCTATAAGAAATCAGGGACATGCTTGTTTCAGGTTGTATCCACTTATAAGCACTAACTGTATGTATCAGTTCCCAAATTGAATATTAAGGACTTCATGTTGGTAACTTGAAATGTGCCAGTGTTTGAGTAATTGCACCATGAAAGCTCCATGCCACCCCCATTCATATGTTATTTACTATCACATAAACATTTGACAACAAAGCATGGGTCTGAAAGCAGGACATGATTCTGTTTTCAGACAGAAGTCTTGTTTTCTTACACAGATGAGCGTTCAGAGCTTGTTCTTTATTCTTTTTAAATAATTGTGTATCAAAATATATCTGTAATGAATAAAATCATACAGACATTATAAAGTATAACATTTTAACAAAATTTAACTATAAAAAAGGAAAAATGCAGCAAAAGGAGCTTCTTTAAACATTTAGAAGTCATAAAAACAAGCAAAGGGGCATGAAAGTGTGATAACAGATATGGAATTGCTGTTATTTTCTCTATAATCTTTCACAAGTTATCTAATGCCTCTGGGCACTAACTTCTATATTTGAAAATTGAAAATACTAGTCTAAATGACAGCATATATTCCTTATCTATTATTATTATTATAGGATTTCATCAATGATAATAATATGGAGTTTTAACATTCCTTTTTTTTAAATTTTTTTATTATTATTATTATTTATTCAACTGTGTACATGTGTGTGTGTATGTGCTCGTGCGTGTGTGTATGTGTGTGTGTCTGTGTGTGTGTGTAGAACCACGGACGAATTCGCGAACCACCATGGACGCCTCCACCTCCTTCTGCCCCGGGATTCACAGGCTCCGCCCTACCAGGACCAGAAGCGCAGGCCGCCCCTGCTTCCGCCTGGCGTCTATACATGGGATCTGGGATCCGAACTCGGGACCTTCCGCCTGCAAGGCGGAGGCTTAACCCCTGAGCCACCACTCCAGTCCCTTAACATTCCTTCTTAAGTTTCGATTTTAATTGGCTATTTCTTGAGCAGAATGTAAAGAACTGAAATGGGTTATAAAGATTAAATTTCAATGCATCCCTTCATAATTTTTTCACATTAATTTTCTGATTAATTTAATAATCTAATTGCCATGAATCCTTTCTCTAAATGTTAGCTATCCACAAATGCCAATGAATATCATGCTAAACAACTTGCATAATTCACAATTTAGCCCCTCAATTTCACTTAAATTTAGCTACTTCAAAATTACAAATCGCTTTTCATCATTTGAGTAGAAATTTTTAAAAGAGATAAATTGTCTGTGAAAACATTCATACTTGATGTACAGTGTTGTCAGATAATTCATATGAAGAATTATTTTGAAGTTCCAATTGTTTTTAGTGCTGTATTTACCTGTATATTTTTCTTTACATGACTATATATGAACACACAGGTGTGAAGAGTACACTGATATATTTGATTGTATACATGCATATGTATGTTTGTGTGCAGAGGCCAGAGGTCATCCTCAGTTGACTACCCTCAATTGCCATCCACTTGTTTTATGAGACAGAGACTATCAATGTACTGGAGCTTACCAAGTAGGCTAGGATAGCTGGCCAGGGTGTCCCCAAGAGCCATATGTCTTTGTCTTCCAAGCTTTGAGATTATAAGGATTTCCTTTATACTTGCTTTTTAGTGTGAATTTTGCATCTCAAATTCAGAACCCCAGTCATCTCATCAACCCTTGCATATCATTTGCATATGTCAATTATGAATTCATATCACTCTATTTTATATAGTTAAGGAACTACACTCATACTAAAGGGGAGTCCAAGAAAGGCTCTGGGCAATGCCACTGAGTCCTTACACTCCACCAGAGTGGAGGACTAAGAGGGAAGTATGACATTCACACTAAAGGATGCTCCGGGGAATGGGAGGGGGGAAAGAGGGCACACTGGGAGAAAGGGAGGGGGGTGAAAGGAAGGGGAAAATGGGAGAAGGGTGCAAGGGGGACTGGGAGGGGTGGAGGTAAGGAGGAGAAGGGGGTATCTATTAAGCTTGTATGACTGGGAAAAATAATTTCCATAACAAAAAAATACATGTCCATATATATGTTAAAATGATATTTAAAATTACAATGAAAGACAAAATGTTGTGTTGCTAAATCAGCCTTGGTCATATATAATTAATACATGAAATAGTTAATAAATATATAATTAATACATGAAATAAAGGTTTGCAAGGGGAAAACGAAGAGGGATGGGATCTGGGACTAAGGGATGAAAATATAAATTCACTGTATTCGTGAATGTAATATCAAAAAAGAGAGAATAAAAGTAAAATAAGCAAATAAAAATAAAAGTACATCTATGTTATTAAATATTAAAGATACACAGATGTGAGAGTAAAAACACAAGAGAGTCACTTCATAGAGTACTGTCAAGTAGGAAATTTTAAAAATGGTGTTAAATAAACTTTCAATGAACATTCATAGTAGTACTGTAAATAAGAATGATAGATAAACTATCAAATGATATAATTCATTTGTTTAAAAAGTTCACTTTCATTATAATGTAGTGTATAATGGATAGCATATTCTACTTACACATTGTATCAATTCCATTTGAGCAAAACTCCTTAAAATTTCAAATCTGATCAATAATTTCAAATAAGTGAAACTAAAGGGAAAGAATTCCCCTTGGTGTTTAAATCTACTTCTTTTCCAGTCTCATCAAATTTAACTCGAAACCATTCACATGTTTTTACATGGGAAACTAAGACAAGAGAAATTTATTATCATTTTAGAGATAATAATGTTATAATGGAAAAAGTTTAAATTCAGCCACAGTTGCTAATTTCTGCCAGAGTTGATCCAGGCTTTAGAGTATTATTGGATGTGCTTATTTTATTTATAAACAAAACAAAGGTAAAATAATTTGTCATGTTACAAACTCAAAATATGATATGCATTGGTTTTTACCAATATCGTGCAACAACTGAGATGAACCTTGAAGACATTATAATCACTGAAATAAATCATTCACGGAGAAATCTATTAATACACACACATGAATTACCAAAATACTGGAACAAATAGAAACCAAGCTGAATGGTGTTTGCCAGAGTCTGTGTGAAGTCACAGAATGGAGGGTTGTTTAATAGGAATAAGGCTGAAGTTATTTTGGCTGAAAACATGGCTCAGCTGTACAAAGCACTTGCTAAATAAGCAAAAGGACTAGAGTTTGTATCTTCAGATCACACATAAATACTGGACAAGCATGGCAACCTACCTGGAATTCCAGTCCAGGAATGTGGAGCTTGGGAATTCCCAGAGCAAGCTAGCTAAAGAGACCAGCCTTAAGGTGAGCTCATAGTTTAGAGACCCAGGTTAAAATAATTATGTGAAAGAGTAATGGAAGATTACTATGCCTAAGGCATCCATACACATGCACACATCTGTACACACAGATATGCACATCCATGTGAAAAAACACATATATATTCATGTATGTGCTCCAAAAATACATACCCATGAAATGGAAAAATAGTTTTGATAATGCAAATTGACTAATCTATTAAGATCTTCTGACAATGCTGTGTTTATTCTTTATAATACTATATTGTCCATTTATAATATGTAATGTAATCATTATAGATGCATCACTATATGTAGAGAAATTATAAAATATAGAGAAAATATAAAATATAAAATAGTGCATCATCTTGTTTATTAATGAAAGTCATTGTCCATTTAAAGGTCATCTGGCAATAAACTGAAATATGTAAGTTAGAATCTAGTTCTATTGCTTCTTGAATTCTTTAAACTGCATCATACTAACTGTCATTTTTGTTTTCTATTTCTTCAATATTAGGGCACCTTTTCAACAAATAACAATGTCAACATTTTCAAAATGTGTCTGCTGTTTTCATGGTCAAAATACACTCCCAAAATAATTCCATAGAGTGATAGGTGGGAAGGAGAGAAAGTTAATCTGAAAAATAAAGGGTGGAAATATTTTGAAAATTCTAAGAAAACAGTTGACTGCCTTAAGAGTCTAAAAGAAAACATTTATTTTGGCCATGGTGACTAAAACATTTGCTTCCTTTGGAAATACTTGTTGCCAAAATAGAGGTTTACTTATTTTTCATACAGGAGCAAATATTTTGCTGAATAAAATAGTTTTTCTTTCTCTATAAACTATTACAAAGTTGATTAAAGCCACTCTTATTTACATCATTGTGCATAGATGTTGATTTGTAAAAAGGATTAAGGGAATCTGCATCTCTAAAATACCCTTGTTACACAGATTTAACCTGCAAAATACTAACTGTACTACATCAAAACCAAGATTAGATATTCAACCATTTTTTTAAGGAGTGTCATACACAATGACCCTTCCTATGCAATTGAAATATTTAGATAAAGAGACATTGTTAACAGCAATAGCAATAAAACTTCTAAAGAAGGCATTTTATGTTTTTAGGTTTTTTTTTTATTTTATCATGTAATTAACCTAAGAATTTGTTTGCTGAATGCCCAGCATATATTAGAAACTCACCTTATTCCAACCTTATTTTTTATATCTAACCTAGTTTTAATGAAGTTTTTCATTACACAGACTACTGACTGAGTCTTCCACATCCATTAGGCAATATCTTTGCTCAGGGCTTAACTACCGCTTCTTTACAAACATGCTCAAAGCTCAAGCCCTCAGTTATCAAGATGATACCTGCATCTAACTATCATAACAACCACATGTTTGCCAGTCATAGAAAGTGATGCTCATAAATCTCTTTGAAAGGAACTGATTCCTTGCACAAGAGGTGGGTTACATTTTTTTTCAAGTTGCAATGATATTATTCTAATGTTCAAAGTATAGTATTGCTCAGCCAATAGTTTTAGGGTGGAAAGCTGTTTTCATCCTGCTGAAAATGGAAATAAGAAACATTTTATCATGAAGAATAACTGAGTATTTCTCAACCTATGCATCAAAATTACCTGTGAGGTTTTGTTTAGAAATAAATATCATTACCAAAGTCTTATTGCAGACTTTATGAATAAAAGAAAGTAACTTCTAAGCAACACAAAAACATGAGTATTTAATGAGTACATAGTCATCGTAAATCTAGGTAACTCAGTGAGAGAGATGTGTCCAGCTATAGTCTGTTTCTATTAGAAGTGAAATGATTGATCAGAGAAAATTGCTATTTATTAACACTACAATTCTTGGCAGATATATTTCAGATTGTCTAGCTGTTAATTTCTATCTACTACATAACTTCCTTATGATGAGATGAATCACTATCTTCATCTCTAGGCTCCACAACAACCCCAGCTACCAGGATCAGCAACAGAAGGTATCCTCTTCACTTCATTATACAAACTACAGAGACATGTCATACTTTATTTAGAATGACTTGAATTATGGCCCAGCAAGGCAAACAAGGATATCTATATATGGCATTTATTCTAACTAGTAAGAAAGAATAAAAAAAAATAACTTGTGTCCACTACAGCATGTTCATAGTATAGCTCCTCTGAAATTAAAATGCATTGAAAATGAAATAAATTACATGAAAAACACGATGTTTTCTGCAATTAGATTTAAATGGGGTCATGAAAACAAATTTAGTATTCATTCTAACATATGTCGTGACTTCCTGGTTGAAACTACATCACTTTTGGTTAAATAAATATTACTGAAAAAGTAAATAACTTCATTGTCTAAAAAATGTCATTTTTAAGCTATTTCATAGTCTATTTGCTTTAAGCCTTCAAGAAGATTGTGGTAAGCAAAAATGCTAAATAAATATAAAGAACAGGTGGAGAAGACTTCAAATTCCATCAATAAACATAATTCTTTTATATCAATAGAATGAATTTTTGTAAATTTCTAAAAAATGAATTGGAAATTTGGCATTAGGAAGATAATAAATACAACAGAATATATTGGTTAAAAACTGAAAAGTGGTCACAAAATAATTCAATTTAAATCACAATAATTCCTTTGAATGTTTCTCCTTGTACTTTATTTTTCTAATGTGATCTATTGAAAATTATGCATATCTAGAGTTATCTGAGTTGACTTTGATTATGCAGGAGAAAAAATGGTAAGCATTATATATAAAATGGGATATCCAGAGAATATGAAAAATTATGGATAGATGACAGATGTATGGAAAGACAGGCTGGCAGAGAGATAGGCAGGCAGAATAACAGATATATAGGTGGCCAGAAAGTCAGGCAGCTAGATAATATAAATGATTCTAACAAACCTCATAAGAAGACATTACTATTCCTAATTTAGAAATTAGGAACCTAAGGTTCATGGAGCTTAGGTAGCAATGCTACTGTCACACAGCTAGCAAAATAATTGAAAATTGGTTTCTTTAATTCTTAACTCTCATGTTGACTTTAATGAGTATGGTTACCATTTGAAAATATTTTGCAATGTTTATTCCATGGAGAAAAGTTTTTCTGTTTTTTATTTATTGGACCATAATATATAAATATTCTATTAATAAAAGTGATTATAATTATGAGATGTTTATAACTGAATATTCTATTAATGTTTTTAGAAAGTATCACTAAAATGGATGTAACTCATAAATTGTTAAAACTAAAATCTAATTAAATGTTTTATACTTTGTGTCCTATAAAACAAGGTAAAAAATGAATGCAAATAAGACTTTTATTTTAAAAGGTAATACAAAAGAGCTCCTTTTTCTAGTATTTAAAGCTTCAATTTCAAAAATTATTTATTGAAAAAATATTTTTCCAAGTGGCCAATGCTATGTGGAACTTACTGATTTCATCTTTGAGACACTCACAGTTTCTGTAGTAACAAATTAATACACAAATGACAGCTAACTCAGAGTACCTAAAGGTTACACCTGTTATCTCTATTGAACAGAAAAAATAGACTGTTGTGAGAATTAAGATGCCTATATTAAGGATATTGTATTTAAAATTACTCCAATTCAAATATATCCAGTAACACAACATTTGTATTCTACTCTTAAAATTGGAACAACCTAAGAGTTTGTGCTTAGTCACCTTCCACATTTGGATGAAAAAAAAACAAAACAAAACAAAACAAAACAGATGCATCCTGATTTTGGTTCATTTCATTTCCTTTAGAAAATAATATTAGGTGGTAACATTAGGCATCTATATATCCTGCCCACTTCAGAGACAGAATTAGGAAACTTAGTACCATACTGATTTTAGAAGAAAAAGCTTCACTGTTTCTTCCACTTGAGATCTCAACTGAGAAAGGCTTTCATTCTATTGCACAGTCTACTTTTTATAAATTTTATTACATTTGCTAAATGATTAAAGAGAAGCAAATTTACTGGCAAGCTCACACTTACAAAGTGGAAAGCATCATTTTAGGCTGACATGAACTTCCAATAATTCTTTAAAATAGTTTCATGAAGTATTATTATACTTCCTCAGATGACAGGCTAAGTATCAGAGAAGATAACTTGTTGAAAGCCAGAGAACACAGCCAGTACTGTAGTCTTCATTTGTTTGATTCTATATCCACCATGCCACATAAACTTATTTAACAGGGAACAAGTTATATTTTCCAATGTAATTTCCAATACATAGAAAAGCATCTCCTAAGAATGGAATATAACAGAATCACTACAAACAGAGAGTTAGGGAGGGGATCTTCCATGGCTTTCACTTGGAGATTGAGGAGTCCTGAATCTTTGTAATTTACTGAATCAAAGCAGAACCAAATCAGAGAAATTACACTAGAAATACATACTAAGAATGATTTGAAAATCAACATATTCAATAAAAACAAGTAGACTATAAATTTCACACATGTAAGTGTGATATGAGCAAAATAAACAAGGTAGTAATTGATCCACATTGTATTCCCAGAGGAAAAATCAGTTATGATGTTTGAAGAACACAAATCCTTAGTCTATATTCCAAGTAT
Organism: Typhlomys cinereus; assembly: GCA_023101885.1. Taxonomy (NCBI): domain Eukaryota; kingdom Metazoa; phylum Chordata; class Mammalia; order Rodentia; family Platacanthomyidae; genus Typhlomys; species Typhlomys cinereus. Next base: position 7,281,075 of record JALPQD010000041.1, on the reverse strand, counting down.
GTTTAGGAAACACAGAAGACATGAGATAACACACCTAACACTACAGGTAAGAATGAATCTTTCCTGGAATCAGTAGGTAAGTGTTTTAACTAATAGCAAGGCTATGGTAGTGTTGCATAGCAGTTTCTTCCAAATTGAAATATTCCATCTTGGAGGGAAGCAGGAGGCTTGAGAGTCTCAAGAGGCTCAAAAAGCTACTGCAACTTACAAGATAAACAAGGTCCCTCTCCAAAGTTACAGTAATAGTTGGTAGAAAGAGGGGACTCTCTCTAGCCAAGCTACAGAGAAGCAAGCAGTACAGGAAAGGCCAAGAATACAAATTTCATGGGACTTCATCCTATTCAGTGGTGTAGCAGCCTTTGAATCACCCATGCTTCTATAAATCATCTCTAACACTTAATCCTGTATATAACACCAAAAATTGTAAAAGGTCCACTAAACTAAACTTAGATGAAATCATGTCTTTGATCAATTGCCAATGGTCATCTCTGTTTCACAGGCACTTATTCACATTCCCACAGTAAATGTCACAAAACACAATTGGCTTATAACCAAGGAGTTGAGTGAGAGATTGCCTGACACTTGCCATAGGTATTGAGTCATGCAAGTGAAATTTCTATTGAGGGTTCAGGGATCATTAGAGTATCAGCAACATGGCTACCTTTTCTGTATGTGGTATGCATTGGTGTGCTTCTTAGAGCTGTGCTTGTTTTCCACTCCTTGCCATGATAGAATATGCAACCAAAGCCCAATCAACAAAGAGTGGAACATTATGGGAGGCAACTCAGGGTGGTTGTTTGTCTTCATCTACTTGGTAAGGTGTGGCAAGTACCATTGATAAAGTGGGCCCACCACACAAGTACAGGGATGCCCTTCTAAACTACTGATGGATGGGAAAGTAGAGTACAATCTCTGATAGCAGAATTTATGGTACAGGATCATAAGTAGGCATCAGTTACCCAGCCTTTACTATATGTCCTAAGAATGGAACTGAGACTCAGCCATCTTTCCAGAAATAATCTGACCACACAAGGAAAGAATTACTGTGTGAAAAAGACATACGGATGTTATTGGCTGCATTAACCTCTGCTTTGGCAGGATAAACAATATACAAACAAGGATGCGATGGAGGTATTTGCGATTCCTTATTGATGGCACAATATAAAGGATGAAAGTACAAATTAGATATGTGCTAAACAGCCGTTCCTAGAATCCAAAATATTGGAACACATGGAAAAATATATGTAATGTGGAGAAAAAAAGAATGTACTGGAGGTGATAGAAGACAATGCTCTGGGGAAGTTTAAATACAGAGGAAGGGGAAATTTGAAATTCAATATGCAAATGTGGTCTTTAATTACACTTCAACACAAGAAACTATGTTAATCTCGGAATACTAAGTATCTGCAATTCTTATAGGAAAATATTTTAAATTAACAATACAAGGCTTTCGGCCTTGCTTTTGAAGCTAAAGGACATGGGTGCACACAATCACTAGAGTGTCTTACCTAAGAGTATAAATCTAAAGGCAGTCATGAATGGGTGGGTGAGATGGGTATCTGTAAAGTTGCCAACCCCAAGTACAACTGTGGGTACCACACAGTACAGAGTATCTATAGGCTATGGTAAAATTACTACAACATGAATGAGTGAAGAAGCCAGGTGATGATAATGGCTCTTGAAGAATGACAAAGGTAGTGATCCACATCCATGCCCTGGTACACAACACTGTGCTTTGAAAGGACAAATAATACAAGTGATTGAGTTTTATACTTCCATTCTAACTTTTTTAAATTTTTATTTTGTGTGTGTGTGTGTGTGTGTGTGTGTGTGTGTGTGTGTGTGTGTGTGTTTGTATCAGAGGGCACTGTATGTCCCTGTAGAGGGCCAAGGGTGATTTCAGGAATCATCCTGGATAGCTTTTATCTCCTTCTTGCTTGGCTCTGGATTTTCCAGGCTCCACCCACCAGGGCTGGAAATGTAGGCCACTGCTGTTCTGCCTGGTGTTTTTATGTGAGACCCAGGATCAGGGAACAGAGTTTAACCCCTAAGCCATCTCCCCAGTCCTCCATTCTAACTCTTAACTCATATATCAGCATTTCCTTAGCTTCTGGATCCCAGGACCAATTTCCATTCACTTGGAATAGTGAGGACTGAGCTCTCTAAGTACCTTTCAAAATTACCTTCACAGTCTCACTATTTCTCATGGTATGCTTTGCTACCTTTCCAGTCCACTGTGAAAAGGTTTTATTACATAGATATGTTTCATGGATTTAGTAAAGCATGTTTAAACCATCCAAGTATACCAAAATTAAGATAAGGTATCTGAATATGGTGCAAGAGCTAGACACAGCTGTAAAATTCTCAGCAGTATTTTGTCAGGTAAGACACATACAATGGTGTATAAAAATTACAGAGAAAATTCTAAAGGCCTGAAAATGTGAAAGAGCTATGATTACAGCTCCTGAGTACGGACATGCTTTCATATCTTACCTTCTTCAAGGTTCATGTTAGCTGTAATAGTAGACAAACATGGGCGGGATTTGGGATAGGGGTAGTAAAACCCAAGAGACATCTCTGAGTCCCACTATTCCAGTACCACATCATATTGCAGGTAGTCATAATTAATTTATTAACTAATTACAATAAAAACCACCTGAAAAGATACTTCCAATATTGGTTTGGTCTTAGTCATGATAAGGGACAGAAGCTCTATGTATAGCACTAGAAGAGTAATTACTAGCTGTACATAAAGCATTACTACAGGTGGACTGCATCTCTTGTCCTAACTCAGTAATAGCAGTGTACCTAGTTTAATGTTGGATTAAAGGCTATGACAGTGAAGAGTGTCAACTTGACTACTCAATGCTGAATGTTTAAGCACATCTATGAAGAATTATTTATGTAAGCACCAAGCAAACCTATAGGAGATTATCTAATTGATGTAGAATGACCCAGCCTGTGGTGGGTGCAACCATTCCCTAGACAGGTGAATAAGATACAGAGCGTTGGTTAAGTATTTTGGCATATTTTGGCATACTGGATTGCTGGCAAGGGGAAAAGGGTACATATGGTGCAGATAGTTCCATTGGCTTGTGATGATGGTATGCCAAGAACTCTATTAAATACTTTATATTAAATCACACAGATCTAACAACAGTCTAAAAATGGATGCATTTAAATGGTCTCTTAAAGGTCATATGGCTGATACTGAGTAAGTCAGGACTTAAGAATTAATCATGAAGTGTGATTTCAGATATGATACAGATAACAACAATAAAACATCAGAGGAAAAGCATATTCAAGTGAGAAACTATAGGAAATCATTTTCCTATGGCTAAAATTGAAAGTCTTAAATAAAGAACAAGAAAATGTGAAGGCAAAACACATAAATATTATTCATAACATTTCCATGCCTATTTTTTGGCTTATGAGAAATGTGACATATTATGTATTATAAACAGTCTGAAAGATATTTTAAAGATCAAAAGTATTCATAGCATGTTGTATATGATAAAATTTAAATTCATATGCTTTTAATCTATTATAGCATGGGATAATTAAGAGGAAAAAGTTTATGCAAACTTCAAATACTTTAATAATATCTTTTCTACTCTAATATATATTATGTAAGGTTTGAAATACCATTATACACACAAAGCATTAATTTCATTTATAAATACATCTAAGAACAAGTCAGAGGAAATCAGCTTATTTTCTACAGGGACAATTTGTGTTCTTTTTATGGCAACAATTTGAAAATATTATGCAGGATTAACATCCCCACAATCTGTAAAAAATTCTTTTGTGATCATCATTGTTTAATTTGACACACTAAAAGATACAGCAGTGTCTAAAATATGTTGAAGAATTATATTTGAAATGTAAGTCATTTATTTGCACCCCACACATGTTTTCCTACATCCATCACATATGACAAACTTTAACCATTATAATAGAGGATCAATGCTTTATGATCAAATACAAATGCGTTTCTTTTCTTAAATAACTGTTTTTCTAAAAAAAAAAAGTAATGACCACTTTGTATAAAAAAGATGTCAATGTGTGTAAAATTATGATTTAAACCTTCATTTACCCCTTTCTAAAGACAGCAGCCAAAAAAGCTGAATAAGTCAGGGTGCCTTTGAAGATATTTAATTAAAATCTAATCCCACATTCTTAAAAGCTCACATAAATTAAGCTGTCATACAGGAGATTTATGCATTCACATTTGCATATTACATATGATTCATCAATTACTCATGTTTGAAAGCAATGTCTTTCCCAGGGTGCTGAACTGCCAACCATGGCAGCAGACACACTGAAACACACAAAATCATACCCAGTAGTATCTTGGAGAAAGTTGCTTCCATGTGGTCCTTTCCATATACAGCCTCAGAGTTCTAAGCACACTTAGAACTTATAACCATACTTTAATAGATTAAATTTAATATGTTTGGCAGGACAAAATTGAACATTTCACTTAATACTGAGGTAACTTCAGAGGGATCAAAATTGAACAAACAGCTCTGCTCTTCATGAAATTTTTAAAATAGAGCAAAGACACAAATTCATGGACAAATAAGAAAACATAAAATTAGTTAAATTGAAAATAATATTTCTGTCTTTGCAAGTTGATAGAAAGCATGACATATTTGAGTAAGTGACAATGTACACACACACACACACACACACACACACACATTCACATTTAGAAATAAGTAGAAGAGAAAGACATAGCTTTAAACATTCATTATCCCATAAATGAATAATGGTCATCTTTCTCCACATTTTTTTATTTTATTGCATATGCTTCTGAATAATTCTGCTATCAAATTCTGTAAGAAAGGCATTTGTATTTGATCATATAACAATGATCTTCTATTACAATGGTTGCAATTTGAAAATTTGCTAATATTCAAAGCATGAAATCTCTTATACAAATGCCCCATAAAAATATATTGATGACCTTGAATCATCTACTCATTAGTATAAACTGAGCTTTTGTGTTTATTAAATATGTATTATTGACCAAATACCACTGAATATTATCTGAAGCTAAATATTGAAAAAAACAAGATAATGATAATATGTATATATATTATCAGAAAAAAAGAACATCTGTTTCATTAATCATAATTTCCATCATTCTCTTTAGTCTGAAAAATATCTAAACTAAATTCAAAGAAGTTGAACATAATTTTATGTTATCAAAGGCAGTACATGCTCCATAATGTCTGGAGTAGTGGAAAACAATACAATAGAGCAAACTATTAAACATATACAGAAAAAGAAGTGTTCATTCTTCCTTTATTGGCCCAAATCCTGTGATAAATATTTAAGTTTGACTCTGAAGAAAAGAATCTCTCTTGAATTATAGAGTTCCCTTAACAATGCTGACAAGCCAATTGGTAGGCTCTTGAATCCAAAGGTCCTGTATTCAGTTTCAAGCCTTCAAATCCTCCACTTCTAAATCCTGTCAAACTTAAGTGAATTCTGATGTGATGGAAAAGTTACCACATGTATTATAGGCAGAAAAAAATATTAAAACAATATAAGAATAGTTATTGTTGGTATTAATTCAACTAATGTCTGAAATATTTTTACTTCATATAATGATATGTAGTTTGTATAGATACAATAAAATAATACCATAAAGAATATTATTAACTTTTTGTAGTTATGATGTTTAGAAAACACAGGACTATCATGTTTTACTTTTTTTATTTGATTTTGGATTTATATGGTTAAGAACAACAACATGAACTTAATACCATATATTTCTAGGGTAAAAGTCTGAAATATCTTACTGGAACATTTAGGAGGTGATTAAAAAAATTCTTCTGTAACTTCGAGGGGACAACACATTAACTTGTTTCAATTATTCATTGTCAGTTTCTTCATACTCAAAGACAGAAGTAATACCTGTGTGCTCTCTGCATTCATTGCCACAACTGTTTCTCTGACTCTTCTTTCTTGTTTCCTCTTACGAGTACACTTGCAATTATATCACCCCATCTAAGATATTGGTACATATTCATAGAAAAGTGTACTTCTTAGAGACTTATCAATAGCACTCAAAAACGGAATGGCCATATTCATGACTGTTTCTTTGTTAATTAATTTTGATTGACAAAATTATACAAAAGTATTGTCTGCAATACAATACTGAGAAAAAAATATTCATTGTGGAATAGTTAAATTGAGCTAAAAGTATTCATAATATCACATAATTATCAATTTTTAATAAGTAAATTAAATTCTACCCAGTATGTGATTTTCAGAAAATATAGTGTATTATTGTTAATATTACTGTTGTAAATAGATTCCTTAAATTTATCCCTAATTGCTAACTCTAAGTATTTAGTCTACTAATCATTAACTCACAAGTGCTATTTACAACTAACATATTGGTTTATCACATTGTATTCCTAATCAGACAATTTTATCCACATCTCACCACCTCTCTTCATGGAAAACTATTCCAAGAAAAAATGAAATTATATCTTTAATAACATTTTTAATATTTTCCAAAAGAAGCATCCATCTCTAATATTAAATATTATGATGAATGATTTGTAAAAATATCTATGTAAGAGCTTGTATTGCTAAATTGCCAAGGATGAGGGAAAATCCCAGAAGATGGAGTGAAAAGAATGTGAAGAGCTTGAATAAAGAAGTTGTGAGGCCAGACTATCTTCTGAACATTAGAGGGCGGTTATATTCAATGAACCACAGAACTTATCCTATCAACCTTTCACCATGGAAGAGGCCCTAGACTTCCCTGAGAAACTGATGAGGGTTAATGCTGATGGGAGGGGGGAATGTGAGATGCTTTCCCTACTCATGCAGTATTCATCCTCAAGCAAGTGTTCAGTCACATACCATCAGCAGCCAAGCTTTGTTCTACACAAGGCATATCATTTAGACTTTGTTCCACCCAATGTCAGGGCAGCAACTTAATGACCAGAGTGCAAGGCTCCAAATATATGATGAGTGTGCCAGTGGGCTCTCTCCTCTGATCTAGAAGTGGCTAGGATATAGAAGAAACACAGTGGGCTGCACACAAGGAAAGACATGAAAACAGGAGGAAAAATAGTAGAGAAGTGTTACAATGGGAAAAGGTAGGGAAATGGGATGGAGGATTAAGGTGTGAAAATATACTAAATTCATTGCATTCATTTATGAAACTGTGAAAGACTATTAAAAACAAAAAAGGTTTTGGCATGAGCCAAAGTAGAATCTAGAACTTCTGAATGTTACTCTTTTGAAATTAAAAAAAAAATGCCTCTTGAACATGAAACTGAATATTAATTTGTAATGATTTTTATTGTAAACTTAAGAAAAAGAATAGTGCACCCCAGTCTCAGAAAACTCATGCTTCTCGGGTGAGCTACCCACCACACCAGAAAGCTCCACTCCAGATCCAACGATCTCTCTATGCTTAGGTGAGCACAGCGCCATACCAGAATGCACCCCTGTCCCAGCTTTGGTGAACCTGCACCACAACCTCAGCTAACAGAGGATGAGGATGGCAAGAATCACACTATACAAAATGAGACAACCATATTATGCAATCGAAAGTAAAGAAAACCCCTTTTTTATTTGTAGACAATTTATTCCCATGAGACAGTCACTCCTACTTAAGATCTCAAATAACCACTTCACACCCCATATATCTACAATCACTAGTCTTAAATGCCCCTAATAAACTTTAAAATTTTTACATCACACTCAACCAACCTTAATTAGCTTACTTCTAATTACTACATCCATTTTAACCCATCCTCTTGTAACTGCTTCGATTTTTGAGCCAAACCTTACCCACCAGATCAAACTCCCCATCCCAAACTTCCTAATTACAATTAGATCACAAACTCTTTCACCTGCAAAGCAGGGATTGGTTAACATATCCCAAGGAAACTATTGCTACCACACCCACAAAACAACACTAAATAACCTAGACTAAACCATAAACAACAAGAAATGATCCTAATTCATGGATTCTTTTTGAACGGTCAAAGTCAGGCAAGGTTATATGACTCAGGAGAACCAGAAACACATACCAAAGAAAGTAGTAAAAGGTCTAACACAAGATATTTAATTTAGGGAGGGGTGGAGGGAAGGAGGGGACCTATTAGGTTTGTATGAGCGGAAAAAAATACATTATTTTTTAAAAAAGATATTTAAATTATACCCTTGAACTACAAAATACCCTAAATAACAGTAAAATACGTCTCCTGCAAAAAGTATCAATTCCCTAACAACATATTCTGATCAGAAAAACCTCCTTCACATCACCCAGGAAAACAACATTCAAGATAATAATGTCTTCCAAAAGAATATTATCAATGAAATATGAGAACTACAAAAGGAACGTAACTATAAAAAGGAACTATAAAAGATATGAAGAACTCAGAGGTAAGATGAATAAACGTGTGACCTTATATGAACTGGAAAATAATAAAATAAAACTAAAAGATGAAAACAGTAATAGAGGAAACAAGAACAAGCTTCAAACAGGAAAAGAAAATCAAACTCGGTTTAAACTGGAAATCAAAACTAAACTGACTGCATGTAAGAACTCTGCAAAAATATCACTAACAGAACTGACCATGAGGTAGATAGAATATCACAACTGGAAGATAAGTTGACAGAACAGAACAATTCAATTAAAGAAGGTGAAATTTTTAAGAAATAAATCACAGGAATAATCAAGAACTATGAGATACCACAAAGAAATCAAACCTGCACATTTATGGAATTCCAAAACAAGAAACTCAGGAAAACATTCCAGCATATTTCAGACAATCATAAATGACACATTCCACCCTTTAAGAGATCCTCATCCAAGTATAAGATGCACACAGGCATACCAATCAGGTATGAACAAATAGAAATAAACCAAGGCACTTAAGAGTAAAAAGCATTAAAGCATTGCAGATACAGATAAAGAGACTATCCTGTGAGCTGTAAGAAAGGAAAAATGAGTCACATCTATAGACAAGCTTGTCATAACAATAGCTAACATTTCAATGGAAGTGGTAAAAGCCAGAAGAGCTTGGAGAGGAATTCTTCAAGTCATGAATAATCAAATGCCAACCGAGGCTGCTATATCCAGGAAACTCTCAGTCATATTTGAAGGTGAAAGATCTAGTAAGATGAAAGTGAACAAAAGATGTATATGTCTTTGAAGTCGAGTCTGCAAAATATACTAGAAAAAAATACACAAAGTTGAAGAAACTGATAAACAAACTCAAGAGTATGGAAGGGAAAAAGTAATGCTAACACAAATACCAAAGAGAGAACCACTAACAAAAAACACTAAATTCAATAAATGACAGGAATCCAAAAAAAAATCTCAGTTATAAACTTAAACTTCAATGGACTTGACTCCCTAATTAAGAACTGGAATGGAATAACTAACTAATGGAATAAAAGCCACAAGCCTTCAATTTGCTGTATCCAAAAAACACACCTCACTTTAAAAGATAGGCACTATCTGAGGATCAAAGGATGATCAAAATACTCTAAGAAAATGCATCTAGGAAACAAGTAGAAGTAGCTATCCTAATGTCGGACAAAATAGACTTTAAAGAGAAACATAAGAAATCCAGAGGGAAGCTACATACTCATCAAGGGAACAATCTATAGAGAAGAATTCACAATTTTAAGTATAAATGATCCAAGCATAGGCTCAGATACCTTTGATAAACAAGTACTAATCCTCATAAAACAACATGTCAATCCAAACACCATAATTGTAAGGGATTTCAACACCCCACTCTCACCAACACATAGGAAAACAGGTCAAAAACTGAGAAAAGAAACCCTGGAACTAAATCAAATCATAAACCAAGATATGACTCATATCTATTAAACATTCCATCCCAACATCAAGAAATAAAAATACAGCAGCTCATGGTATTTTCTCTAAAAGAGACGATATACTGGGTCACAGAGTCTACAAAAATACCGGAAAATTGAGATCACATCCTATACTCTATTTGACACCATGAATTAGAAGTAGATGTCCATAAAAAGTAAACAACAGAAAGTACATAAACACTTGCAAGCTAAATAACATGCCACTGAATGAGAAATGGATCTGGAATAAAAATGGAAATTCAAAAATCCCTAGAACTCAATGGTAATAAAAAACATTACATATCAAAATCTTTGGAATATGATGAAGGGAGTCCTGTGAGGATAGATTATAGCACTCAATGCCTATACCAAAAAAAAAAAAATGACAAGGAAACAAACTGACAGTGCAGCTTACAGTTTTAGAGAAAAAGCAACAAATTAACCCCAAATGCAGTAGACTTCTGGGGATTGGTAAGAGGACAAAAAGATTTAATTGAGACGTGGAAAACAATACAAATAATCAATCATTAAAGAGGTTGTTCATTGGAAAAAATAACAAGTCTGATAAACTGTTAACCAAATTAACCAAAACTCAAAGGGAGAAAACCCAAATAATAAAATTCGAAATGAAAATTGAGCCATCACAATACATACCAAGGAAATTCAGAGAATTATGTTACACTTCGAAAATTTATGCTACACCAAATTTGACAATCAGAAAGATATGGATGAATTTCTGTGTATATAGAACACACCAAATTTGAATCATTATGAACTGGATTATTTATATAGTCCTAGAACAAGTGATGAATTCTTAAAACTAATTACAAATCTCCCTTCCAAAGAAATTCTAGAACAAGATGGCTTCTGCCAGACATTTAAAGAACAACTAACATTACTCATTAAATTATTCCACAAAATATAAAAGAAAGAAAAACTTCTAAACACAAGCACAAAAAAGAAAACCATAGTCCAATGTCATTGATGAACACAGACTCAGAGATCCTCAACAAAATTTTAGTAAACTGGATTAAAAATATATCAAATAGATCATGCACTGTGACCATGTTCTATTTATTTGTTTCAGACACACAAGGATGGTTCAATTTACACAAACCAATAAATATAATTTGTCATATAAACAAATGCAAAGACAAAAATCACATGATTCTCTCAATTGTCATGAACATTTTGACAAAATTCAGAACACTATGATAAGGTTCCTGGTGAAAACAGAGATGTAATAAACATATATCAAAATAATAAAGGTCATATACAATAATCCAGTAGCAAAAATCATACTAAATGGTAAAAAAATTATGCATTAACACTTAGATCAGAAATTAGACAAGGAGAATCACTCTTACCACTGTTATTTAATATAGTACTTGTAGTCTAAACTAGAACCATAAGGTGAGAGGGACATAAAAGTAATACAAATTGTAAAGGAAGAAGTCAAGGTATCCCTATTTGCAGATGACATGATTTTATACAAAAGAGATGCCAAAGATTCCCCAAAGAAACTCCTGGAACTAATATGTTCATTGAATAGCAGAATACAAAATCAATGTCCAAAAATCAATGGTTTTCCGTTACACAAAGGATGAACTAAGTGTGAGAGACCTAAATAAAAACAATTCCATTTACCATTCTCCAAAAGCAATAAAATACCTTGGAGTAAATCTAATCAAGGATGTTAAAGACCTGTACCATGCAAACTATAAAGCACTAAAGAAAGAGATTACAGAAGATACCAGAAGGTGGAAGGGCCTGTTCCCGTATCGCTAGGATTAACACTCCTAAAATGACCATTTTACCAAAAGCAATGTAAGGATTTAATGCTATACCAATCAAAATTACCACCCAATTCTTAACAGCAATTGGTAAAACAATCTTAAAACTCATATGGAATGAAAAAAGGCTCAGGATAGCAAAAACAATCATGAGTAATAACTCTATAGGAGGTATCACTATAGCAGATCTTAAACTATATTATAAATCAATACTACTAAAAACAGAATTGGGTGTACTGATAGGGCAGGTGAGCAGCCTCTGAGCCACACAGCTTGCTGGAGGCTTCTCTGGGTTTTCCATACTTTCAGATCTACCAGGTGGGCAAACTCTGTGCCTGCCTCCACTCCCCACGCCACTGCATTTTCCATGCATTCAGATCGACCAGGTAAGCAGCCTCTGGGCCTGCCCACTCACCTGAGGATTCTGTCCTATCTAGACCCCTGAGTTGCCCTCTCACCTTCAAACTCATCCCCCTCCCCCCACCCTTCCACCCCATCTAATCACACACATACAGGAAATAAGTCCGAGCAGAGGATTTCATATAGTGCAAAACTTCAAAGGTAAAGAGAGAAAAGGCTTCCATAAAACAACAGAAGAGTCACCACAGAAGACACATCTGAAATGCAAGAGATCAAATACAAAGATCACTTCATTTTTCTTTTTTTTTCTTTTTTTTTTCTTTTTTTTTTCTTTTCTTTTTTGGAAGTGAAAGCTCAAACAACTGTTACCTAACGCAAAGACAAAGCTAGACACTTTTATCATCTAAGTGCTGAGAAAGAGTTTTGAAGAGTGACTTCAAATAAAGCAACAATCAACATCTGCTCATCCTAAAAATGCCAACATCTCACAGGAAAAACAGAAGCACAAGAGTACAATAAAACAGGCCCCCTCCCAATATCACTGAAAATAAGGCCTCAGACCCCACAATGGATAACCCATTTGAAGGTGTCATAGTTAGGCACAGGTGTCAACATGACAGTTGAGGGATTTAGCTCTGGGCACATTTGTGGAGGATTAGTGGTTGAGTTAAGTACGGAGCAAACCTGCAGGAGACTAGCTGATGGGGAAGGCCTAGCCCATGGTGGATGGAATCAGGCCCTGGAATAAAATACGGGGAGGGAATTGAGAGAGTTGGCATCCTTGTTTACACTTGGCCAGACACGCTGGTCTGGCAACTAAGGATCATCCCTCTCAAAACGCATTATGTAAAGATGGCGTGGCCAGTTCCCTTGGCCTTGGTGTTGGTGCATACTCTCCTGTCAAGCTGAAATATGAACTGTAACCAGGCTATCATAAGAAAATAAACCCCTTGTTCCCTTAAGCCATTTGATGGTGATTTGCCAGCAACCATGCAGGCAAACTGCAACAGAAGGGATCCAAGAGAATAATAACAAAGACAATGAATTTCAAAGATCAATTATAAATATGTTCAAAGAGATCTTAGAGAACATAGATAAATGCCTAAACACATTTCAAGAAGAAAACAACAAATTCAAGAAAGAATTTGAAGAATAAAAAATAACAAGAAAAAAATAGAATGAAAATAGAGATCATGAAAACAGATCTCAAAGCACTAAAAAAAAAAGCACAAGGTGACCTAAAAATAGACATAGAAACACTGGGGAAAAAACGAGACTGAAATAACATCGGAAAAAAAAAATCTAAACAGTGTAATAGTGTAATAAAAAATTCAATAGAGAGTATCAAAAATAGAATTGATCATGTAAAAACCAGAGTTTCAGAACTGGAAGATAAGACAGAAGAGGTTCATAAGTCAATGAGAGAAACACATTAGAATGGAACATACAGGAACTTTGGGACCCCATCAAAAGGGACAACAGACTGGTCATGAGTATTCAAGAAACAGATACACAAAAAGACGATCCATCAAGTATAGTCAATGGCATAATAGAGGAAAATTTCCCTGACCTAAAAAAAAGAGATACCCATCCTTATTCAAGAGGCATATGGAACACTAAATACTCAAGACAAAAATTGTAACACACCACAGCATATGATAGGCCACATACCAATTATACATTAAAGCAAAATCTTAAGAACTGCAAAACAAAAGGAATAAGTTGCATTTACAGGTAAATCCATCAAAATAACAAATGACTTATCAATACAAGTGTTAAAAGCCAGAAGGGTCTGGAAAGACTCAATCCAAACTCTGAATGAACACAAATGCCAACTCAGATTATTACATACAGAAAAAACTGTTGGTAACATAGAAGGAAAAAGAAAAATATTCCATAAAAAAATTAAAAGAGTATATGGCCATTAAGCCAGGGCTTCAAAGAATACTGGAAGAAAAGTACAAGATAGAACAGAAGGATATATTCATCAAAGAAGCTAAAGGGATTAAATAATACCAACATAAAAGCCAAATGAGGGACTAAAAAAAAAGCAAACACCACAAAATCAGCAAAATGTTGGAACCATTAAATACCTTACAGTAACAACTTTAAATATCAATGGCTAAACTCCCCGATCAACAGACACAGGGTTAAAGCTTGGATCAAACATAAAGACCCATCAACTCTCTGCCTCCAAGAAACACACCTCACCTTGAAAGATAAACACTTTCTCAGGATAAAGGGATGGTCAAAAGTACTCCAAGAAAATGGAAAAAGGAAACAAGCAGGATTTGCCATCCTAATATCAGACAAAATAGACTTTGAACTAAAGCAAATCATATGGGACACAAATGGATACTACATCTTAGTAGAGGAAAAATTCCAGCAAGATCTTACAATCTCAAACATATAAGCACCAAACATGGAAGAACCCAAATTCATCAAACAGACACTACAAGAGACAAAACAACTAGTCAACCCTAACACAGTAGTAGTTGGAGACTTCAATACACCACTCATATCATTGGACAGGTCAATGGACCAAAAGCTAAACAGAAACACATTGGAAACAGAGACACATATCAAATGGACCTTACAGACATGTACACAACATTTCATCCAAACACTAAAGAATACACATTCTTCTCAGCGGCTTATGGGACATTCTTGAAAACAAACCACACAATAGGAAACAAATCAAATCTCCACACATACGGAAAAATTGACCATCAAGGAATAAAGGTAGATATCTCCCAAAAAGGAAACAATAGAAACCCTAAAAACACATATATGCTAAACAACACATTTATAATGAGGGATTTGTCAAAAATGAAATAAAAGAGGAAATTAAGAAATTCCTTGAAGCCAATGAAAAAGAAGACAAAATCTATGGAACACATTGAAAGCAGTTCTAAAAGGAAAGCTTGTAGCACTAAATGCCGACATTACAAAGAAGGAAAGATACTTAGGAAAAGGCTTATTGTTATACCTAAAAGTCTTAGAAATAAAGGAACAAACCAATCCCCAAAGTATCACATGAGAAGAAATATCTAAGATGTGAGCAGAAATAAATTAATTGGAAATTAAATAAACAATACAAAAAAAATCAATGAAACAAAGAGCTGGTGATTTGAAAAGTTAAACAAGATTGACAAGTCCTTAGCTTCACTAACAAAAAGAAGGGAGAACATTCAAATCTACAAAATCAGAAATGTAAAGGGGCAAATTTCAACACATACTGGAGAAATCCAGAGAACCATAAGGACATACTTTAAAAGTTTATACTTTCTTAAAATGGATAATCTAAAGGAAATAGATGAATGTCTAAACACATATGATCCACCAAAATTGACTCAAGATGAAACAGATACATTAAATAGGCCAATAATAAGACATGAAATTGAAACAGAATTATAAGCCTCACAACTAAAAGAAAGCCCATGACCAGATGGATTCAGTGCAGAATTATGCCAAGCCTTCAGAGGAGAACAAACATCACTACTCTTCAAAATTCACCATAAGACAGAGAAGGAAGGAATACTCCCAAACATTTTCTATGAAGCCAATATAACTCTAATTCCAAAGGCAAACAAAGACACATCAAAGAAAGAAAATTATAAACCAGTCTTGCTAATGGACACAGATGCAAAAATACTCAATAAAATACTAGCAAACCAAATCCAAAAACATTCAAAGGAATACACACCATGATCAAGTTGGGTTCATACCAGGAATACAAGGATAGTTTAACATCCATAAATCAATAAATGTGATTCATCATAATAACAGACTCACAAATCAAAATCATTTGGTCCTCTCAGTAGATACAGAAAAGACATTTGAGATGAAGCAATCATAATAGGACTTTGCAGGACCTGCGCTATGTCCAACACATTATTGACAACACAAAGTCTAGCACGGACTAAAGGCACTAGGATCCTTGGAGGCTAGGGACTGACAGTCACAGTAGTGTTCCTAAGCATAAGGGGAACACAGGAAAGGGTTCTGGGGTATGCCCCTGGGTTCTTGCACCTCATCGGAGAGGAGGACCCAGAGGAGAATTTGGCATGCACACTAAAGGATGCTCCAGGGATTAGGGGGGGAGGAACTGTGGGATGGGGAGGGAGAGGAGGGGGGAGCAGGGGGATTGGGGGGAGGTGGAGGAAGGGAGGGGACCGGTGTACCTGTTAAGTTTGTATGAGCGGAAATAATAATAATAAAAAAAGAAAAGACATTTGACAATATCCAACATCCCTTCATGATAAAAGTTTGGAGAAAACAGAGTTGGGGGAGACCTATCTAAGCCTGAAAAAGGCTATACATGACAAGCCTAAAGCAAACATCATCCTAAATAGGGAAAAACTTGAAGCACTGCAACTTATATCTGGAATGAGACAAGGCAGTCCATCGTCACCACTCCTGTTCAATATTGTGTTTTAAGTCCTAGCTAGAGCCATAAGGCAAGAAAAGGAAATAAAAGGGATACATATAGGTAAGGAAAAACTCAAAGTATCCCTATTTGCAGATTGATTCTATACTTGAGAGATCCACATGACTCCATAAAGAAGCTAATCCAGTTAATAAACAATTTCAGTAATGTGGCAGGCTACAAAATCAACATACAAAAATCAGTACCCTTCCTACATACCAGAGACAAACAAGTTGAGACAGAAATGAATCAATCACATTCAACATAGCTACAAAGAAAATAAAATACCTTGGAATTAATTTAAACAAAGAAATACAAACTTGTACATCGGAAACTACAAAACACCACTGAAAGAAATTAAAGAGGATACTAGAAGGAATAACCAGATTCAATGCTACTCTAATTAAAATTCCAAGGCAATTCTTCACAGAACTGGAAAAAACAATCTCAAAATTCATGTGGAAGAAGAAAAAAATCATGATTAACCAAAACAATTTTGGGCGATAAGAAGCCTGATGGAGTTGTCACTATTCCAGATTTCAAATTATATTAATTAACTGCTCTATGCCAGTTTTTGTTTCTTGCACTGTTTTTCTCAACTCCACCCCCCATGCAGCAGAAGTTCGCCTCGATAGCACAAGCTCAATCATGTCCATAGAAGCACTGTTTACAATAGCAAAGTCATGGAATCAACCTAAATGTCCAACAGTTGACGAGTGGATAAGGAAACTGTGGTACATCTATACAATGGAGTACTACTCAGCCATCAAAAATGATAAATTACTGGAATTTGCTGGGAAATTGATGTCATCAGAAACAATTATATTAAGTGAAGTATCCCAAACCCAGAAAATTAAGCGCCGTATGTACTCCCTAATAGGTGGCTCCTAGTACCAAACTCATCCAGCCCACATTGAGACACTCAAAAGTAAACCTATGTAACACAGTAATTGCAAGGATTATGAACAAGAGAGATGGGTAGGAGGGCCACACCAGAAACAAGGAGAGAGGGGACCATGTTACAGCAGAGAAAATAGGCCTCCATCAAGGTCTGCAAGTAAGTAATGAGAAACCTGGTTAAGTTCACAGACGTTCTTTCCTGATCTCGCCAGAAGGGGAGGGCATATAGTCTAGCAGATAAAAAGTAATCATTTTGCAAATGGGTGATTGACACCTCCCTCTCTGAGGTTTCCTACTTTTATTACATCTACCCTTGAATGTGCTATTATAACAAGACTCCAGTTTAACAGCTTTTTGTCTCTGGCCAGGGGGTGACATACAGTGCCCATCACGATGGAGTGAAGGGCATTGCAGGAGCAACAAAACTGCAAAAGAAAATCAACAAACCACAATCCAGAACTTCAGAGACTCTACATCAATCGCATAAATCTAGGCCAGCCTAATCTCTCCCCATCCTGGAGCTCAGGGACATTTGCAGAAGAGGGGGCGGTAAGATTGTAAGAGCAAAAGGATGGGAGGAACGATTTGCAAGATTCTCAACAATAGTTGGGGCCAAAGCAATCATAATGGGACTTTGCATGCCCTGCGCAATGTCCAGCGCACTGTTGCCCTCATAAAGTCTAGCATCTGTTAAGGGCACTGAGATCCCTGGAGGCAAGGGATTGACAGCCATAGTAGTGCTCCTATGCTTAGGGGGAACAAGAGAAAGGGTTCAGGGAAATGCCACTGGGTCCTTGTACGTCATCAGAGAGGAGGACCCAGTGGAGAGTCAGGCGTACACAATAAAGGACTCTCTGGGAATTGGGGGGGAGGCACTGGGGGATGGGGAGGGAGAGGAAGGGGAGGAGGGGGTTCAGGGGGAAGAGGGGGGAGGGAGGGAACTGGTAAATAAATTTTAAAATGTATAACTACATTTTTAATAAAAAAAGTTGACCAACAAAAAAAATTATATTAATTATAGAACCATAGTAATAAAAACAGCATTGTACTTGAAAAAAAAAAAAAAACAGATACATAGACCAGTGGATCAGAACAGAGGACCCAGATATAAAATCCCACAAATACAGCCACTTAATTTTTTACAAAGGTGTTAAACATACATGCTGGGGAAAAGACAGCATCTTCAACAAGTGGTGTTGGGAAAATGGGACATCTACATGTAAAAGAATAAAAATCGACTGTTGCCTCTCTCCTTACACAAAATTCAACTCCAAATGTATCAAGAACTCAATATTAGACTTGAAACTCTAAAATTATTAGAAAACAGCAGGAAGTACACTTGAATCAATAACCTTCATTAGGTAAAGATTTTCTAAGCAGAAAAACTAATGCCCAGGAACTAAGACCAATAATCAACAAATGGGACTTCATGAAATTAAAAAGCTTCTGTTCTGCAAAAGAAACTTTTAATTGTGCAAAAAGACAACCCACAAAATGGGAGAAAAATCTGTGCCAGCTAATTAAACTGACAAAGGATTAACCTACAGAGTATACAAAGAACTCAGAATATAAAACACCAAGACACCAAACACTTCAATTAAAAAAAATGGGCATTGGAACTAAACAGGGATTTCAGTCAAAAAGAATTTGAAATTTCAAACAAATGCCTTAAAAGATGCTCAACTTCCCTGATTATCAGAGAAATGCAAATCAAAACAACTCTGAAATACCATCCTACCCCAGTCAAAATGGCTAAGATGAAGAAAATAAACAATAAGGATTGCTGGCAAAGCTGTGGAGAAAAAGGGACAGTTATTCACTGCTGGTGGGTGTGTAAACTGGTCAGGTTCTGTGGAGATCTGTATGGAGGTTCCTCAGAAAGCATAGTAAAATGAAATTGCCATATGACCCAGCTACACCACTCCTTGGAATATTCCCAAAAGACTTTACCTCTTATTACAAAGAAACTTGTTCATCTATGTTCATTGTAGCTCTATTCACAGTAGCAAAAAAAGAAAAGAATCAGCCAATGTGCCCATAAACATAACAATGGATAATGAAAATGTGGTACACATACACAGTGGAACATTACTCAGCCATCAGAAAGGATGAGATTATGGAATTTTCTGGCAAATGTATGGAACTGGAAACTTTAGTACGAAATGAGGTATCTAGTCACAGAAAGTTAAGTGCCACATGTTCTCTCTAATATACCAATGAGTGAACTGATATCCTTGTCAATATACTTGAATTGGAAGCACTTTAAGAGCCAAAAAACTTGAAAAAGACTTAAGAGTGTGAAGGTGGGAAGGAATGATTAGAGTGAAATCTTTTAAAGGAGAGATTTCGGATCTCAGGACAAGGGTGAGTGAGGGAATAATGGAGAAAAATACATAGCACAGAATGAGGGGATGGAGACAGGAGGGAGGGACATGGGAGATAGGAGGGACAGAGGACCTTATAGAAAAACACAAAGATACTAGGAAGCAACCCCAAGGGAACATCCTATATTAGTAATATATGAAAAAGTCTATCAAATAAAGGAATAAGAAATGAACAGTCCCTATCCAGAGGAGTATAGAGTGAAGAAAATAGGGGAAAAATAGTAATAAAAAAAGTCTAGAGCTGATCCACTTAGAAACCAGGTACAAAATTATAATAGTAGTAACATGAATGTGGCACTTCCTAATAAAATGTTGGTCAGAGAGGTCTTAAAGGACCGCAAATATTATAGGCTTTTGCCATTACTCTTGTTGCTCCAAAAACTGTCAGTAAGACCGTATTACTGAAGATGAAACACAAATGGATCACAGAACATGGGAAAAATATATCAAATGGTCTGAGGACTTTCTCCTTGGAACATAGCTTGCACAGTACCAAAGAATGTTGTGGAAGCTGCTGGGGGAGATAAATTATCACAAACCCCATCAACAGTATGCAATCTATAAGTTGCAATATAAATCACAATGGCAACAGGTGATCACCACCAGTGTAATGGTGAACTGAGTACCAAGGAGACAACCAACAGCTTTCTGATTGGATTCAATAACCCCTTGTCAGAATGGTATCTGACTCTGTTACTGTAAACTACAACAAGAACCTAAAAAATGGGAAGGAAAAGGTCAATAAGTAAGATCGGAAGTAAGACACTACATCAACCTGCTCTATAGGCAGCTATTATTATACCCTTAGCATGGGAACTCACAGTGGAAACATTTGGGTCTAAAGCTGTATGATTGAAGTGCAATGCACATGCCAGTGGGTGGCCTGAAAAAAAGTAACTTGTTATACTACAGAGGCGTAAACCCACACAGGAGTAGACAAGCCAAAGTGAATCCTAAAGTGCATAGAAGCATAAAGGTGGTACAGTGGGACAGAATGCTGATGGGAAGGGAGGAAATGGGAGGGAGGGAAACTGGAATGAATGCTCCTTGTAAAAGCTTGTAAAAACCTTTACCCCACCCCCCTCCCCAGGTCGGGACGCACGCCCACGCGGTCCAACCAGGCCTCACCCAGCGACCTAGGTAAGTACCCGCCTGCGCCCGCCCACCAGGACCCCAGGTCAACCCAAAGGGACCAGGCTCCGACTCCCACCATCCACCTGGAACCTTGCCCACAGGGCCGAGGGACCAGGAGGACCTCCCCCGGCGCCCGGGCCCCGCCCCAGGTGCCCTTGGGTTAAATAGCTCCACGAGGACACCCCCATCTTCCCATTCCCCACACCGCTCCGCTGCTCAGGACGTATGCCCAGTCCAGCCAGGCCTCACCCGCGACCTAGGTAAGCTCTGTCACAGCACACCCACAGAACCCAAGGCCAAATAATTCAGTTTAGTGAAATTGAAAGATCTTAAGAGTTAAAACGACAATGCCAAAGTCAAAATGCAAATCCATGAGAAACAACACTCAAGTAAACAAATTTCCCACTGAAGAAATTAATCCCATAATGTTAGACTCCAACCAGAACAAACCCGCGAGAAAAGGCCAAGAAAGCCTGACCCAGGATAACGACTTTCAAAATATGATCTTTACCATGTTCAATACTATGAAAGAGGAAATCCGGGAGGAATTAAATAATCGAATCAATCGCTTTGAAGAGGAACACAACAGACATTTGGAAGAGTTGAGAAAAACAGTGCAAGAAATAAAAACTGGCATAGAGCAGTTAAAACAGACTCAAGCAGTGTTTAAAACTGAGCTACAAGACAAGTTATCTTCAACCCAGAACTCCACAGAGAGTCTTATCAACAGAACTAATGAAGCAGAAAACAGAATTTCAGATCTTGAAGATAAAGTGGGAGTACTAACCAGCTCAATGGAAGAGGTTGTTAAAGCCAAAAAGATACTTGAGAGACATATCCAAGAGATATGGGACACCCTGAAGAAGCCTAACATGCGTATTCATGGAATACCAGAGCAAGAATCTCAAAATACCACCCCTAAGGAAATTTTTCAAATGATCATCAAGGAAAACATACCTCATCTAAAAAAAGAGAGGCCCATCCATATACAAGAGGCATTCCGCACCCCAAACAGATACAACCAAAACAGAAGCACCCCACAGCAAACCATAGTTAAAACACTCCACATTCAAGATAAAGAACTGGTGCTGAGAGCTTCAAGGGAGAAAAAACAAGTCACTTTTAAAGGTAAACCTATTAAAATAACAAATGACTTCTCAGTAGAAACAGTAAAAGAAAGAAGAGCTTGGAGAGACATACTTCAAGTATTGAATGAGCAAAAATGTCAATCCAGGCTGATTCACCCTGCAAAACTATCAGTCATGATTGAGCGAGAAAGAAAAATTTTCCAGCACAAAGACAACTTGAAGGGATACATATCCACCAGGCCTTCAAAAAATGCTAGAAATGATACTCACGCATGAAGAAAAAAACAGGCATATCGAGGAGAACATAAGGCAAATATAACACCATTAAAAGCGAAGCAATATACTTATAAAAATTACTAAACATAATAAATGTCTAGAATTAAAAATAGTTTCTCCATTATAACACTAAATGTTAATGGAATTAATTCACCGATCAAGAGACACAGATTACAAACTTGGATTAAAAATCACAATCCATCAATCTGCTGCCTGCAGGAAACCCATCTCACCACAAAAGATAGGCACGCTCTAAAAATAAAAGGCTGGTCAACAATTCTACAAGCAAATGGAAGTAGAAAACCAAAGAATACCAAAGAAAATTATAAGAGACACGGATGTATACTACATTTTAGTCACAGGTACAATTCACCAGGAAGACTTCACAATACTGAACATATATGAACCCAATACAGGCCCCTCCACATTCATTAAGAAAACCCTACAGCGTCTAAAGCAAGAAATCAACCCCCAAACGATAATTCATGGGGACTTCAACACCACCCTCTCTACATGGGATAGATCAACAGGTCAAAAGCTTAACACAGACACTTTGGAACTTAATCAAACCCTGAAACAAATGGACCTTAAAGATCTCTATCGAACTTTTCACCCACGCACCAAAGAATACACGTTTTTCTCAGCAGCACACGGAACTTTCTCCAAAATAGATCACATATTGGGCCACAAAAGGAATCTACACATATACAAGAAAGTTGAAATTCTAACCTGTGCCCTTTCAGACCACCACGGCCTAAAGCTGGACATCCACAACACATCAAACAAGAGAAAATACACTAATTCCTGGAAACTTAACAATATGATGCTGAATGAGAATTGGATTCAGGAAGAAATTAAAAAGGAAATTCCAGATTTCTGGAAAGTGAATGATAACGAAAATACAACTTACCAAAATCTCTGGGACACAATGAAAGCTGTTCTAAGAGGTAAGTTCATAGCTCTTAATGCCTACATCAAAAAAATGGAAACATCAGAAATAAACAACTTAACAATGCAGCTTAAAGCTTTAGAGAAACTAGAGCAATCTAATCCCAAAAGTAGTAGAAGAGAGGAGATTAGCAAAATAAGGGGAGAAATATCTGAAATCGAGACTAAGAAAACGATAGAAAAATTCAACCAGTCAAAAAGCTGGTTCTTTGAAAAAATCAACAAGATTGATACACCCCTAGCTAAATTAACCAAAAGCAGGAGAGAGAAAACCCAAATTAACAAAATCAGAAATGAACATGGAGTTATCACTACTGATACCCAAGAAATCCAGAGAATTATAACATCATATTTCAAAAACTTATACTCTGTGAAGTTTGACAACACAAAAGAGATGGATGAATTTCTAAGTAAACACAACTTACCTAAATTGAATCAGGAAGTTGTGAATTATTTAAATAGTCCTATAACATATAAGGAAATTGAAGAAGTAATCTCAAATCTTCCCACCAAAAAATGTCCTGGACCAGATGGATTCAGCACAGAGTTCTACCAGACATTTAAGGAGTTAATAATACCAATACTCCTTAAACTGTTCCATCAAATAGCAAAGGAAGGAACACTACCAAATTCCTTCTATGAAGCTAATATCGTTTTAATCACAAAACCTAATAAAGATTCACTTAAAAAAGAAAACTATAGGCCGATCTCTCTGATGAACACAGACGCAAAGATTCTCAACAAAGTCTTAGCAAATTGGATTCAAAAACATATTAAAAAGATTATTCACGGGGACCAAGTAGGCTTCATCCCCGGTACACAAGGTTAGTTCAACATACGCAAATCAAAAAATGTAATTCATCATGTAAACCAGTCCAAAGTCCAAGACCACATGATACTCTCGATAAATGCAGAAAAAACCTTTGAAAATATCCAGCAGCCTTTTATGATCAAAACGCTAGAGACAGTAGGAATGGAAGGAACCTTTATCAATATAATAAAAGCTGTATACAACAAGTCCACAGCAAGGATTATGCTCAATGGGGAACAATTGGAAGCATTCCCACTTTGATCAGGAACTAGACAAGGCTGTCCACTCTCACCACTTCTATTCAATATTGTACTTGAAGTCTTAGCTGAAGCCATAAGACAAGAAAGGGACATAAGAGGGATTCAAATCGGCAAGGAAGAAGTCAAACTATCCCTATTTGCAGATGACATGATCTTATACCTGAGGGATCCCAAAAACTCCACCAGGAAGCGCCTGGAACTAATTGAGAAGTTCAGCAGGGTGGCAGGATACAAAATAAATGTGCAAAAATCAGAGGCCTTAGTATATGCCCAGAATGAAAGAAGTGAAAAAGCCTTGAGAGAAACAATCCCATTTACTATAGCCCCTAAAAAAATTAAATACCTTGGTATAAACCTAACCAAGGAGGTAAAAGACCTTTACAATGAAAACTTTAAAACCCTAAAGAAAGAAATTGCGGAAGACACCAGAAGGTGGAAAGACCTCCCATGTTCCTGGATTGGCAGAATCAACATCGTAAAAATGACCATCCTACCAAAGGCAATATACAAATTCAATGCTATACCATTAAAATCCCAAAGCAATTCCTTAAAGAAGTTGACCAAACAATCTCAAAGTTCATATGGAGGCACAAAAGACCCAGGATAGCAAAGACAATCCTGAGTAACAAAAACACTGCTGGAGGTATTGCCATACCAAACCTAAGTCTATACTACAAATCCATAGTTATAAAGACAGCCTAGTACTGGCTCCAAAATAGACACACAGACCAATGGATAAGGATGGAATACCCAGATATAAGCCCACAAAGTTACAGCCATTTGGTCTTTGACAAAGGGGCCCAAAGAATCCAATGGAAAAAGAACAGCATCTTCAACAAATGGTGCTGGCAAAACTGGATCTCCACAGGCAGAAGATTAAAGCTGGACCCATACTTGTGACCATGTACAAGATGTAATTCCAAATGGATCAAGGACCTTGATATCAGGCTAGAGACTATAAAAGCCATAGTTGAAAGGATAGGGAACTCCCTCGAGCTGATTGGGCTAGGCCAACATTTCCTAAACAGACATCCAATGGCACAGTCACTGCTACCAACTCTCAACAGTTGGGATCTTGTAAAATTAAGGAGCTTCTGTTCAGATAAAGAGATTGTAACACGAGCTCGAAGGCAACCCACAAAATGGGAGAAAATCTTCACTAAGCACACATCTGATAGAACTCTGCTGTCCAGAGTGCACAAAGAACTTAGAAAACTAAACACCAAGGAAACCAATGGCCCAATTAAGAAATGGGCCCTGGAGGAGACCATGTTACAGCAGAGAAAATAGGCCTCCATGAAGGTCTGCAAGTAAGTAATGAGAAACCTGGTTAAGTTCACAGACGTTCTTTCCTGATCTCACCAGAAGGGGAGGGCATATAGTCTAGCAGATAAAAAGTAATCATTTTGCAAATGGGTGATGGACCCCTCTCTCAGTGAGGTTTCCTACTCTTATTACATCTACCCTTGAATGTGCTATTACAACAAGACTCCAGTTTAACAGCTTTTTGTCTCTGGCCAGGGGGTGACATACAGTGCCCAGCAGAATGGAGTGAAGGGAATTGCAGGAGCAGCAAAACTGCAAAAGAAAATCAACAAACCACAATCCAGAACTTCAGAGACTCTATATCAATCACATAGAACTAGGACAGCCTAATCTCTCCCCATCCTGGAGCTCAGGGACATTTGCGGAAGAGGGGGCGGTAAGATTGTAAGAGCAAAAGGATGGGAGGAGCAACGATTTGCAAGATTCTCAACAATAGTTGGGGCCAAAGCAATCATAATGGAACTTTGCATGCCCTGCGCAATGTCCAGCGCACTGTTGCCCTCATAAAGTCTAGCATCTGATAAGGGCACCGAGACCCCTGGAGGCAAGGGATTGTCAGCCATAGTAGTGATCTTATGCTTAAGGGGAACAAGAGAAAGGGCTTATGGAAATGCCACTGGGTCCTTATATGTCATCGGAGAGGAGGACACAGTGGAGAGTTAGGTACACACAATAAAGAACTATCTGGGAATTGGGGGGGAGGCACTGGGGGAAGGGGAGGGGGAAGAGGGGGGAGGGAGGGAACTGGTAAAAAATTTTTAAAATGTATAATTAAATTTTTAATAAAAAAAAAAAAAAAAAAAAAAAAAAAAAAAAGAAATGGGCCCTGGAACTTAAAAGAAACTTTACCAGGGATGAAATTAAAAGGTCTAACAAATATCTTAAAAAATGCTCCCCTTCCTTAGCCATCAGGGAAATGCAAAATCAAAACTTCCCTGAGATATCATCTCACCCCGGTCAGGATGGCAAAAATCCACAATACAAACAACAACAAATGTTGGAGAGGATGTGGAGAGAGGGGAACTCTCCTACATTGCTGGTGGGAGTGCAGGCTCATACAACCACTCTGGCAAGCCGTCTGGAGATTCTTAAAGAAATTAAAGATTGAAATGCCATATGACCCTGCTATTCCACTTTTGGGAATAACCCCCCATACAGCAGAGGTTCACCTCGATAGCACAAGCACGACCATCTTCATAGCAGCACTGTTTACAATAGCAAAGTCATGGAATCAACCCAAATGTCCAACAGTTGACGAGTGGATAAGGAAACCGTGGTACATCTATACAATGGAGTACTACTCAGCCATCAAAAATGATGAATTACTGGAATTTGCCGGGAAATGGATGTCATTAGAAACAATTATATTATGTGAAGTATCCCAGACCCAGAAAATTAAGCGCCTTATGTACTCCCTAATAGGTGGCTCCTAGTACCAAACCCACCCAGGCCACCTAGAGACAGTAATTGCAAGGATTATGAACAGGAGGGATGGGGTAGGAGGGCCACACCAGAAACAAGGAGAGAAGGGACCATGTTACAGCAGAGAAAATAGGCCTCCATCAAGGACCCAAATAAGTAATGAGACATCTGATTAAGTTCACAGACTTTTGTTCCTAATCATTTACTACTGAGGGGGTATGATCTCACCAGAAGAGGAGGGCATATAGTCTGGCAGATAAAAAGTAACCATTTTGCAAATGGGTGATAGACGCCTCCCTCACTGTGGTTTCCCACTTTTATTACATCTACCTTTGAATGTGCTTTTATCACAAGACTCTAGTTTAACAGCTTTTTGTCTCTGGCCAGGGAGTAACATACAATGCCCAGCGGGATGGAGTGAACGCATTGCAGGAGCAGCAAAACTGTAAAAGAAAAATCAACAAACCACAATCCAGAACTTCAGAGACTCTATATCAACCACCTAGAACTAGGCCAGCTTAATCTCTCCCCATCTTGAAGCTCAGGGAAATTTGCGGAAGAGGGAGCAGTAAGAGTGTAAGAGCAAAAGTATGGGAGGAGCAATGATATGTAAGATACTCCATACTAGTTAGTGCTGAAGCAATCATAATTGGACTTTGCATGCCCTGTGCATTGTCCAACACACTACTGACCTCACAAAGTCTAGCATCTGCTAAAGGCACCAAGATCCTTGGAGGCAAAGGATTGGCAGCCACAGCAGTGCTCCTATACCTAAGGGGACCACGGGAAAGGGTTCAGGGAAAGGCCACTGGGTCCTTGTACGTCATCGGAGAGGAGGGCCCAGAGGAAAATCAGGCATGCACAAGAAAGGACTCTCTGGGAATTGGGGCGGGAGGCACTGGGGGATGGGGAGGGAGGGGGGTCGGGAGGAGGAGTAGGGGATACAGTGGGAGGAGGAGGGAGGGAGGGAACTGGTGTACCTATTAAGTTTGTATGAGCTGAAATAATAATAAAAATGTATTAATAATAAAAATTTTAAAAAAGCTTGTAAAAGTAAAAAAAAAATTAATAATTAGAAAAACAGCATTGGTATTGTCTCCAAAACAGAGATATGGATCAATGGATTAGAATTGAAGACACAGTAAGCCCATATACCTACAATCAACTGATATTTGACATAAGTGCCAAAAAAAATTGAAAATAGAAAAGCATTTTCAACAAATGTTGGCAAAATTGGATATCTTCATACAGAAGTTTAAAATGAACCCCTACCTGTCACCCTGCATGAAAATTAACAGCAAATTGATCAAAAACCTCAATGTTAGAAGAAGGACCAGAAAACTTCTGGAAGAAAAAAATGGACACTCAAACTGACTGTCCTAGGCAAGCATTTCCTTAATTGGATCCCAATGCACAAGGACCCCAATTGCACAATGCACAAAAAATAAGACCAAAGTTCAACAAAAGGAATTATATGATATTAAAAAAAAATCTGTTCAGCAAAATAAATGCTAACACAGTAAAAAGGCAACAAATGGAATGAGAGCATATCTTCTGTAACCATATATTTGTAGAAGAGTAAGATCAATAGTAGATAAATTATTACAATAATTAAGTACAAAGTAAGTAAACAACCCAATTAAAACTTGGGCCTTAAACTCTCTGGGAATTGGGGGGGAGGCACTGGGAGATGGAGAGGGGGAGGAGGGGGTTCGGGGGAGGAGGGGGGAGGGAGGGAACTGGTAAAAAATTTTAAAATGTATAATTAAATTTTTAATAATAAAAAAAGAAGTATAAAAAATAAATAAATAAATAAATTTTAACAGTAAAAAAAAAAAAAAAAAAAACTTGGGCCTTAAATCTAAAAATAAACTATTCAAAAGAAGAAATTGAAATGTCTACCAAATATCTTCAGAAATGTTCCACCTCCATAGCTATTAGGGAAATGCAAATTAAAACCACCCTGAGATATGATCTCACTCCAGTCAGAATGGCTAATGTTACAAACACAAACAAAAACAATGTTGGCAAGGATGTGGAAGGCAAGGAACACTCATACATTGCTAGAGGAAATGCAACCTTGTACAATCCCTTTGGAGAACCTGATGGAGGTTCCCAGAAAAGTTAAAAATTGAAATACCATCCAACCCAGCTATATTGCTTCTGGAAATATTCCCAAAAAAATACATCTTGCTACACAGTCACATGTACATCCATATTCATAGCAGCTCTATTCAGAATCACAAATAAATGGAATTAACTTAGATGTCCAATGATTGATGTGTGGTTAATGAAAATATGGTACATATATGCAACGGAATACTATTCAACTGTCAGGAAAAATGAATTAATGACATCTCCTGGTAAATAGATGAAACTGAAATCATACTGAGTGAAGTATCTCAGATGCAGAAATATAGATGCCACATGCTCTCCCTTATAAGTGGATTCTAGCACTAAATCTTTCAATTGATGTAATCAAACAGAAACTTTTACAACACACACAAACTGCAAAAGAACATAAGTCAGGGGATAGAAGAAGATTCACAAAAGAGTGAGGATAAAAGAACATGGACAAACAAATGAATAAGTTATCTAAAAAGGAAAAGTTTTAAAGAGGAGGGATGAATAAGGACAGGATACAGCAAAGGGGGTTAGCCTTCAGATAACCAATAACATGCTAACTAACTTCTACCTTTTTGCCTTCAATAACAGGGAACATATACCAATTAATGTAAACCTGTCTAAACAACTGCAGAAGCAAGAAAATAGACACTAGACAGGATCAGATGTCTTAGTATTAAACATAAAGACCTGATAGTAAACCATCATCTAAAGTTCTCTTATTGTATCCTTAGATAAGAAAATATCTCAACACCCAAACAAGATGAAGCAATGGAAAAGCAATAAAGCAGACAACAATAACCAACCAAAATGCAGAGAATTAATGACCCTAAAATCCTCAGCCAGAATCAAGTCATACAAATCCCTTCACACCCTAATGTTCAGGGAACCTTGCAGATTAGGTGGCATCAAAATTTTAAGAGCCTGAATTTGGGGAGGTATGCTACAGTCCAAGTGTTGCAGTCAAAACATGGTTGCTACATTCAGAGCTCACTACAGTGATATCTATCCCCACTGAACCTCACAATGGCTAACATATCAATATTCCACGTGGACCTGTGAGGATGGCAGGAAAAATAGCTACATGCAGCAGGAACCATAGGGGCAGGTGCTAATCAGGTGGAGGGGAACATCCCCACCAGCGGGTTTACCCAGGAAGCCTGGTTCACTACTAGTACAGATAACCCAAAGGTGGCCTATATAAGCAGATAGACAAGACAAGGGAAGGAAGCGGGATGGATTGGTGAAGTGAGGGAGATAGGGACTGGACAGTTACAACCATTCATTTTTTGCATAAAAGAAAAATTCTTAATAAAGAAGAAAAGAAAAAGAATAGTATAAAAGTATTTATGTTTTAAGTGTAGTAAAGCAGATATACACTTCAGTTCAGAGTATAAATTATTTAAATCTGAAAATATACATACAATATTATATAGACACACATGTATACAGTGTGCATACATACATAAGCATATACATATAAGTAAGTGAATTCTGTTACAAGTGTATGATTGAATTTTATATAAAAATCTTAAAATTTTAGATATGCAAATAATGACAACATTTTTAGAGTTCTCTTCAAGTTAATGGGACTTATACCATTATTTAATTAAGCTTAAATTCTTAGAAACTAGCAAGACATTGCACAAATGACTGAACTCAAGCAATGAAAACATCCATTTTATCCTTGACATTCTATCCTATTTTACTTAAGATCAGAATTCTTCCATAATAAGCCATTTTTTCCTTTTGTTGCTATTTGTTATTTATTTGTGCACATGCACAAACATGTGTATTTGTATATCTATGTGTATCAGAAAGCACTGTGCTTGTCTGTGAAGGTCCAAGGGCGACTCCCAGAATCATCCTAGATTTCTCTACCTCTTTTCCTGGACTCCACATTCCAGGGCCAGAAGTGAAGGCCACTTCCATTTCTATCTGGCATTTTTACATGGGATCCAGGAACCAAACTCAGTACCCTCTGCTTTTAAATTAGAAGCTTAATCCCTGAGTTATCCCTCCAGTTTTTAAATTTCCATTTTTAAATTTCCATTTATTTTCTCCTTAATACCCATAGCTACCTAAATCTGTACAAAAATTAACTTATGAAATTAATATGTCCCATGCGATTTTCATTAAAAAAAACCTGAAAGCATTAGTGAATGACATGATTAGCCATGAAACTTCTGTGACAGAAAAAAATATACATCACCTAACAAGATAAATATCCTGTTCTTAAAAAATTTTATATGCTGTTTACACAGGAAATGTATTGAAAATGATGAGTTAAATTAAAGTATAAATGTTAATATTCTAAAGAAATTAAATTGATAATATATAGTATGCTAAAAGTAAAAAACAGTGAGATGAATATTTTCTACATTATAACTTAGCAAATGTCATAATTCCAGTCCCAGGCACATCTAATATGAAACCTTTGATCGCTTTTTTACAACACTTTCAAAATAAACATCCATCAATTTTGCTCTCTAGAACCTTGTTTAAAACCAAATAAGATCAACAGTACTACTGCATAATATTAATGATATCTCAAACTGACCAAGACTCCTTGTCAGAGTAGAAAGAGAGTTTACATAGGGAATAGAAATTGTTAAATAGAAGGCAGTAAACCAGTAAACTAATGATGTCAGCCCAGGTTGACAGGGCTACTCCTTATATGATTTCTAAAATCTACTGCTGAATTTGACTTGCTACACATCTAGAAAAATTAACAAACTTTACAAACACCATGCACAACATATATATCCACATTATAAAAGTAGAATGCATGAAACATGACAAATCTCTAATCATTGCTGAAAGACTTAATGAACTAGATCACTTTAATTTTTTACAAGTAGGTATAATCTGTCTT
Source organism: Typhlomys cinereus (assembly GCA_023101885.1). Classification (NCBI taxonomy): domain Eukaryota; kingdom Metazoa; phylum Chordata; class Mammalia; order Rodentia; family Platacanthomyidae; genus Typhlomys; species Typhlomys cinereus. The sequence continues at coordinate 7,249,078 of JALPQD010000041.1, read as the reverse complement.
CTTTATAAAACTATTATTGTGAGATCCATTGAAGACTAAAGATAGAAGGCATTAAAATGTCTTCCTATAATTACTAATCATTATTTGTACTTTTCTTCCTTTCCTAAAATATAGTATGAACACCAATTTCTAATGCATCAGGCAATATGAAATTAAAAGTAGTTTTTAGATGGTGAATTTTTACATTGACAAGTAAAAATTGTGTAATTCTGTGGTGTACCACATGATCTATTGGTAAATGGTTGGATTGTGGAATGGCTAAGTTAGCTTATGGAACATATGCATTACCTCAAATATTTATTTTGTGGTAAGAGCACTTAAAATGGACCCAGTTTATAAGTTTCATCTTTAGAATGTCTGTTATCTAATGTATGTCTCCCTAGTCTCACCACTTGAAAGTATCTGGGAATCACCATTTCATTCTCTGTTTCTAAGAGTTCTACTGTTTACATTCCATATAAAAGTGAAAGTAAGTTGGGCAGATGAGATAGCTCAGCAGGTAACACTGCTCATAAAACTTTTGGCCTGTGTTTGATCCCCAGAAGCCCACATGGTGAAAAGAGAGAACTGACACTGAAAATTAGTCATTTGAGTTATATATCCATGTGTTTCTCTCTCTCTCAAATAAACAAGCAAATAAAAAATATATATTTAAATATATATAATATTTTAAATATATAATATAATAAAATATATATAAAGAAGCAAATACAATATTAAATGAAAATCAAATCATTTCTAAACCTGGTTTATTTCATGTACTAAAAGAACACATTCCTTTTTTCAGACCTGCATACTATTTTATTGCATATTATATATTATATATGTGTGTATATATGTATATTTAGCTGCTGAATCATATGGTAATATTATTTTTAATTTTTAGTAACCTCCATTTTAGACAATACTTAAAAATACTTTAAATTCTTGCTTTTAACTTGAGAAATTGATACAGAAGTATATGAATTATTTTCATGTTAGATTCAACAGTATTATAACAATTATTATAATACTTATTATTTTTCCATGAGATTTATACAGTGAGCTATCATGCCAATGAAGTTAACAACCATCAACAGCAAATAGGCTGAAAGTTAATTTACATGATTCTAAAAGCATGGAATGAAACAGTAGGTTAATATCTATCTCTTACTTTTACCATTTCTTCAAAATGGGAAGTAAATCTAAAAGTCCTATAGTTTAACATCTTACAAAATTACATTATAAAATTTCCTCTCTATAAATTCAAGCTTATACATAGGATGGTTTCTTTCTCAAATGAACAGATATTTTGCTATAGTTTACTGAAATCACTATAAAAAAGTAACCAATGAGCCACAGTAGAGATGTTTAAAAAAGGTGAGTTTTTAAATGGCAATATGCCATGGGAGAGTTTAAAAAAGGAAATATTTTCCTACCCTAAGAAGCTTCTTAGATTTCTTTTTATTATATCACATCCTCCTAGATGCTATCTGCAACTCCCTGAAAAATTTCTTTAGCTATGGATTTAAAGTGTTTGATTCCTCATTAATCATGCTTCTAGTGCATTATTACCAAATATTCCATGTCAATTAGGTAGCTAAACACAATTTAAAATAATATTCTCCTTAAAAAATCTACAGTCACTGTGACAGAAAATATTCTATATTGATAATCAGGCACCATTCAATTATTTATCATAATTGTATACTCCTGCAAAATTAATTAAAAAGAAAAGTGAAGAATATCAGTTAGATGGATGTATAAGGGTCCCATCCTCAAAGTTTCCTGGTCTCAATGGAAAAACCTTTGAAATGTCTACTGATTTACAAAATTTAGTTTTTTATTCTGAACTATTTGTTTCCTGCATTGATTTCAATCTATTCATAGTGCTTTAATGTCAATTCAATGCAAAAAATAAGTTAACAAAATATCAGTCTCAAAGAAGAATATCCTGGATTCTCACAGAATCCATTAAATATAGATATAAAGAAACTCTTTAATTTACAGTATGCCAGCAAGTTAGACTTCTGAAGAATTGATTATGCATTAATCTATTAATACCCTTTTCTTTTATTCTCCAATAATAGCTAGTTTTACTTAGTGAACGATGAAGATGTTTATGTATATGTATGTGGATAGGAGCCAGAATTTAATATTTCTCTGCTGATGCTTCCTAGAATTTATGCATAAAAGTTTTCTCAAGGAACTACTAATGTCCTCAGAAATAAATACCTTTTCTCTAAGAAATTCTGAGCCTATATTATTTTTTGTAGGGAATAGAGAAAAGTTATCCAATAAGAATGAACCAAAGCTTTGAAAGGGTAAATGTCAAAAGCAAATTAGACCTTTGATGACATGAACTCCAAGGAAAATCAAATACAATACTATTTCTATGAATTTGTAATTGCATACCAGAAAGCAAAGAATAAGATAAACATTTTTCTGTTTGTTTTTCACTTTCACAGAAACACCATCCTTATATTCTTTTAGATGGTCACATTTTGCTGACATTTACAAACATTTCATGTTGATCTTACATGGGTCACATCAATCATCTATACAGTTTCAATGACACTTTGTTAAATAAACTGTCATGAAAGATTTATAGAGAATTTGATAAAAGTAAAGAAGATGTAGTTTAGCTTTTAAAGATGCATTACCCTTTGCTGAAGTGTAATATCACTTCTAAAACACCATTAAGTTTTTCTGGCAATAACTAAATAATGAAAAAAGTCCTTTACTCTTCATACTTATTTACATAAAATTTTCCTTTCTCCAAATAATATGGGGGTACAAGAAAGAAGAATGATTACCTTCAAAATTCAGCATGCATTGAATATTTTCATAGTGAACCCACTTAAAAGATCCATAAACATAAACTTAATTTCATTTGAAATTGTTTCACTAAATGCTAATTAAATAATTCCAATGCCTTAATCTGTTCATGTTCTAAAGTGTTTCATACATTCTTTATTCCCTGTTTTCTGAAATGTTTGGTATATGACGACAACAATGAAAAGATATTTTCACTCACAACGTTTATGTTCTATTAAAATAAACTCTTCAAAAAAACAATTGATCATAGTACAGACATAATATCATGCTTATAAGTGTAAGATAGGGAAGATAATGGGAGAATTCATTTTTAACTTAAATATTACTACATGTTATCAATTTTATAAAATTAAAAAAGGGTTATTTTGAACTACAATTATAGTCACTAAGGTTTTCTTAATTTTATAGAGTAAACGATTATGAGGTTGTTTCACAAAGATTTGTGATTATACACCTCATCTAAAACATAAGCAATAGGGGCTGGAGAGGTGGCTCAAGGGTTAAGCCTCTGCCTTGTAGGTGGAAGGTCCTGAGTTCGGATCCTAGACCCCACGTATAGATGCCAGGCGGAAGCAGGGGAGGCCTGCGTTTGGGTCCTGGTAGGGTGGAGCCTGTGAATCCCGGAGCAGAGTAAACAAGGAGGAGGTGGAGGCATCCATGGTGGTTCCCGAATTCATCCGTGGTTCTACACACACACACACACACACACACACACACACACACACACACACGCATGCACACACGCGCGCATACACGCACAATTGAATAAATAATAAAAAATTTAAAAAAATAAGCAATAAAGGTTGGTTAAGATCATAAATCTCATTTTCCAATTTATATATGAAGTTGAATAAAAGTAACACCATGGAATACAATTTTCTCATGTTGTTTCTATTAGAATTCAGTCTATGCATAAACTGCTGAAAAAATATGGCTATTTTCTTCCATTATTTTTCGCAACTAATTCTTTGTACAAACTTTTAATCGTTTTAAATCATAGTTTTTTCCCAGCACAAGAACAAATTTCATGAGTGAAAAATGTACAACTTTAAAATTTTACACCATGTAATTAAAGTTACAAACTGTACATGCTGCATATTTGAGGATGCTATCTTAAATATGGTAAAGAAATATTTATTGAAATTTAAAATACTCATTAATTACATTTGTAACTATGGTATTTGACGTGTACAGTAGTTAAGTGTGTATTTTAAAAGATCTCTACCAGGACTGGAGAGATAGTTTAGGGTTTAAGGCTCTGCCTGACAAGCACAGGGGCCTGAGCTGGAGTCCAGATTCCACGTCAGACAGAAATGACAGTCAGTGTTCTGCAATACCTGCTCTAAAGGCAGAACCTAGAAAGTATCAGAACAAAGAAAAAAGGAGGTAGAAGCAATCCAGGATGATTCCAAAAGTCACCTTAGTTCTCCACAGGGACATACACACACACACATACACGTGCACTCCAAGCAATAGGATCCTTAGAGGCAAGGGATTAAACAGTCATAATAAAGTTCTCATACTAACAGGGAGCCCAAGAAAGGGCTCTAGGCTATGCCATTGTGTCCTGAACCCTCACTATGGTGGAGGACTCAGAGGGAGGTCTGGTGGTCACACAAAAGGATGCTCCAGGGGATAGGAAGGAAGAAGGAAGAAGCACCAGGAGAGGGCAAGTAAGAGAAGAGGGAAAGGGGGGAGAGTGCAATGGGGATGACTGGGGAGGGGAAAGGAGGGGAAGGGAGGGGAGAGGAAGGATAGGATGGGATGGGGGAGCGAGATGTTGGAGAAAAAAAATCTCTACTGCAATACAAGTCCTCAAATGGTAACAAAACAAAAAAGACTGCTTCTGAAAGTCCAGAAAATATCTTAGATGTAATATTTATAATTCAAATACACACATTTTAAAATATAATATTCTTATTTGTTAACCATACTATGCAGAAAAATATATGTAAATCCTTCTCTATTTCAGATAACACATTTCTCTTTTTATAACATTTATTAGATCAGTGTTTCTGATAATATAATAAAATATAATATAATAAAAGCTAATATCCTTTTGATATTACCATATTTTTCCTTAGGCCTCTATCTTTAGGAAACAAAAATTATTCTTAGTATGCTTTACTCAAAAGGCAATAAACAGTTGCTTTCAAATTTTAACCTCTTCATTTTTAAGACAATAATTCTACATTTCCAGTGAAACAAGATTTTTAGTAAAGAATGAGGGAAATGAAAATATAATTCCCAAATGAATACTTCATCACCAATGCAATGCTCCAACACTTGGTAAAAAATCACTAGTCAATTTTTGAGTAGTTATTTTATACATAATGAGAAAATTAATGTTATGTAAATAAATACTTATGATATTTCTTTAAAAACATGTACAGCCAAAAAAAATCACACTATTATCAAAGGGAATTTGAATAAAAAAGGAGAAATAGTAAGAATCCCACTTACTAACAACAAAATTGAATATGTATTGTGGTATTTTTTCACTGCACAATAATTACTACAAATAATCAAATATGAAAACAAAGCTATGGGGGATGGGGAGGGAGCAGAGTAGGGGTTGGAAGGAGGGAGGAGACCGGTGTACCTGTTAAGTTTGTATGAGTGGAAATAATAAAAATAAATTTAAAAAAAAAACAAAGCTAATGTTCCCATCGTTCCCTCAGTAAAACTAAAAATTACCTAAAAATTTGAAAATGACAGAATAGCAGTTAAGACATTTCATTATCTTTAATGTTTAAAAGATGGGCTTGAGAGATGTTTCAGAGGTTAAGACTCTGTCTGGCAAGTAGGTCCTGAGTTCGGATCCCAAGTCCAGTTACCCCGTTAAAATGCTAGGCAGAAACTGCAGCTGTACACATTTGTGGTCCTGATGGACAGAGACTGGATAATCCCAGGGCTAAGGAAGAAGGAGATAAAGCAATCCAGGATGATTCCCAAAATCACTCTTGTTCCTCCACAGTACCCTCTGATACACACACATGCACACACACATACAAACACACATTGAATTTTAAAATGTGTACTTTAATTTTTAAAAGCTAACTTTACTAATGTTAAACAAAGAGAAATTACATTTGCATCTTCCTTTATTTGCCATCAGAACTTAGAAATTAATGAAGAAGCAATGAATCCTCATGAAACCAAATATGAAAACAGAAAAATACAACAAAAATGGTTTCAGATACATACTAGATGCTAAATATTTGTTTTTAAATTATCAATACTTTGACAAATACTTAAAGTTCTACAAAAATATAGTTAAGTCTTTTACAAATTGCTTTAAAGCACATTTAGAAGTTTTCTAACATTTTTTAGGCATTCAGAGAATGTCTTTTAAAATTCATTCTGATCCACCACTTGCATTTTAAATGAAAATTGGATTCTCGTGGGTAAAGAATAAGTTATGAAACCAAACAAACAGCAAAGTAAGGTTCTTTTTGTGCCTGCGGTGAAAACAAAATTTTTATTTTGGAATGCTTATGTAACGTGGAACTGCTTACTTACACTTAAAAATTCCTTCCTATGGAGTTTATTTTAAAAGTTTAATCTTTTAAACCATTACTAATGCCTCTGAATGGTAATTTTTGCTGCTATACCTATTTATTCATCTTTAAAGATGTAAACATCCTTATAAATATATCTTTTGTACTACATCTGGGCCTTTCTATTATAAATTCTATAATCTATTGCAAGTAAGTCCTGTTTGAAAGAACTGATTATTGACTGTAAACCAAATGGTGTATTGTTTCAGGACCAGAAGTCTTAAAATGATCAGCTATTTTATTCCTCTCATGGACAACACTGTATTCTTTAGCTGGCATTAAAAACAGGCTTCATTCAAGACAAGTGTCGTGTGTGGTTGTATTTCTTTAGTCCATTATCTCCTCCATTAATCACATCCTATCAGGTCCTGACACTGGGTGAGCAGCTTTATTTCTAGATAGTGTGTTACCCTTTTCACATTACTAATAGGATCTTAATCTAGTCTTTTGTAAAGACCCACAATTCCTATCACAAATGTCAAATTGAGGAATCACTTTTGAATTCCACTTTTTCAAGGTACTTACTTTTAAAATTGAATTTTATTATGTAGAAACCAATGCAAAATATTCCTTTAAAAAAGAGATGGAAAGATTCATATCTACATGTAGATTCTGTAAAGGCAAAAGTGCCATGGGTAAAAAGAATAATCTAAATTATTCCTTTATGTCTTGTATCAATCCCATTTCTCATGTTACTCTAGAATTATCAAAATGTAACAATGAATTAAATTATTGTATTTAAACTTCAATACTTTGGCATTTCATGTTTCACTGATGAATAATGGAATAATACTCTTGGAATCTTCCATTCAGTACACAGATCTCAATGGTTAAAAGAATTACCTTTCCTTCACTAGATTAAGCATTGAAGTGTCACTTAAAGATGTTAATACTTACTATTCTTTTTAACTAAATTACTGAGTATTTAGGTTGCTTGTCCATTCATTCTTATAAGCTCAAATACTATCTTATTTGAAAGGCCATCATTGGCCACCCTAATGGAAACAATATTCTAATGTCATTCTTTTTTTTTAAATATTTTGTCCTTCACGTCACTTATCTCACATACTTCTTAGTAATTAGTTTAATAAAACATACTTCTTAGTAATTAGTTTAATAATTCAATGCATATATTTTCCCACTATCGCATAGTTTGCTGCTCTTTATAAATTTATGGTGCTTACACAAACTTTGGGTTATAATGTATCAATAAATATTTTTCCAAGTTACTACATTGAGTGTAGGTTAGCCACACACACACCACATTTATATTTTAAAAAATAATGTAATTTAAATTGTTTGATAAAATTTGGTCGATCTCACTTCTGACTTGTACTTACTCTCATTTATTATAAATGACATATTCCTGAAAATGGGAATATCTCATGTTTCTTTTTCTTCATATTGCCGTGATAACATGCCAATGCTTATACCTATGCTGTTGCATTTCGAAATGGCAGTCCTTCTCCTAATCCAGAAATCCTAGAATCTCACAGGCTACTAGAATGACCTCTTCCTCCTTTTAAAATGAGCCTTTGACTAAATTCTGATTAAATAAGTGAGACAATCCCTAAGCTATTACCTATGTAATTTAATCCAAAGATGTACGTAAACATACCTTCTTCAAAGTTCAGACACCAAAAACAACAAAAATCATAAAATCTAATAAAGAAAAAAATTAGTTCAAGTACAAAGCATCTTAGGCAATATGAAGCCCTGCTGACTGTATGTAACTCAGAAACCAACCATGAAAACATCAACAGCAAAATAAAACATATGAAGTAGTTAGGTGTGGGAAAATAAATCAGCTTAAAATTCTGTATTAGTGAAATCGTCTCTCACAAGTGAAGCAAAAACAAAACTTTTTCAAACAAAAGTTAAGGTAAATTGTTGGTATTTTTTCTATCATGCAAATAATATTTCAAAAGAACTTCAACAGGCAAAATAAAAATGATAAATATCAGAAACGCATACGTACATATAGGAAGAATGCCACATTAGAAATAAATGAAAGTAAAAGAATACTTTTCCTATTCTTACTTGATCTAACAATAAATACTGAGTAAAAATAGTAATATGGACACTAACATTGAGCCTTCAGATTTGTGCAATTAGTCACCTCCAGTCCCAAAGTTTTGTTTAGCAATTCATCAATGATCTGTTTTCAGTAGAAAACATATTATTTTGGATCACAGAGCTCAAGAAGGAATATCAACCCTCTCCCTTCAGGTATAAGAGAATTTAAGTAAAAATAAATGAATAATTAATAAAAAACATTAAAAAAGTATAAAAACATGGAGTGAATGAAAACTTGCAAGGTTTTAATGTACTTTCTAGCCTCTTCCTGAAAAACTTCTATCTGGAAATCTTTATAAAACAAATATAAATGCATATGCATTTATATGTATACATATATATCTTAGGAATGTATGTGCATACATATAAAATAAAAGAGTAAAGTGAAAATTCTAATTACTTGAAACTTCTTAGGTTTTGAAAACATGGGCTTAGCAATTTTCCATGAATATATCTGATGCTGCTACTTTACTACTTTTTTATTTTAAAGATACATGCTAGACTAGATGAAACACAGTGGACTGCACAAATGAAAAAGTTTGAAAATAGGAGAAATTCTGGTAGAGGGGGATGAAGGGTTGTAAAGGGAAAAGGAGGGGGAATAGGAGTAGGCACTAAGGGATGAACATTGAAAATATTATGAATTCAATATAGTCATGTATGCAACATTTAAAAACTTAAGAAAATGGAAAAAAAGAAACTTGGTAAAGTATGTATTAAATTTAATTAATATTGTATGGATTGAAATACAAAATGTGAATGAATTAAAAGTAACAATATATTCCTTCCTTCTGGTACCAGTTGGACATGGGGCTGCACCTAGCACCACTGCTCCTGGATCAGCAGCAGTCCATGTGACCACAATCCAGGCCCCACTTCATCTACTGGTAAAAGCAGCCTGGAAAATCCTTTCCTTTCTGGTTGGGTCCTGGGCTACATGTAACAGCAGTGCTCCCGGGTCATTGGCTGCCCTTGTGACCAAACCCACAAGCCTAGCAGCCCCCATGCACCTACCTATTCTTTGCTCCTTTCTTTCTCTCCTATCTCTCCTCCCTATGGCAGTAAACCTTAAAGAACTTTAAAGCTTTTCAAGAATTTAACAGAGTTCAGAGACAACACAAGCAACAGGGCAGCAGACCAAAACCAAACAACTGAGGACCAAAAAGTCATCCCACTGAACATTAGGGAATCTTTACCTCCAACTCTAAGATAAGGAGACCCTTTTTACATTTCTGTTACTCTCAACTGACAGTTAATCTAGTTTAAGATTTCCATCTAACCCAATGAAAATCCCATACAAACCCAGGGACTTAACCATTCACCTTCACACACCACCTAGGAGGCAAAAACTAAAAACTGCATTACCATACTTATCTTCAATCCCTCTCTATGAAACACATCCTAATTGACACACTAACAGTATAATAGCCTCATGTAGAAAACAACACCAAGGAAGGCTAGGCAGATATTTTTAACACCTAAGCAAACATTAGAAATAATTATCCAAGCATACTAATACTGTCTAACTCATATAAGTCAAAAAAAAAAAAACAGCAAGAAAGACATTAGAGACAGAACAAAATTTGCCCATGACACGATGAAAATCCATGAGAGGAAATAAAAACTAAGACAACAAATCTCCTACAGAAAAAACATCAATCCCATAATAATGGAACCGACAAGGATAAAGCCATAGAAAAGAACCAAGAAAGTCAATATCTGAAATAAGGATTGTCAAAGCCTGATTTTTTACTATGACCAATAGAATGAAAGAGGAAATCAGACAGTAGTTAAATAACCACATCAACCATTATGACCAGGAACACAACAGGCATCTGAGTGAAATGAGAAAAGCAACTCAAGAAACCAAACTAAAAATAGAACTGTTGAAAAATCTCAAGCAGAAATTAAACTTGAAATAAAAACAAGCCATTCTCCAGATTGAAAGTAACCATTTTGCGAATGGGTGATTGACCACTCCCTCTAGTTTAACAGTTTTGATCTCTGGCTAGGGGGTGACATCCAATACCCATCAGGATGGAGTGAAGGGTATTGCAGAAGCAGCAAAACTGAAAAAAAAAAAAAATCAACAAACAATAATCCAGAACATCAGAGACTCTATATCAACCACCTGGAACCAGACCACCCTAATCTCTCCCCATCCTGAAGCTCAGGGAAATTTGCAGAAGAGGGGTCTCTAAAGGATAGGAGGGAGGAAGGTGGAGGCACTGGGAGAGGGGGAGGGACAGAGAGGGTGAAAGGAAGAGGGAAGAGGTGAGAGTACAAGAAGGTACGAGTGGGAAAGGGAGAGTGAAGGGAGGGGAGGGTATACTTACTGAGCTTGTATGATTAGGAAAAAAATAAAATGTCGGAAAAAAAGAGGCTCCCTGTTGAGTTCTGGATTGAGGATGGCTTTTTTTTTTTTCATATCTAGATATAACCAGTTTTCTTTTTTTTTTTATTTCCACTCATACAAACAAAAGGTACACTGGTCCATCCCGCCATCCCTCTGTGCCCCCTTCCCCTTCCCCCTCTCTCCCCATCCCCCAGTGCCTCCCCCTCCCATCCCTGGAGTATCCTTTAATGTGCATGCCAAACTCTCCTCTGGATCCTCCTCTCCAATGAAGTGCAAGGACCCAGTGGCATTTCCCTGAACCCTTTCTCATGTTCCTCTTAAGCATAGGAACACTACTGTGGCTGTCAATCCCTTGCCTCCAAGGATCCTAGTGCCTTTAGCCCATGCTAGACTTTGTGAGGTCAATAATGTGTTGGACATTGTGCAGGGCATGCAAAGTCCAATTATGATTGCTTCGGTCCTAACTTGTGTGGAGTATCTTGCATATCATTACTCCTCCCATCTTTGTGCTCTTACAATCTTACCACCCCCTCTTCCGCAAATTTCCCTGAGCTTCAGGATGGTGAGAGATTAGGCTGGCCTAGTTCCAGGTGGTTGATATAGTCTCTAAAGTTCTGGATTGTGGTTTGTTGATTTTCTTTTGCAGTTTTGCTGCTCCTGCAATGCCCTTCACTCCATCCTGCTGGGCACTGTGTGTCACCCGCTAGCCAGAGACAAAAAGCTGTTAAACTGGAGTCTTATTATAAGAACACATTCAAGGGTAGATATAATAAAAATAGGAAACCTCAGTGAGGGAGGGGTCAATCACCCATTTGAAAAATGGTTACTTTTTATCTGCCAGACTATATGCCTTCCCCTTCTGGTGATATCATACCCCCTCAGTTGTAAATGATCAGGAAGGAACGTCTGTGAACTTAACCAGGTGTCTCATTACTTACTTGCAGTCCTTGATGGAGGCCTATTTTCTCTGCTGTAACATGGTCACTTCTCTCCTTGTTTCTGGTGTGGCCCTCCAATCCCATCCCCCCTGTTCATAATCCTTGCAATTACTGTAAGTATTACATAGATTTACCTTTGAGTGTCTCAAGGTGGGCTGGGTGGGTTTGGTACTAGGAGCCACCTATTAGGGAGTACATATAGCGCTTAATTTTCTGGGTTTGGGATACTTCACCTAATATAATTGTTTCTAATGACATCCATTTCCCGGCAAATTCCAGTAATTCATCATTTTTGATGGCTGAGTAGTACTCCATTGTATAGATGTACCACAGTTTCCTTATCCACTCGTCAACTGTTGGACATTTGAGTTGATTCCATGACTTTGGTATTGTAAACAGTGCTGCTATGAACATGGTCGTGCTTGTGCTATCGAGGTGAACCTCTGCTGCATGGGGGGTTATTCCCAAAAGTGGAATAGCAAGGTCATATGGCATTTCAATGCAAGCTCATACAGCCACTCTGGCGAGCCATCTGGAGATTCTTAAAGGCTGTCCTTTCCACTCTTCTATTTAACATTGTATTTGAAATTTTAGCTAGAACCATAACACAAGAGAGGGAGGTAAAAGGGATTCAAATCTGAAATTAAGTTATATATAAGTCATATAAGCTGAAATTCTGGAAGAAGGTAGGGAGAAAGTGGGAAACACCAAGAGAGAAAAGGGAGAGAGGAAAAGGGGAAGGGAGAGAAGGAAGTATGGGGAAGAATATGGGATAGGGGAATAATAAGGGGGAAGAGAGGAAGAGGATAAGGGAGAATGAGGGGGGTTGAGGGTACTTATCCATTCAGCTTATAAGACTCAGTTAAAAATAAAATAACAATAACAATATATTATCATTTATATGAAGGGAAGTGAGTGACAAAGTACAAGTGGAATGGGAAAATGTCATTAGATGATAGTTAATTACCTGGGGAATTATATAGTTGCTTGAATTTAAACTTAGGTTAGTTTCCAAAGTACATTTCAATCAATACAAAAGAACGTGCAAGCAATGAAAAGGTAGACATATTCTAAAAAAGAAATCACAGGAAACATTGCATTAAAATCTTAAATTGGGGGCTGGAGAGGTGGCTCAGGGGTTAAGCCCCTGCCTTATAGCTGGAAGGTCCTGAGTTTGGACCTTGATGCCACGTATAAAGGCTGGATGGAAACAGGGGGCGGACTGCTTTTCTAGTCCTGATAGGGCAGAGCCTGTGAATCTCAGGGCAGAATAAACAAGGAGGTGGATGGGGTCTATGGTGGTTCCCGAATTTGCCTGTGGTTCTACACATACACACACACACACACACACACACACACACACACACACACACACACACACACATGCACACATACACACATGTGCACACATGCACAATTGAATAAAATAAAATCTTCAAATTATTTATTGGGCTCCTTCCACCCGCCCAGAACCCTAGGTCCCTCCCTCACTTGGGGTCCAGGTAAGACACCCTGCTTCCCAGGTACTTCCCACCAGCACCCAGGTCAGCCACTCCTCCCAGCCCCTCCCCCCATTCAACCTGAGCAGCACCCAAGCTGCCTAGGGCTTGGGTGGACCACTAGGCCACGCCCCAGGTCCCAGGTGAAGCACCCCAATCCTCCTCAGCCGCTTCCCCCGTTCTGCCTGCCCTGAAATCTCGCTGGCCCGCTCTCAGTTCGGGAAGGGCACCCTGCTTCCCAGAATTCAACAGAATCCAAAGAAAACCCAAGCAAAGCTCTAGGTGACAAAGGAAATACTTTTTACTGTCCTGCTCCTCCCAATTATTACTCATTGTAGATGAACCTTTCTATACAGCCACTCCCAAAACATATACTACTTCAGGGACTATACAACTCATCCTCACATATCAACAAGGTACTAAATCGTAAAACTGCACTACCATACTAATATTCACTCCATGTCTACTAAACCTGACTTAATTGATGTACTAACAGTCTAATAGCCTCATGTAAGAAACAACAATAACAACAGACAAATACACCCAACTCCAAGGCAACCACTAGTAATAACTGCCAGAGAGCAGTTATACCAACTAAATCAGTTCAGTCAAAAACACATAGAAACTGAAAAGACTCAAGAGACAAAACACCAACGCACAAGTGAAAGTGTAGATCCATGAGAAACAAACAAAACAAAAACCCCAAGAAAACAAATCTTCCACTGAAAGAATTAACCCCATAGCAATAGATTCCAACCAGAACAAATTCACAGAAAATAGCCAAGAAAGTCAGGCCCAAGATATTGACTTTCAAAGCATAATCATTACCATGATCAATATTATGAAAGAGGAAATCCAGGAGGAGTTAAATAACTGAATTAAGCACTTTGAACAGGAACACAACAGACACCTGGAGGAGTTGAGAAAAATAGATGAAGAAACAAAAGTAGGGATAGAGCAGTCTCAAGCAGAGTTTAAAATTGAACTAAAAGACAAGTTATCCTCAACCCAGAGCTCAACAAAGAGGCTTATCAGCAGAACTAATGAGGGGGAAAATAGAATTTCAGATCTTGAAGACAAAGTGGAAGAATTAACCAGCTCAATGAAAGAGGTTGTTAAAGCCAAAAAGATACTTGAGAGGAATATTCAAAAGTTATGAGAAACCCTGAAGAAGCCTAACATGTACATTCATGGAATACCAGAGCAAGAATCCCAAAATACCACACCAGGGGAAATTTTTCAAACTATCATAAATAAAAACTTCCATCATCTAAAGAATGAGAGGCCCATCAAAATACAAGAGGCATTCTGCACCCCAAACAGATATGAACAAAATAGAAACTCACCATGGCAAATAATAGTCCAAACACTCCACATTCAAGACAAAGAAAAGGTGCTGAGAACTTCAAGGGAAAAAAAAAGTCACTTTTAAAGGCAAACCTCTGACCATCCTACCAAAGGCAATATACAAATTCAGTGCTATACCAATTAAAATCCCAAAGCAATTCTTTAAAGAAGTTGACCAAACAATCTCAAAATTCATATGGTGGCACAAAAGACCCAGGATAACAAAAACAATCCTGAGTAACGAAAACACTGCTGGAGGTATCACCATACCAAACCTTAATCTATACTACAAATCCATAGTTATAAAAACAGCCGGGTACTGGCTCCAAAATAGACACACTGATCAATGGATATGAGTTGAAGACTCAGGTATAAGTTCACACAACTACAGCCATTTGGTCTTTGACAAAGGAGCCCAAAGAATCCAATGGAAAAAGAAAAGCATCTTCAACAAATGGTGCTGGCAAAACTGGATCTCCACATGTAGAAGATTAAAGCTGGACCCATACTTGTCACCATGTACAAGACGTAATTCCAAATGGATCAAGGACCTTGATATCAGGCTAGAGACTATAAAAGCCATAGTTGAAAGGATAGGGAACTCCCTCGAGCTGATTGGGCTAGGCCAACAGTTCCTAAACAGACATCCAATGGCACAGTCACTGCTACCAACTCTCAACAGTTGGGATCTTGTGAAATTAAAGAGCTTCTGTTCAGATAAAGAGATTGTAACACGAGCTCAAAGGCAACCCACAGAATGGGAGAAAATCTTCACTAACCACACATCTGATAGAACTCTGCTGTCCAGAGTGCACAAAGAACTTAGAAAACTAAACACCAATGAAACCAATGGCCCAATTAAGAAATGGGCTCTAGAACTTAAAAGAAACTTTACCAGGGATGAAATTAAAATGTCTAACAAATATCTTAAAAAATGCTCCACTTCTTTAGCCATCAGGGAAATGCAAATCAAAACTTCCCTGACATATCATCTCACCCCGGTCAGGATGGCAAAAATCCACAACACAAACAACAACAAATGCTGGAGAGGATGTGGAGAGAGGGGAACTCTCCTACATTGCTGGTGGGAGTGCAGGCTCATACAGCCACTCTGCCGAGCCATCTGGAGATTCTTAAATAAATTAAAGATTGAAATGCCATATGACCCTGCTATCCCACTTTTCGGTATAACCCCCCATGCAGCAGAGGTTCACCTCGATAGCACAAGCACGACCATCTTCATAGCAGCACTGTTTACAATAGCAAAGACATGGAATCAACCCAAATGTCCAACAGTTGACGAGTGGATAAGGAAACTGTGGTACATCTATACAATGGAGTACTACTCAGCCATCAAAAATGATGAATTACTGGAATTTGCCAGGAAATGGATGTCATTAGAAACAATTATATTAAGTGAAGTATCCCAGACCCAGAGAATTAAGTGCCATATGTACTCCCTAATAGGTGGCTCCTAATACCAAACCGAACCAACCCATCTTGAGACGCTCATAGGTAAATCTATATATTACCTACAGTAATTGCAAGGATTATGAACAGGAGGGATGGGGTTGGAGGGCCACACCAGAAACAAGGAGAGAAGTGACTATGTTACAGTAGAGACAATAGGCCTCCATCAAGGACTGCAAGAAAGTAATGTGACACCTAGTTAGGTTCACAGACATTCGTTCCTGATCATTTACAACTAAGGGGGTATGAACTCACCAGAAGGGGAGGGCATATAGTCTGGCAGATTAAAAAGTAACCATTTTTCAAATGGGTGATTGACCCCTCCCAATGCCAAATGCCATATGACCCTGCGATTCCACTTTTGGGTATAAGGATTACATCTATTACAAGTATTACATCTTGAATGTGCTCTTATAATAAGACTCCAGTTTAAAAAGCTTTCTGTCTCTGGCCAGGGGGTGACATACAGTGCCCATCACGATGGAGTGAAGGGCATTGCAGGAGCAGCAAAACTGCAAAAGAAAATCAACAAACCACAATCCAGAACTTCAGAGACTCTATATCAACCACCTAGAACTAGGCCAGACTAATCTCTCCCCATCCTGAAGCTCAGGGACATTTGCAGAAGAGGGGGCGGTAAGAGTGTAAGAGCAAAAGGATGGGAGGAGCAATGATTTGCAAGATACTCCACACAAGTTAGGGCCGAAGCAATCATAATTAGACATTGCATGCCCCGCGTAATGTCCAACATACTATTGACCTCACAAAGTCTAGCATCTGCTAAAGGCACCAAGATCCTTGGAGGCAAGGGATTGACAGCCACAGTAGTGTTCCTATGCTTAAGGGGAACACAGGAAAGGGTTCAGGGAAATGCCACTGGGTCCTTGTAAGTCATCGGAGAGGAGGGCCCAGAGGAGAGTCAGGCATGCACAAGAAAGGACTCTGGGAATTAGGGCGGGAGGCATGGGGGGATGGGGAGGAACGAGTGAGGGGAGGGGAAGCAGGGGGTTCGGGTGGAGGAAGAGGGAGGGAGGGAACTGGTGTACCTATTAAGTTTGTATGAGCTGAAAGAATAATAATAATAAAATGTACTAAAAAAAAAAACAGAATGTCCACATGCAGAAGATTAAAACTCAACCCTCAAACTGTATTTGTCACCATGTAAAAGACTTAATTCCTAATGGACCAAGGACCTTAATATAAGGCCAGGGACTAAAAACCTTCGTTGGAAGGGTAGGGAACTACCCTGAGCTGATTGGACTAGGCCAACAGTTCCTAAACAGAAATCCAATAGCACAGTCACTACAACCAATACTCAACAGATGGGATCTTATGAATTTAAAGAGCTTCTGTTCAGATAAAGAGATTGTAATAGGAGCACAAAGGCAACCCACGGAATGGGAGAAAATCTTCACTAACCACATACCTGATAGAGCTCTACTGTCCAGAGTGCACAAAGATCTTAGAAAACTAAACACCAAGGAAACCAATGGCCCAATTAAGAAATGGGCCTTGGAACTTAAAAGAAACGTTACCAGGGCCAAAATTAAAATGTCTAACAAATATCTTAAAAAATGCTCCACATCCTTAGCCATCAGGGAAATGCAAATCAAAACATCCCTGAGATATCATCTCAACCCAGCCAGGATGGCAAAAATCCACCATACAAACAACACGAAATGCTGGAGAGGATGTAGTGAGAAGGGAATTCTCCTACATTGCTGGTGGGAATGCAGGCTTATACAACCACTCTGGTGAGCCATCTGGCGATTCTTAAAAAAGTTAAAGATTGAAATGCCATATGACCCTGCGATTCCACTTTTGGCAATAATCCCCCATACAGCAAAAATTCACCTTGATAGCACAAGCACGACCATGTTCATAGCAGCACTGTTTGTAATAGCAAAGTCATGGCCCCAAATGTCCAACAGTTGACAAATGGATAAGGAAAATGAGGTACATTTATATAATGGAATACTACTCAGCCATCAAAAATGATGAATTAATGAAATTTGCTGGGAAATGGATGTAATTTAAAAAAATTATATTGAGTGAAGTATCCCAGACACAGAAAATTAAGCACCATATGTACTCCCTAACAGGTGGATCCTAGTACCAAACCCACTTACTGACATCCTCAAAGATAAATCTCTGTAATACCTACAGTTATTGCAAAGATTATAAACAGGAGGGAAGGGGTAGGAGGGCCACGCAAGCAAGAAGAAGAGAGGGGATCATGCTACAGCAGAGAAAATAGGCCACCATCATGGACTGAAAGTAAGTAATGAGACATCTGGTTAAGCTCACAGACTTTCCTTCCTGGTCACTTGCAACTGATAGGGTATGATCTCACCAGAAAGGGAGGGCATACAGTCTGGCAGATAGAAGGTAACCCTTTTGCAAATGGGAGACTGATCCCCTCCTCACCACGGTCTCCTACTCTTATTCCATTTACCTTTGAATCTACTCTTATAATAAGACTATTTTAACAGCCTTTAATCTCTGGTCAGGGAGTGACATCCAATACCCATCATGGAGTGAAGGGTGGTGCAAGGGCAGCAAAACTAAAAAAATAAAATCAACAAACCATAATTCAGAACATCAAAGACTCTATATCAACCACGTGGAACCAGGCCAGCCTAATCTCTCCCCATCCTAAAGCTCAGGGAAATTTGTGGAAGAGGGGACACTAAGATTGTAAGGGCCTAAAGATTGGGAGGAGCAACGATATGCAAGATACTCCACACAAGTTATGGCTGAAGTAATCATAATAGAACTTTGCATGACCTGTGCAATGACCAATATATCACTGAGCCCCCAAAGTCTAGCATGGATTACAGGCACTAAGATCCTTAGAGGCAAGGGATTAACAGCCACAATAGTGTTCCTATACTAAAGGGGAACACAAGAAAGAACTCTAGGTAATGCTACTGATTCCTTATACCTCATCAGAGAGAAGGACCCAGATGGAAGTTTGACATGCACATTAAAAATGCTCCAGGGATGGGGGGCAGAGACAATGGAAGAAAGGGAGGGGGGAAAGGAAGGGGAAAAGGGGCAGGGAACCAGGGGATTCAGGGAGGGGTGGAGGGAGGAAGGGGAATGAGGTACCTACCAAGTTTGTATGAGTGGAAAAAATAAATTTAAAAAATCTTTCACAAAAAAAATGATTTGTTGGAAATAGTAACAATGGAAAAGAACAGCAGATAGGAAAAAGGAGAAAATAAAAGATCTTTCACCTATATAAATATCCCTTTTAATTTTAGCGTCAAACATTATCAACTAAAAGTGAAAAATTTTCAGAGGATTAAAAAGAAAAACTAAGCTGTATAAGGCCTAATAGACCCACTACATAAAGACTCATACAAATTAAAAATAAAGATATTCTTAATGATATCTCATTCTAACACACTAGGGAAAAAAGAATACTCTATTAATTTCAAATGCAAGATAATTAGGTTTAAGAAGAGTGATTAAGGAGTTTTGACATAGGGATAGAGAAGGAAATTGTATAAATAACAAAAATCTGTTATAATTAGGTACAGGTATAAACTTGACAACTGAAGACATGAGCTCTGAATACAATTGTGAAGTTAGTTAATGGTTGAGCTAAACCCTAATAAAGCCTGTAGGAGGCTGTCTAATTGAAAGGGAAAACCAGCTCACAATGGGTGGCAAAAGTCCCAGTCAGGATAATAAAATGGAGTGAGCTGGTTAAGTCAGTGTGCATTCTTTATCATATTTGGAAAGATATATTGTCTGGCAAGGAAAAATTGCCCCTCTCTTAGGAGTCCTATAGATATGGTGTTTCCTTGGCCACCAGTATTGGTGTGAACTCTCTTGCCAAGCTGGTGAAGGAACTGTAATCAATAATCACAAAAAGAATAAAATCTCTTGTTCTGGGCTAAAGCTTCTGCCTCCCAAGCAGAACCTGATTTCAGATAGCAGATCCCATGTAAAAGCACTTGGAAGAAATGGTAAGGTCCTTCATTTCAAGCCCTGGAAGGGTTAACTTTCCACAGAGCAAAGCCAAGAGGAGAGAGAACAATCCAGGATGATTCCTAAAGACACCCTTGGGTCTCATAGGCACATATGGTGACCTCTCTCTCTCTCTCTCTCTCTCTTTCTCTCTCTCTCTCTCTCTCTCTCTCTCTCTCTCTCTCACACACACACACACACACACACACACACACACACACACAAAGAAAAAAAAGTTCCCTTAAGGTCATGACTCATTATTTAATATCAAAATTGACTAATATCCAAACCAGAAAATAGGCATTACAAGAAAAATCTACAGACCAAATCAACAAACAAAATGGTATTAAATTGAATCAAATAATATAAAAATGTGTTACACGCTTCAATCGAGTGACATTATTGTATAAAATTGATTCAACTTTTGAAGATCACTTTGTGTAATTTACATATCAATAAACTAAAGAATAAAAGCATGTATTTTTCTATTTACATATGTCTCCTCTCTTAATAAGAGAGAACAACAAGAGGAAATGTACATGGACTCATTTCCACTCTTGCCACAGGAAGTAAGAATTGAAGAAGATGAAAATAAGAGTTCAATAATTTAAATAGAGAAAAGCACTGCTGAATAGCTTGAGGTATTTCCTTGAATTGGAAATGGTTCTTAAAATATTATGAGTTTAACTTCCTAATTGCTCATCATAGAGTTTTCAAATCTATGTTATAATTTGGAAAGGCTACAACTGAAAGGCCATCTTATAGTTATATTACATTGTAATCTAAATAAATAAAAAAAGTAAAGGCAAGAAAGACAGTTTATTTCGTAAAGGGAACTGCATGCAAACATAGTAAACTGAGCACCATTGCGAGAAGTTCACATGGTGAAAGGAAAGCGCTAACTTTTAAAAACTGTGCTCTGACCTTCACACATGCTTATGTGTGCCTGTATGCTTTTTTTTCCTTTCTCCTCTCTCACACAAATACATCAAATTAAAAATAAATAAATTAGAGGTAGAAAAAGGGACAGGGGTATAATGTTATACAGTCTAATCCTAGCAACTGGAAGACTGAAGTAGGAAGATCAGTCCAGGCCAGACATGGCTGCAAAGTGAGTTCAAGAATAACCTGGGCTAAGTGGTTAGTCTTTTTTCTAAAAAAAAAAAAAAAAAAAAAACAAATACCTTTCATGTAATGAACCTTAAAACTGTCTGTTAAAATATAGAAATGTTTCCTGTAGGCTATACATGAGGCAAAATATTAAAGATTTGTACAAATTGCATAATACAACCACATTTGGAAACCTTTAAGTGATTCATAGGCATGAATTCCAAAAACATCCTTCCATGAAGAGTGCATATCATTCAGACATTTTTTTCATGAAGATGTCAACTGAGGATAGCTTTTGAATTGCTCAGGGTTTTTTATTTAAAGACAGTAGTAAACATTGGTCCATTTTTATTAAATGTTTGGTTTCTTTTTTACTACAATGAGCACCTGATTATCTGCCACCATGGAGAAATTAAATGGAAGGTTAACTTCTCTAGATTTATTTTACATAATGATTTATCTAGCTACACAATTATGCAATAAAAATTCAACCATGTATTTTTTCAAGATTGCAGTCTGAATGAGTCAGCCCATTAAAAATTCTAATATAGCTACTGGTAATTTGAAAAATGGAAATTTTTTTCTACATTTGCTCTGTTGAAAGAATTAACTGCTTTGAATACACAAGGTGAATGAAAAGAGAAGGAAGAAAAAGCAAGGAACATTATGAACATTACAAATATTCACTAAGCATTGAGAGTTATCTGACCTTCATGATTTAGTTACACAAATATAAAAAGAAAAAAATGGATAATCTGAAGCATCCAGTAAAGTTACCAAAGTATACTATATGTGAGCTTTGTGTACTTAATTGTGTGTACTAACTCATGATATTCATTTCCAGTTCCCACTGTAAGAAACACTGACTTATACTTTTATCTATAAAAACTGAAGTACTCCTTCCACCAAGTGTATTCAGTTATTTTCTTTTCTTGTGTTGGATATGAGTCTAAGGAATTTATTAATAATAAATTGTAAATTGACCCCAGAGGCTTAACCATTTGAAAAAATGTTTAAAAAACTTGTACGGTGCCACAGAAAGAACAAGCAATAAATCAAGCTTATTTTTACAGTTCATGTTCATAGTTCATATGTTCTACTTCTGGGTTATTCTTCCAAGTATATTTTTCTTGACACTTTCCAAATCGTCTCTGTCATAACTGGGTACAGTAGTCCTCAAAGTTTAAATTTCATAATGCGCTTCAAACATTGAATCACATTTTTAATGAATGTCCACCTCTCATTTGGTTCAAAAGTGACATATATTGAAATTAAAACTGCAGATGGAAGAAATCTCATGGATAAAGGTCTTTATACATTGGTGTTAATAAATCCACAGCCTAGAGACAAGAGAAATCTGCCTTGTAAATATTTTCACACTATAAATGAGAAGTATGAGATTAATTCTCCAATACGGAGCACCATAAAATGGAACTTAGGTCCTCAATCTGAAATGTCTAGCAACAAAGATATCTGCTGTAAACATCTGGAACACCTGATGCTAAGCTTAAATGAACAGCATTTCTTCCCATCTGCCATTTCTTATCCTTCCTATCTTTATCAATGGATGTTACAGAGCGTGGAAAAAAAAATACATAACAGGATTTAGTAGCAGCAGCAACCCTCTTTTGGCAGACAGCATTACTGTCACTCATTGCTAGGAGAAATTGAGAAGTCTAAGCTCATTTGATGGTATTTATTAAATATTTACTCTGAAATCTGTTTAAAACAATAGAAGCAAAATATGTCTTGGGAAGATACAAATACTCATGAGATTCTTTTATATTTAAAATAAATAAAAATATTTCTAGTTTTTAAAAAACAATTTTTAAGGTCCATTCCCAGGTGTTCAAACTACTCCAAGATATCCTTCTATTTAATATTTCACCTAAATTTATATCCTTGTGTATATTTATATGAGGCATGGTGTTGTATAAAATGTGTAGTGTGTAGTTTGCTGATATAAAAAAGCTGATAAGATTTTTTGTTAAAAAGAAATTTCTCTGGATCTTAAAACGTCCTCCTTGAAAAAAGAACACACTTCAATAGAGAAATTAGGCCACCATCTTGTACTTCATGTAAGTAGTGAGACATCTAATTTCCTTTCCTGTTCACTTGGGATTAAACTGGTTTGATCTCCCCATTCAGGGAGGATATAGGGAATTGCAGTTAGATGGTAATCAACGAGCAAACAGGAGACTGACCCTTCTCACTGCTGTGTCCTACTCCTATTCTTCCATCTACCTATGAATCTCTTCTTATATTAAGGTTTCGTTAAACAGACTTTGATCTTTGGTTAGGAGAGGACTTAGACAATCAGGATGGAGCCAAGGGCAGTGCAGGAAAAGCAAAATTGAAAACAACATACCATAATTCAGAACACCAAATGCCCTACATCATTCACCTGGAACCAGACCAGCCAAACCTCTCCCATCCTAAAGGCCGAGAAACCTTGTAGAAGAGGAAGCGGCAAGATTGGAAGAGCCTAAAGACAGGGATGACCCACGATATGTAAGATATTCTATACAAGTCAGGGCTTCAACAGCCAGGATAGAGCCACAATGTGATTGGACCTTGCCTGACCTGCACAATGGTTGACATGTCAACAATCCCTCAAAGTCTAGCACAGATCACAGGGGAGAAAGCCTTAGGCAGTAGGATTCTTAAAGTCAAGGAGATAAACAATCATAATAGAATCCCCATACTACTGAGCAGCCCAAGAAGAGGCCCCAAGCTATGCCATTGAGTCCTGACCCCTCACTAGTGTAGAGGACTCAGAAATTCAGTGCCCATATAAACAGATGCTCTGGAGGATAGGAGAAAGAAGGAAGAACCAAGAGAGGAGGAGGGAATGAAAATGGATGAGAGGGAGGAGAAGGGGAGAGTGGAATGGGGAAAGGGATGGGGGAGGGAGAAGAAAGGGGTTACCAATTGAGTTTGTATAATTAGGGGAAAAATATAATAAAAATGTAATAAAAAGTGGGAAAAAAGAAGAAACGAAAAAAATTGTAAAAACCAAAAATAAGTCCTCCTTACAAAATTGACAGACTGGAAAGAACGAATGTTTTTTTTTTTCACTGAGGCCCTCAAAAACTCAAACTAAACATGGAAAAGTCTTTAATATTGGTTTACTCCAAATGTCTTACAAGCTTTAACATAAAGATAATAATCAGTGCTACATCAATAATCTACTTTTTTACTTATTCATATCAGTGAGTCATTTTCACGAAAAAAAATTGTTTTGAAATTATGACAAGTCATTTATGAAAAAATTACCCTTTTCTAAAACAATAAAAATATGTACTGCTAGAGATAGACATCATTCAAATTCCTAGAAATTAAAGAGAGAATTTCTTCTTTTAGGCAGTTGAAAGTAATTCTCACTTAACTTTATTCATATACAATTTTCACAATAGCAAAGAATATGTAGCATACTATTTTAATTTCTACTGTTAAATTTCACATCTATTTATTGTTTATTATTATTATTAAAATTCTTATATTTTTAATTTTTCCATGAATGCTCTATAGGTGTGGACTATTACTGGTACCTAAAAGAATTTTCCAAATACATGGATAAGAGCATCTGTTCATCACCAAGAAATATTTTAATCTGAACGTGCTATAAGGAAAGCCATATTTATAGTTTACTGTTATTTTAAAAATCTGACTAAAATTTTGTACTGTAAAGCATGATATTCCTTTGTATATAACAAATAACAAAAGGACAGTTAAAAGAGAAAGATATTTTATGCTAGTGTAAGTGGATGAAAATTACTATGTAATATCAGTTTCAAGCACCTATATCATATATATGTATATTTTTCCTCAGATTTGATTTATTACATAGAAGTCATTTTAAGTATTTAAATGCAGCACACGGTACATGAAAGGTCTTTTTTTTAAAACTTTTCAGCATGAACTTTAAGTAAAACAAAAAGTAAAATATGTTCAAAGGTATTGAAATATGAGAGAATTCAAATACTCTAAACCTTTATTAATGCATGTCTTAATGAATAAATAATTTTAAACACAATTTTTGTGTTCTTTCAACTTTACGTAAATGTAAATGAGGAATATTATTATTAACTTCTAACATTAAAAATATAATTTTGATGCATGTGAATATGATTAAGGGTTACACTGAGGGTAAATTTTCCATAACACAGTTACACCACTAAAATAAGCTTCTGGGAAATGTGACAGATCCCGCTCTTATTCATGAAAATGTTTTCTATTTACAAAAAGAAAAATGCATGGGCACAAATATATATGCAGAACTTGTGATTTTATTAGACAAGGCATAAACTCCATGAACTATTTTAAGGAGGGCCACTCTAATATGCTAATTTATAATTCCATAAGGAAAGGAATGTGTGAATGCCTGCGTCTGTCACAAAAATTTTTCAACAGTCTGCCTCCTCATTTATGCATCACAAGACAATAAAATCATCAGTGATGCTTATTTCTGGTCAGTGAAAAAATACCTTATTCAGGGACCTATACAGAGACACATAGAAATGCAGTTGCTCATTTTAATTGGCATATGGCACTGGCACTATGCCTTGCTGGCATGTCTTTCCATCACTGAGACACACATAATTGACAAGCCAATTTCCTTTTTTCTTTAACTATTTTTCTTCACCATAAAGACATGAAGTCGAAAGGAAAAATGTGTGACTAGGGACATTCACTACAAGTGAGACATTCATTCATCAAACACTAATAATATATGCCTTCTGTAATTTCCACAATGACTATTTCGACATATTATTCTTTTAGTTTTCCAACAGAGAATACTGACATTAGAGGGTTTTAAGCAGTGGTCCCATGTCAGCATAGCTCAGAGTAATAGCTACTGATTTAAATAGCAATTTCACTAATACTGTAGACTGTGGTTTTTACTAGGTCATGCTGCCAAATGAAGTTTGGTATCATTGTGAATTTTAAAGGCAACTCTTCCATGATTCAAAGATCAGGAAATTGCCTACAAAAGTACCACCTAACTAATGACAACACTTATCCATATAATTTCCCTCAATAACACCTCGAGAATTCTTATTCCATGTTCAAAAAATGGACCATGAGAAAATGGTCTGTATAAGAATTAAGCAAATCTAGAGTACTCCATTCTCACAGATGTACAGATATCTCAGCATCTTTTGCCATCTTTATAAAGATAAATGCAATCTGATGACAGACAAGCCTTTATTATGTAGCAGCAAGGTCATTTATAATAAATAATGTACATGCACATACACACACAATCTTGGACAGTGTTCAAAAATACCATATAAAACTGAAACATGAAACATGGAGAAAGTGTGCATCCATTCAATAAATGCAATTGAAGGTTGTAAGACCAGAGGATGTGACTTTTATGGACATAATATTGAGGTTAACTGCCTGAAGTGTACTGCTCTTCTTCTATACATAGTGCATTTCTCTGGAATTTATATTGAATTTATATTATTTTCTTTATATAAATCATTGCTTCCATCATTCCACACAATTTCATATCAAATACAAAAGAATAGTTCTCAATACATACAATTTGCCTAATTTCCTAAGCCATTGTCATTCTGCTTGATTTTTCACTATTTTCAAGATTCCAATCTCAAAATTGTTCTGCTTTCTACTTTAAAAATGAGAAGCAATTTGTAACTACAAAGCAGGAATAAAATCGCAAAGGGGTTGGGCATCTTAAGCTAAAATCTCAATAGCAATAATAACCCTAATTTACTTTCTTCATTTCACAAATCTAGTACTTTAAAAAAGTAATGATGTTTACTTGCACATGCACAACAATTCAGGACTTCTTTGATGTGTCAGGTGAATTATTCTTCCACACATATTTTGACTTAAAATTTCTCACTTGATGAGGCTAGCATATAGTTTAGTTATTCAGTGATTACTTAGGATCCACGAGGCCTTTGATTCAATGGAACCATACTCTCAATATACAAATACTTGGGGTTAAGGAAAATACTATAACTTCTGTCCTTAAAGGGAGCCACTATAGTGAGAGTACAGTGACAGTACTAGTTTTATTCCAGAAGAACATTTGTAGTAAATAAAGTGTCCTTTTGTTTCTTTACTAAAAAATGACTTAAAATACTTTTTACTTTACTAAAAAATAACTTAGAATAACTTTTTACTTTAAAATAACTTTTTACTTTACTAAAAAATAACTTAAAATAACTTAAAATACTAAAAAATAACTAAAAATACTAAAAAATATAAAGTATTTCAACAAAATGAAGAAAATTACATATCAATTTCAAGAACAAGGATAAAATAAAAGATAAAATGAGTGCTGACTTCAAATAAAACCCACACTAAAGCAAATGTCTATGCAAGTTTATCACTGCATTAAAATTAACTAAAATTTAAAATTTGAAAATCAAAATTAAAATGAATTAGAAGTCATTATGATGATCTCATACCACTTAAAATCAAGATGTTGTGGAAATATGGAGGGAAATCTCATTTCTTTTTTACATATCTTAGGAAAAAGTCAAGTAATTAGAATGAGTTAAAAAGAAAAGAAATGTGACTGGATTTCCCTTTAAAAGGGTTGTTTTCTGGTGTCTGAGGTACACCATAGGGCACAATAAAAAAAAAAACAGATAACTTCAACCAAACCATTCTAGCAATTTCCTCATTAGAGAGCCCTACATTGAAGTGAAAGAAAAGATCTCACTTATAAGAAACTAAGAGATCGGATCTGATTTTTAAGGCCCACCTTTTTTCATCAATGCTAGTATAGTTTATAAGACATAGTGCTCAGCACACATTGGTAATGAATCTAAGCAAAAAAAAAAAAATCATATGATGGACTTGATATACTTGCCAAATACCAGATAGCTCTTGAAACCATTCTCAAATCCAAAGCACAACTTTGACAATAAACTGCATGATTAATATGAATGGATAGATAGAGCAAGTGTAGCAGAAAGATGGCTGGACAGTTAATTAAAGATTCTCAGAAACAGCACACAACAAGGGCATTGTGGAGGTCAGGAAAGTAAAGAATTTCTTCATGAAAGATATTGTAAATCATAAAATCCCTTGGGGAAAAAAAAGAAAATGAAACAAGTGCAATTCACTATGTCATCCTAGTTCCTAAATATTTAATTTGGGATCAAAGACATTAATTTTTAAAATGATATGAGGAATTACTCTGTGGTTGGCCAATGTGATGGCACTTTCAGGAAATTCACCAAGTGTAAACAAATTGTTTGAAAAGATGTCACCAAAAGAATATTTTGTTCTAATTACTAGACATAGTCAAATGGAAATAATTCATTCTCCCATGATTTTGTGGTGGCTTGTGAAATTCCTGCTGTATCCACAGAGTTAAAAAGACAACTATCAGCAAACCCAGTAATCATTTCCAACTAGGAACAGCTGTTATTTTCCAATTAAAATTCACAGGACCAAAATATTAATTTAAGCAACAATGTTTAACTTGGAAAACTAGAGCAACATTTTCTAACAATGCATTATTTTTAAAAAGGAAACTGTTGTGATTAACTAGCATGAATAATTTAATGTGACAAAACAGCTTATTGTCTGCTGTTGATATGCAAACAACTTCATCTCATACTGAGAAACCATACTAAATGTGAAGCCAACTGTAAAGGATTATTTGCTGCTGAAAATTGAACTTCAATGACAATTTCCCAAATAGTTCACTTAGTAAAGTATTGCTATATTAGACAGTAGAAAAGTTATCTCTTGCTATCAAATGTACAAGTTAATATAGTAACAATAACAAAATGATGTCTCTCTCAAAGTTTATAGATAGGAATGTCAAGCTATACGTTATCAGTCTTCTGCATTGACACTGTTCATATATCATAGTTACTCAACACATTCTGTCAGCTTTGTTTATTTTCAGTCAGGGGTTAAATAATGACCTTCCACTAGGAATTCCTTTAGGGGAATTTCTTCCTTTTACATACCTTTCACCTGTTTACTTCAGAACAACTTTTCAGTTGCTTTGTTTAGTTTTTTGTTGTTGTTTAGATAGATGGCATCTATCAATGTGAAACAGACCCAAGGTGAACTCTTTGAGATATATGATTTATTTTTGTTGCTATATTTGCTACGTGATTCATACAATAATCTGAAAAGTCACAATCATCAGTCACTGTTCTAAAGATTTAGTCATCAATAGATAAATATAAACACTTGTTTAACGATTACCTCCCATGCTTATATCTAAGCACCCTGCAAAGTTAATAGAATGGATAATAGCTCCAAAATAACAAATATTGGTGCTTTGGCCATCTGTCAAGCACTAGAGCCAACATCCTAGCATCCCAGCGGTCTCAGGTTTGAACTCCAGGACTGTCTATCTCAGGGTGGTGTCACATCAACTTGAAATTTCAAACCTCCATAATGGTATGGAAGGACGATGAAGCACAGAAATTCAATTTAAGCTCCCCATCCCCTCTCAGGGAGCCTCTCACCTACTGTGCCCCCTGAAAATTCTGCATGCAAAACTCAAGCATACCACTAAAACTTTACTTGCCTGCTATTCCAAAACAATTAAATATTATTCACCTGTATGAATAATTTGAAATATAATAATCAACAAAGAATAAGGCTGATTCTGTATTTGACAGATAAGGTTAAAATATTCTTATCAATTTATTAATACTAAAATTAAACTACATCCTGGAGTATTCTGGAAAGATGCACAAAGGGAAAGAGTTAAAGGTTCTGCAATAAATAGCTACTAGATTTCTGTGTTATCACTTTCTGTAGCAGTTTTAAAGTACATTTACACTACATATTTTCTCATTAATATACTGCTTTTGTGGTTATGAATTGAGTATCTAATGATGTGCACAGATTAGATATAGGGAAACAAAGAAAACTTTTCCAAAATATTACAGTGAAGTTAGGGAAGCACGTATGTATGGTATGGTATATGTAACTACTAGTGATCCGAGAACTAGCTATACTCCAGGCCCTAACATGATTAACTAAAAAAGAATACAAAAGCAAGAGCTATTTTACATTCTGCTCCTAATTCTGAAGTTTTATTGCACTTTGTTAATCAAGTCTTTTTAAGTTAAATCATATTAATTTTTCACATGCATACTGTTAACATGAGAGGTTTGCATAACTAACTTTCAAATGAAATCCATATCTCATTTCTCATAAAAGGATGAAAACTGATAATCTTTATGTCAAAAATTTATGCAAAAGATTATTAATTGGAGAATTAGTACTATTACATATTCAATCTTTGTTTCACTTTGGAGTTTTTCTAACTTTAAGATGGAACAAGAAACTAAGAACTAAACTACACAACTAGCATAATATTTATCACACTTCTGTCACAACATCCACCTAAATACTTGAAAGTATAGATATTAGAGAACGTTTATGTTTGTGTACTATTGCAGTTTATTCAAGATGGTTGCTGATAAATTCATGAGCAAACAGCTTTCAGGGGAATATGAGGTTTTTATTTTTCCGTACAATCATCATTTAATTAGAGTCCCTTGTCCAGGTAAAAGAACACATACCAACATCATTGGCTAAACAACTCGCCAAACTATTCCCATACATCCAGAGGACTACTGAGTGTACAATTCCTTCTTACCAAACCAACATGGCTGAACAGGTATATCAAAGTATGCCAGCTTCCTCAACCAGTTCCTTTCATTTTATTTATCTGTCCAGGGACTAGTCCCACCCCATCAATTAGACAATCTCCTTCAGGCTTGTTCAGGTTCAACTCGACCACTAATTCTTTAGAAATGTTCTCAGAGCTTAAGTCTTCAACCATAAAGTTGACAAATGTACCTAACTATGACATGTAGCTAACATTACATGTAATCTACAGCAAACAAAATGTTATAGGTTAATCACCTGATTATCCCTGATTGTTCTGAAAAGATGTTTCAAGCTTATCAGACATTTCTCTTTATACATAGCCAAGTCTCATCATAATTGATTCAAATATTATCACAGTCTAAACTGTGTAATTTTTCTTAGGCAAAACTGAGAAATCAACAATATTTAAGAGCATATATACCAAATCATATCATTTCAGTTGGAACCTGGATCACTGAATAAATAATTCTCAACTGTGCTGTGTAATGAAAAGAATACAAAGAGCCCTGTCCAGTTGTTTATATTTATATCTCATATAAGTGTTATTTATTAATTACAAATTCATAACATATGTTATATCATCTGAAAAGAGACAAAAAGTCTTCACACAACCAGAGAAATGAATGGTCTTGGAATATCAGAAAGGTTTCTGGAAAAAAAAATAAAAATAAAAAAGAAATATTATAGGTTAATCATCTGATTATCCCTGATTATTCTGAAAAGATGTTTCAAGCTGATACAGAATCATAATTTGTCTTTGATATCAAATGATATGCATAGGTTTTCTACCATAAAATTTTATGCTTCATAAAAATTGGGCTTCAAGACCTTAGGGGAAAAAAAAACCTCATTCGATTTTATTTGAAAAATTCTATATCCACATGGGATGGATTTTACAATTTAGAATTCAACAAAATCCCAGTGTGTATCCAAAGTCTACAGTAATTTCTCCATGCTCAAATTTTTTTCATTGATAATGCTGGATATATAATCCAAGATAACAGCATGAAATTTGTAGATTTTTTTAATAATACTAATAAAAATACACCTTTGTTGACTTAATATTATTAGATAAATATGTCATGTGCATTTTATACTCTCATGCCAAAATGACAGTGTAGGAAATATTATTTCTTATAAGCAAAGAAATTTGAGATTCTCCTAGGATATTTTCAATTTGTGTATGTGTGTGTACTCATGAGAGCATATACATGCATATATATAAGCCACAGAACATTTTTGAAAGTCACAGGATAACTTTGCAGACTTAATTCTCTCCATCTCCCATATGAGATCCAGGAATCAAACTCAGGTCATTAGGTTTGGCAGCAAATTCCATTCTACTTCAGTGAAATCTCATCTGAAATATACACTGAAGAAAACACCACAACAGAAGACCTAGAGGCATAAATGCAAATCTTTCAATAATATTTACTTTTGCAATTTTATTTTCTAAAACTCTCCTACCATTATTCCTTGAATTTTGAAAAACACCATCTATATACGTATATTTTGGTTATATACTAGAGAGAGAGAGAAAGAGAGAGAGAGGAAACAAGACGGAGGGAGAAAGAAAAGGCATATGTATGTAACATGTGTATGTACCAGATTTAATGCAGTTCTCAAGCAGGCACCTTAACCTCTGAGCTATCTCACTTTCCCTTTATATATATTTTGCTTAATTCAGCAGATTTACCTTATCTCATGCACTAAAAACTTTGGGGCTAAATAATGTTATTATTACTGTAGTTAATCATCAATCAATCAAGATTAATTAATTAAATAATTAGGCCATTCTAACAATGATAAAATCTGCTGACTGAGAAGCCTAAATGGCCAAAGATCGATTCCTGGAGCTCACATGGGAGATGGAGAGAACTAAGTCTACAATCTTGTACTCTGAACTCCAAAAGTGTTCTGTAGCCTATACATATGCATGTATATATGTGCTCCCATGCATGCGCACACACAGAAAAAAATATACAAATAATTTTGCAGTATCAACTTTCTCTCTACGATTCTTTAGTATCTTCTGAGTTTTTCATATTAAAGGACTTAACTAAAGTTAGATCATAAACACATGTATCCCCAAGTGAGTGTTGGGGGATACACAGCACAACAATCAAAGTTGGAAAGCCTGATCTGATTCGAAAGAGACAGAAACACACACTAAAGGAAAAAACGAGAGGCCTAATACAAGATACACAAATCACATTGGTAAACCACAAAACATACCAAAAAAATGTCTCTTGAAAGAAAAATAAAAAGTTATTGATAGACTCCAACCAGAATAACTTCTTAGACACCAACCAAGAAAAGAACAATCAAGATAATGTGTTCTCAGAAAATTAAGTGCCGTATGTACTCCCTAATAGGTGGTTCTTAGTACCAAACCCACTTAGTGACACACTCAAAGATAAATCTCTGTAATACCTACAGTAATTGCAAAGATTATAAGCAGGGAGGGAAGGGGAACGAGGGCCCCTCCAGAAACAAGGAGAGAGGGGATCATGCTACAGCAGAGAAAATAGGCCACCATCATGGACTGAAAGTAAGTAATGAGATATCTGGTTGGGCTTGCAGACTTTCCTTACTGGTCACTTGCATCTGAATGGGGTATGATCTCACCAGAAAAGGAGAGCATAGAGTCTGGCAGATAGAAGGTAACCATACTGTAAATGGTCTCCTACTCTTATTCCATCTACCTTTGAATCTACTCTTATAATAAGACTCTATTTTAACAGCCTTTTATCTCTGGCCAGGGGGGTGACATATAATACCCACTGAGATGGAGCCAAGGGAGATGCAGGAGCAGCAAAACTGAAAAAAATAATCAACAAACCATAATTCGGAAAATCAGAGACTCTACATCAACCACCTGGAACCAGGCCAGCCTAATCTCTCCCCATCCTAAAGCTCAGGGAAATTTGTGGAAGAGGAGGCGGTAAGATTGTAAGAGCCTAAAGATGGGGAGGAGCAACGATATCCAAGATACTCCATGCAAGTTAGGGCTGAAGAAATCATAATAGGACTTTGCATGACCTGTGCAATGACCAATATATCACTGACCACCCCAAAGTCTAGCATGGATTACAGGCACTACGATCCTTAGAGGCAAGGGATTAACAGCCACAATAGTGTTCCTATACTAAAAGGGAACACACAAAAAAAAGAGCTCTAGGCAATGCCACTGAGTCCTTACACCTCATCAGATAGGAGAACCCAGAGGGAAGTGTGACATGCACACTATAGGATGCTCCAGGAATGGGGGCGGAGGGGGCACTGGGAGAAAGGGAGAGAGGGGAGAAAGAAAAGGGAAAAGGTGGGGGGAGGGAGCAAGGAGATGCAGGGAGGGGTAGAGGGAGGGAGGAGAATGGGGTACTAATCAACTTTGTATGAGTAGAAGAAATAAAAAATAAAATAAAATTTAAAAAAAGATAATGTGTTCTAAAGATTCTAAAGGTTGATATATTCAAGGAAGTGTGAGAGGAACTTGAAAAATAATGAGAATAATTCCAGAGGAGATAAAGAGATGTATCAACATATATGAAGAGGAAAATAACAAGTGGCTAAATAGGATGAAAAATATAATTTAGGAAAAAAATAAGTGTAAAGCACTTGAATAATTACAAGCCAAAATTAAACATGAACTACAAGTCAGGTTACATGCAATCAAAGGCTCAACACAAAGTATCACCGACAGAACTAATCAGGTGGAAGGTACAATATCAGATCTGGACGACAAACTTACAGAAGAAGATTAGCCTATTTTCAGCTTATTAAAGAAGCTGAAAAAATTAAATGTATATGAAAGTTATATTCAATGGTTACAGGACATCATAAGGAAATCAATCCTATACATTCATGCAGTTCCAGGACCAGAAATCCAAGAAATCACACAAGCACATATTTTTTTCTGAAGATTATGAACAATAACTTTCCACACCCAAAGAAAGAGATTCCCATCCAAATACAAGATGCATAACATACACCAAGCAGTTAAGAACAAAATAGAAACATCCTATGGCTAACAATAATGAAAACATTGCAGACAAAGAATGAAGAGAACATCCTGAGTGCTGCAAAAGAGAAAATCAAGTCATAAATAAAGGCAAGCTAATCACAATAACAACTTACTTTTCAATTAAATCAATGAGAGCCAAAAGACCTCAGAGAGACATACTTCAGATTACCAATGATCACAAATGCCAACCAAGGCTGCTATAACTAGCTAAACTATCTGTTATGAATGACTGTGAAAGAAAAATTTTCAAAGACAAAAAAAAAAAAAAAGGAAAACCTGAAGACTTATATGACAACGAAACCATATCTGCACAAGATATAAGAAACCAGGGGGTAACATACAATGCCCACCAAGATGGAGTGAAGGGCATTGCAGGAGCAGCAAAACTGCAAAAGAAAACCAACAAACCACAATCCAGAACTTCAGAGACTCTATATCAACCATCTAGAACTAGGCCAGCCTAATCTTTCCCCATCCTGAAGCTCAGGGAAATTTGCGGAAGAGGGGGTGGTAAGAGTGTAAGAGCAAAAGGATGGGAGGAGCAATGATATGTAAGTTACTCCATACAAGTTAGGACTGAAGCAATCATAATTGGACTTTACATGCCCTGTGCATTGTCCAACACACTATTGACCCCACAAAGTCCAGCATCTGCTAAAGGCACCAAGATGTTTGGAGACAAGGGATTGGCAGCTACAGCAGTGTTCCTATACCTAAGGGGAATACGGGAAAGGGTTCAGGGAAAGGCCACTGGGTCCTTGTACGTCATCAGAGAGGAGGGCCCAGAGGAAAATCAGGCATGCACAAGAAAAGACTCTCTGGGAATTGGGGCGGGAGGCACTGGGTTATGGGAAGGGAGGGGGGTGGGGAGGAGGAACAGGGGGTGGGGGGGGGAGGAGGGAGGGAGGGAACTGGTGTACCCATTAAGTTTGTATGAGCTGAAATAATAAAAAATGTATTAAAAAAAGAAAATATTCAAAA
The DNA here is from genome assembly GCA_023101885.1 of Typhlomys cinereus. Taxonomy (NCBI): domain Eukaryota; kingdom Metazoa; phylum Chordata; class Mammalia; order Rodentia; family Platacanthomyidae; genus Typhlomys; species Typhlomys cinereus. Next base: position 7,213,286 of record JALPQD010000041.1, on the reverse strand, counting down.
CCAAAGAAAATGGTAGACATATATAAAAGAGAAAACTATGACAACACAATCACTAAGCAAAGAACCACAAATATAAAAATCACAAAATGAACAAAATGACAGGAATCAATTATACTATAAGCATCAACAGACTCAATTAAAAGACATAGGCTAACAACCCATTAATTTGCTGCCTTCAAGAAACACACCTAACCATGAAAGACAGCTACTATCTGTCTTAGGAAGAATAGGGACAAAGGTACCCAACGTCAATGGATCTAGAAAACAGGCTAATATCTGAAAAAATAGACTTCAAGCCAACACAAATAAAAAGAGAATCAGAAGGATACCAAATACTCTTCAAACAATCCATCATGAAAACTTCACAATTCTAAACATATATACACCAAATATAGGCTTACCTATATTCATTAAATACTACAAATCATAAAACAATAACTCAACACAAACATGATAATAGTATAGTATTTCAATACCCCACTCTGACCAATAGACTGGTCAACAGGCCAAAAATTGAACAGAGACACACTGGAATTAATCAAACCAAAAAACAAATGGATCTGAACAACATATACTGAACTTTCCATTCTAATACCAAGGAATACACACTCTTTTCTAGATCACATACTAAGCCACAAAGTGAAACCACAAATACAGAAAAATTCAAATTGCAAACTGTACTCTACCTGATTAACATGGAATAAAGCTAGACATCTATAACAAGGTAAGCAATAAAAAATATACAAACTTGGGGCTGGAGAGGTGGCTCAGGGGTTAAGCCTCTGCCTTAAAGGCAGAAGGTCCTGAGTTCGGATCCTAGACCCCACATATAGACGCCAGGTGGAAGCGGGGGTGGCCTGTGTTTCTGATCCTGGTAGGGCGGAGCTTGTGAATCCCAGGGCAGAGTAAACAAGGAGGAGGTGGAGGCGGTCCATGGTGGTTTCCAAATTTGTCCGTGGTTCTACACACACATGTACACACGCACACATACACACCACACACACACAAACACACAATTGAATAAATAAGAAATAATAAAAAAATAAAAAATATATATACGAACTTTATGGACATTAGAATTAAAAGAGAATGAATGAATGAAAGGGATATGATATAATAAGAAGGGATTGAAAAACAAAACAAAAAAGTAAGTAATTTGGGGGAAAATGTTATCAGTGGTCTCACCGAGCTATGAATGATGAAAACTACAACTCTGGTAAGAAGAATCCAGTAGAGCAAAGATTATGAAAGGCCCTCAGATTTTTACTCTCTTAATGAATCAGGTTACACATCCATGATTCAGAAATTTTGTCCAATCAACAGTGGAAGAGGAGAAAATAGGCTCTAGACTGGAACAAATGAATTAGTATTAACTATAAATATTTAAAAATAAGCTACCATCTAAACACTTATTATTCTATTCCTTCATGAGAAAAGCTATCAGCACTAAATTAAGATGCATCCTATGGAATTGGCAAATTAATGAAACAGAAAATCACAACTGGCCAGAAGGCAGAGTAACATGCCTGGAATATTCAGCCAAAATGAGGCCATCAAAACTTCTCCGTTTTCCAGGACTCTGGAAACCAAGTTGGAGAGAGGGATGGAAGACTGTAAGAGCCTGAATTTGGAGAGATATTCTGCAAACAAGAACATTTCAGTGATTCATGGCTGATGCATCCAGGAGTCACTACACTGATACTTCCACCAGAGCTACACAATGGCTAACATATCAATGTTTCCCCTTGGATGAGTGAAGTTCTCAAGAAAAACAACTGCAGAGAGAATTCTTGAACCAGGTGTTGAACAAGTGAAGGGGCATTTCTCCTCTTATGGGAATACCCACTGAAGAGCCACATATACTACCACAGAGTCCTGATCCTTTACAAGTACAGGTATCCCAAAGGCAGCTCTAAGATTCACAGATGCTGAGGTACATGAGGGTAGAAGGAATGAATCTGGGTTAGTTAAAAGAGGAGAGGTTTGAAGAGGAAGGGAAGAGTGGGGAGCATAGACATAAACACATACTTTGTTGTATGCGAAAAAATTGGTTATAAAAAGTAATCAAGAAAATAGGAAAATAGGGGTTACTATTTTCATATACATACTTTTAACAAGGGATGAAGTTGAAGCATTGACTATTAATCTCCCAACAAAGAAAAGTCCAGCATTAGTTTGATTCAGTGCAGAATTCTACAAGGTATTCAACGAACGATCAACATCAATACTCCTTAAATTATTGCACAAAATAGAAAAAGAAAAACATTTTCAAACTCCTTCTAGTAAGCCAACATCACCCTGATCTCAAAACCAAGTAAAGACATAGATTAAAAATAAAAACTATGGGCCAATCTTACAGATGAACACAAACATAAAGATAAAATTCTAGAAAAATGGATTCAAAAACATATCAAAAATATCATCCACTATGACTATTGAATAATTTGGGTTTATTCTAAAAACACAAAGTTGGTTCAATACACATAAATCTGTAATATATAATTCACTATACAAACAAATGTAAAGACAAAAACCACATAATCCTCTCAGTTGATGATAAAGCTTTTGCAAAATCCAACACTCCTTTATGATAAAGATCTTGGAGAAAATAGGGTTGGAAGGAACATTTATCAACATTCTAAAAGAGAAATACATTCTAAAAGAGAAAGCCTATGGCAGAAATCATCCTAAATGGTGAAAACTGGAAGAATTCCCCCTCGGTTCAGAAACGAGACAAAGCTGCCGACCCTCACCACTTCTATTCATCATTGTATTGGAAGGCTTAGCAAGAGCCATAAGACAAGAGAGTGAGATAAAAGGGATATGAATTGGAAAAGAAGAAATCAACTTATCCTTATGAGCAGATGACATGACTTTATATCTGAAGTACCCTAAAGATTCTGCTAGAAAATTCCTGAAACCGATAAACAAGTTCAGCAGAATGGCAGAATACAAAATTAACATTCAAAAGTCAGTGTCTTTCCTATATACCAAGTATAAACAAACCAAGAAAGACCTGAAAAAAAAACAATAAAATATACCATTACTCAAAAAAAAATTAAATACCTTGGAATAAACTTAACCAAGGATATGAAATATCTATGTAATAAACACTTTAAAATCCTAAGAAAGAGATTATAGAAGACACCAGAAGATGGAAAAACCTCCCATGCTCCTGGATTGGCAGAACTAATATTGGTAAAATGACCATTTTGCCAAAAGCATTATACAGATTCAATGTAATACCAATCAAAATTCCAACTCGATTTTTACAGAAATAAGTAAAACAATATCAGACTTCATATGGAAATATAAAAGACCCAGGATAGCAAAAACAGTCCACATGGTATTGGTTTTGGAGACATGAAAGATGCAGGAGGGAGGAGGTCATGGATCCTTTCTCTATGGTTTCAGGGAATGGCATGAACTAAGGCAGTATGTGGCAGTAAGCCTGCAGAGAGACCCAAGAAGGTCATTTTGTGCTGTGCAGTTGAAGCTTGGTTTTCCATTGAAAACTGAAGAATGTTGCAAATGTTAGGGCCAAAATGGGACATCTGCAAAGAAGAGCTGTATATATGAATGTGTGCTGAGGATAACTGCAAGTAGAGATTCAACATGGTCCAGAGAAATGCTGTTTATGCAACTACGAGCTGTGAGGAGAGATTGGAATTGTCCACAATCTTTGAGCCACTATGACTGCATGATTAACAACAGAAGAGAAATGCTGAACTATAGAATGTGAGAAGTATTTAACTGATTTGACAAGATCTTACAGCTATAAGAGTATGGACTTTTAAAAGTATTTATATTTAGGATAAATTTAACACCTGTGGGGACAAGGTGAAGATTACAGTTTAAAAGTGGTTTGTTCTTATGTCAAGTTGACAATGGGTGAAGCATTATAGTTAGGTATAGGTGTCAACTTGATGGTTGATGATTTGAGCTCTGGGCACATTTGTAGAGAAATAGTAGTTAAGTCCAGAGTGAACCTATAGGATATTGTCTAGCTGATGGGGAAGACCCATCCCATGGTGGATGGAACTAGATCCCATGCAGGTAAATAAAATGGAGGGAACTGTTTGAGAAAGAGGCACCATTGTGTATACTTGGCCAGACATGCTAGTCTGGCAAGTAAGGATAGCTTCTCTCTCAGCCATTATGTGGTGAGGGTGTGGCCAGTTTCCTGGGCCCTAGTGTTGGTGTGTACTCTCTTGTCAAGTTGGACTAAGATCTGAAACCGAAGTATTGTAAATGAATAAAAACCCCTTGTTCCCTTAAGCAGTCATGATTTTATCAGCAACATGCAGATGAACTGAAACAATATGGAAACATAAAAGACCCAGGATTACAATTCTGAGTACTAAAAACTCTGCTGGAGTTATCACCATACAAGACCTTAAACTATACCATAAAGCCATAGTAATAAAAACAGCATGTTACTATCTCCAAAAAAGAGAATAGACCAATGGATTAGAATTGAACACTCAAATATGAGTGCTGTCACTCATAGTCAACTGATCTTTGACATTGGTGCAAAAAAAAATCCATTGGCAAAAGGACAGCATCTTCAACAAATGGACCAGACAAAATTGGATTTGTACATGAAGAATAACAAAAATGGATGCTTATTTGTCTCCCTGAATGAAAACTAAGTCCAAATGGATCGAAGACCTCAGTGTTAGACCAGAGACTATAAAGGTCCTTGAAGACAAAGTAAGGAATACTCTTGAATTGATTTGCCTTGCCCAATATTTCCTCAATAGGACCCAAAAGGCACAGAGTATAATTCCAACACTATAAAAACGGGGCTATATAAAGTTAAAACGCTTTTGCTCAGCAAAAGGGACTTTTAATTGATCAAAAAGTCAACATGCAGAATGGAAGAACATCTTTACTAATCACACAACTGCTAGAAGACCAATATCCAGTGCATACAAAGAATTTCAAAAACTGAATACTAAAGAAGTAAACAACCCCATCAAAAAATGGGTCATATATGTAAGATACTCCATACAAGTTAGGGCTGAAGCAATCATAATTGGACTTTACATGCCCTACGCATTGTCCAACACACTATTGACCTCACAAAGTCTAGCATCTGCTAAAGGCACCAAGATCCTTGGAGGCAAGGGATTGGCAGCCACAGTAGTGTTCCTATACCTAAGGGGAACACGGGAAAGGGTTCAGGGAAAGGCCACTGGGTCCTTGTACGTCATCGGAGAGGAGGGCCCAGAGGAAAATCAGGCATGCACAAGAAAAGACTCTCTGGGAATTGGGGCGGGAGGCACTGGGGGATGGGAAGGGAGGGGGGTGGGGAGGGGGAGCAGGGGATATGGAAGGAGGAGGAGGGAGGGGGGTACGGGGGGAGGAGGAGGGAGGGAGGGAACTGGTGTACCTATTAAGTTTGTATGAGCTGAAATAATAAAAAATGAAAAAAATGGGTCATAGAACTTCAAAAGAAATTTCTCACAAGACAAAATTTTAATGTCTAGCAAACATCTTAAAAATGTTCTACCTCTCTAGTTATTAGGGAAATGCAAATTAAAACCATCCTGACATACCATCTCACTCTAGTCTGAATGATTAAGATACAAAACAAAAATAACAGCAAATGCTAGCATGAATGTGGGGAGAAGGTGACCCTCCTACATTTCTGGTGGAATTGTAAACTTGTACAACTCCTTTGGAGACCAATTTCAGGTACCTAAAGAAGCTAAAAATAGAAATTCCATATGACCCAGCCATACAAGTCCTAGGAATATTTCTAAAGAACACTGCATTTGGCACCAGAGACATGTTCACAGCATCCCTTTTCACATTTGCAAAGAAATGGAGCCTAACTAGATGTCCAATAGTTGACGAATGGTTAATGAAAATGTAGTACATATATACAATGGAATACTATTCAGCTGTCAGAAAAAATGAGGTAATGAAATTTGGCAGTAAATAGATGGAAGTGGAAGAAATAACACTGATTGAAACATCTTGGATGCAGAAAGTCACTTGTCCTCCTTGTAAGTGTCTCCTAGCATTAATGCCTCTGATAAAATCAAGCAGAAACTCTTATAATACCCAGTACTCCAAAGGAACATAAGCCAAAGGAGGTGAAGAAGATCCCAAAAAAAGCATAAACAAAAGATCATGGAAAAAAAAGATCATGGGTAAACAGAGTTTTTTTAAAGAAGGCTTTTTATGTAAGAAAAGTCTTAGAGGATAGGGAAAAGCACAGTTCGCCTTCAGGTAACCAGCTACCTGCTTACTACTCCTTAAACATCCCCCCCCTCACTCATGACAGGGAACATAGACCAGCACTGTAAACTGATCTCAACAACAGTGTGTAGAGTAAAAACTGACAGTAGACAGGATCAGATGTTGCAATGTTAACAACAAACATGAGAAAATAAACTTGCATGTAAATATCTCTCATTTTATCGTTCAACACCCAATCAAGAGTCCATCCAGAACACTGGAATAGCAGTGAAAGAGACAACAGCAACCAACCAGAATGCAGAATAACAGCAACCCTGAAATGTGCAGCAAGAATCTGCCAAATCTCTTCCTATTTTAAGGTTCAGAAGAAGGGGTAGTAACATTGCAAGAGCCTAAATATGGGGAGGTTTATAGCTGAGGAAGAAATTCCACTCAAGGGAGGGGTGCTGAGTCCTGTAACCCACTGCAATGAGACTTAACCTCACCAGATCTGCACAAAGGCTGACATATCAACATTTCTCCACAGACTAGCAAGGATCTCAGGAAAAACAATTACATGCAGTGGTAACCTCGGGAGTTAGGGCCAGACAAGTGAGGGGGTATGCTCTAATCAGGTGTGCTCCAATCTGTCCCACTAGAGCAGATAGTCCAAAGGGAACCCTAGGTCCCACAGGAGCAGACAGGAGTTTGGAAGGAAGTGGGATGGATTTAGAAAGAGAGCAAGGGGTAGACTAGGAGGGGGAATAGAGGAAAAGGAGCAGGGATAACAGTCCATTGTGTTTGTAAAACCAGCAAAATAAAATTAGAAAAAAAGAATAACTTGAAAAAAAAACTATACTGGCAAAAGGCAAATTTATGTAAGAATTAATGTAAATGTTATCTATACAATTGGATTAAATTTTATCTGTGATACAGATGGTGTTCATGTCATTTAAATTAAATAAACATCATTTTGAATTCATTATATCCAATTCTTGCTAATTATATAACTTATTATTAATCATTGTTATATTTTACTGGGAATGAATTTAAAATATTAATCTTATCTAACACTATGTATCACATTAGAGTCTATTTAATCTAAAATTCTGAGGTAAAAATATAAAAGAATTTTGTTTGTGATCAATTGCAATGAAAAACAATGCAGTTAGTTTATGATTCTCCAATACATTAGATAACATACCATAGGTTATTATAGATTAATATCTGCCCCTCCAAGAAATGTACATTTTATTGCTTGGCCATCCAAACATGCTAAATTCATTCAGAAGGACTCTAAGTTTTTTAAAATGATATGAATATTAAAATCAAATTTAGAAAGTAATTTCTCCTTTGAATTTCAAGTAAATGAAATGCATCGAATTCTGCTTTCTCTTCAGTTGTCTCCTATGGAAGGCTATTGTCAGACAATATAACCTTAAACAACTCAACAGTTGTATTCAAAACATAGGAGACACAATACAGATTTGTTTGAAAGGCTAAATGAAAGAGTCAATCTTGTCTATTTTCAGCTGTTGAACTTGCTTACTAAAATAGATTAGCAGAGATATTTTTAACCACACAATGTCAGCTTTCACTTTGCCAGTTGATTCTAGAATTCTCAGTAACACTTCCACTATATATTAAATGAGATCTAATGGATTAAGATAAGTAGATCTTCTTTCATGTCCTCTTAGAAACTTTTCACAGACACTCACAAGACCCTGATATAAAAGCAACCAAAGGGTGCCAATGATGAAAGACTTTGTTGCTATGGTGTCATCTCATAAATCATCAATTATTGTCTTTTATTACAAAGGTGACAGCCACATACTGTCATAAACTGATTTGCATTTTCATTTAGTTTAAGGCTTTTTTTGGAAGACATCATTTGCTTTGTAAAGGAAATGTCATGACAACCATAGGACACACTTAAGCTTGTTATCAAGTAGTCAAGCACTCATTTGGAATTTGTTAGTTTGGCATTTAAGAATTCAAACCTCTTTTGCATTAAGCAACTTAACTGTACAATTGATAAATATATTTCTAAACAGTGGTATATAATATACTACCCAACACAATCACTGCAACTCTTTTGGTTGCTATGACAACCTAAACTGATCAATTTCCTGTCACTGGTTTAAAAGAGGCATTCTCCTGTGTCCATAAATACTAATTACAAAAACAAGCCGTTTGCTAACATGTCCAGCTTGCAGATTCAAACAGTACATGCCAAATTTATCATTTAGCATACCCTCCCACATTTGTAGTTTGGTACAGAAAAAATAATAATTTTACATGTTTACAACATTTTCAACTTAATTTCACTATTTTTGAAATTGCTGGAATTTAGCTATGCTGCTGCAAGTTCAATAAACTCAATAGCTGTGCAAAACAAAAGGAAAGAGTATTACCTATAATTCAGAGACCAAAGGGGAAACTTTTCCTTAAAAATTGTTCATTTTAAATAAAGTGACAAAATTTTATCTAGAAAAGTAGCAGATATTCCCCAAACATACACATGTTTTGTCCTGGGATCTATTTATTTCAATTAAAGAACAAATATAGCTGTTAATTTCAACTAAAAAATAACTAATATAATGGGGCAAAACCTATAGTGAATTACATAGTACAAGCTGATTACTCTAAATTAGCAATTTTACTTTTGAAAAAAAGCACTCAATTCTGGAGCAGGAATAAATGTACCAGACACTAAGTCATAATATATGTGTATATATATAAATATATATATATACATATATATATATATACACACACACATACACACATATATAATCTAGCAATGAATCATCTCTTTCCCATTAACAAATTTTATACCAATTTCAAATACCTATACTTTTTAATTGAAAGAAGAAAAGAGTGAGAGGATTCCTAGCCATTCCAGATGGTGAATATCAGTGTTACAAAAATCACTGAACTACTGTTAGAGAACTTGTGACCAACATCTGTTGGAAATACTGGGACATCATTATTCTATATTACTTATTATATTTATTATTATATTTATATATATTTATTAACTAAAGTTTTTTCTGGTTTTTTTGGTTATTTTTGTAGTTTATGAGTTACCAGATGGATTGCACTATTATAATTTAAATGTTAATCAAAAAAATCCCTGAACTGATCTTACCCATTTTCTCATTAACTTCAAAGCCCACTAACAGAGTAAAACATTTTTGCAATTTTCAAAGCTTTTTGTGTTCTTTGTAGGCTTCAAATATTCATCTAGCATTACTACGAAGACTGGCAACTTGTCAAATTCAAACATAATAAACATGTTCCAGTTGATTTTCTGAAGAGAAACTGGAACCTAACACAGTTTTTGCAGTGGGAATACTTGCAGAACACGTTATTAGATGGGATTGGAAACAAAATGGAAGATGGGAGGTCACAATGCTCTTCTCATCAAAATATACTACTTAATGGAGTTGGCCTTGCCATCTCTGCAGCATGTTCAGTTTGTCATCAGGTTTACAAAAGGGGCCCTTCTCATAATTACTATTAATCTATGTAAATTATACATCAAAAGAAAGCTAAAATTCTTTAGTGGTTCTCCTGTGGTTTCCCAAGAAGGAGTGACAAACTGCTTCTGCAATAAGCAGCTGTAGTCTCAACACCCATGGGCTCTGAGGGCCTTCTGACAGCCTGTGTTCACAGGTGCTCTTCCTCTAGTGCTAGCTCCTTGACTCTACAGAAAGAATTTTACACCACCACAGTGTCAAGGTAAAAGCTCCAGTGCTCTAATTTCAAAGGAAAATCTGGTTAGCTTGAAGATAAGCAAACTAATCAGAAGGCAGTCAGCCACTGGATAGGATCAACAAAACAAAGGGCAGGATAAAGTAATTTGGGCTTCTTTTTACATATAAATGCAGACAGTTGGACACTGTATTTCTTCCTACATTTTGCCACATGGATACCTGATTTCCAGAGATGAGTTGGTCAATGCACAATAATTGAAGAGGAATAAAAACAATATGTGAAAATATGATAATTCAATTTCTCAACAAATATTTATTGAATACTTTTTCATAATTGGAAGGAGAATAAAATAAACCCAGTAATTGTGGTAGGTAACAAAGCCAATACATGATAACCACAGGAAGGTAATTATTAAATTTGCAGTTCACTACACATTTCCAAAAAACATTCACAAATTTTGGCTTTGCTCATTATCGTTCTCTACAATCACTGTAAGAGAAAAGATTTTGTGTTTATTTTATGGATATAAAGACCTGCAGATGTCAAACGATTTGTCTGTGGTCATTGGACCAGTAATGGTACAGTGATGGATTAAAAACCATATTTAGAACTAAAAAGTCAAATCTCAACATTTCTCCACTCAAAGCAATTGAAAATCTATCTATTATACTTGTATACAACCAATTAAATTACAGATTCAAAGAAACATAGAACAAAAACATTTGTTTCTCTTAATGAAAACACCAAATTGCCAATATTTATTTGGTCCTAGATTCTATTTCAAAGCAGAAAAAAGAAGGAAACCATCCTGAATCAAGAACTGATAATGGCCCTTTCCCCACCCCACTCTGCCTGTCTGGACACACACCCTGTCCAGCCAAGCCTCAACCACCAACCTAGGTAAACTCCGCCCACCCACGCCCACCAGAACCCCAGGTCAGCCCAAAGGGACCCAGCTCCTACCCCACCATCCAGCAGGAGCCCTGCACAGGGTCAAGGGAGGAGGAGAACCTCCCCCTGAGCCCGGGCCCCGCCCCAGCTCCCCTGGGGTTAAATAGCTCCACATTAACGCTCCCATCCTCCGTTCCCCACTCCACTCCGCCTGTGAGGACACTCGCATGGTCCAGCGGGGCCTCATCTGCGACCTAGGTAAGCTCCGTCCCTGCCCACCCCCAGAACCCCAGGCCAAATAATTGAGTTTAGTGAAATTGAAAGATCTTAAGAGTTAAAACGACAATGCCAAACTCAAAGTACAAATCAATGAGAAGCAACACGCAAGTAAACAACTTTCCCACTGAAGAAATTAATCCCATTATGTTAGACTCCAACCAGAACAAACCCACAGAAAAAGGCCAAGAAAGATTCACCCAGGATAACGACTTTCAAAATATGATCATTACCATGTTCAATACTATGAAAGAGGAAATCCGGGAGGAATTACATAATCGAATGAATCGCTTTGAAGAGGAACACAACAGACATCTGGAGGAGTTGAGAAAAACAGTGCAAGGAACAAAAATTGGCATAGAACAGTTAAAAGAGACTCAAGCAGAGTTTAAAACTGAGATACAGGACAAGTTATCTTCAACCCAGAACTCCATAGAGAGTCTTATCAACAGAACTAACCAAGCAGAAAACAGAATTTCAGACCTTGAAGATACAGTGGGAGTACTAACCAGCTCAATGGAAGAGGTTGTTAAAGCCAAAAAGATACTTGAGAGAAATATCCAAAAGATATGGGACACCCTGAAGAAGCCTAACATGCGTATTCATGGAATACCAGAGCAAGAATCTTAAAATACCACCCCTGAGGAAATTTTTCAAACGAACATCAAGGAAAACTTTCCTCATCTAAAAAAAGAGAGGCCCATCCATATACAAGAGGCACTCCGCACCCCAAACAGATACGACCAAAATAGAAGCACGCCGCGGCAAATAATAGTTAAAACACTCCACATTCAAGATAAAGAACTGGTGCTGAGAGCTTCAAGGGAGAAAAAACAAGTCACTTTTAAAGGTAAACCTGTTAAACTAACAAATGACTTCTCGGTCAAAACAGTAAAAGCAAGAAGAGCTTGGAGAGACATACTTCAAGTATTGAATGAGCAAAAATGTCAATCCAGGCTGATTTACCCTGCAAAACTATCCGTCATGAACGAGGGAGAAAGAAAAATCTTCCAGCACAAAGACAACTTGAAGGAAAACATGTCAATCAAACCAGGCCTTCAAAAAATGCTAGAAATGATACTCAAGCGTGAAGAAAAAAACAGGCATATCCAGGAAAACAGAAGGCAAGTATAACACCATTAAAAGCGAAGAAATATACTTACAAAAACTACTAAACATAGTAAATGTCTGGAATTAAAAATAGTTTCTCCATTATAACACTAAATGTTAACAGAATTAATTCACCGATCAAGAGAAACAGATTACAAACTTAGATTAAAAATCACACTCCATCATTCTGCTGCCTGCAGGAAACCCATCTCACCACAAAAGATAGGCACGCTCTAAAAATAAAAGGTAGGTCAACAATTCTACAAGCAAATGGAAGCAGAAAACAGGCAGGGGTAGCCATTATGCTATCAGACAAAGTGGACTTCAAACCAAAGAAAATTACAAGAGACACGGATGGATACTACATTTTAGTTACAGGTACAATTCACCAGAAAGACTTCACAATACTGAACATATATGCACCCAATACGGGCCCCTCGACATTCATTAAGAAACCCCTACAGCGTCTAAAGCAAGAAATCAACGCCCAAAGGATAATTCTTGGGGACTTCAACACCACCCTCTCAACATGGGATAGTCAACAGGTCAAAAGCTTAACAGAGACACTTTGGAACTTAATCAAACCCTGAAAGAAATGGACCTTACAGATCTCTATCGAACTTTTCACCCACGTACCAAAGAATACACATTTTTCTCAGCAGCACACGGAACTTTCTCCAAAATAGATCACATATTGGGCCACAAAAGGAATCTACATATATACAAAAGAGTTGAAATTCTAACCTGTGCCCTATCAGACCACCGCGGCCTAAAGCTGGACATCCACAACATATCAAACAAGAGAAAATACACTAACTCCTGGAAACTGAACAATATGATGCTGAATGAGAACTGGATTCAGGAAGAAATTAAAAAGGAAATTCAAGATTTCCTGAAAGTGAATGATAACGAAAATACAACTTTCCAAAATCTCTGGGACACAATGAAAGCTGTTCTAAGAGGTAAGTTCATAGCTCTTAATGCCTACATCAAAAAAATGGAAACATCAGAAATAAACAACTTAACAATGCAGCTTAAAGCTTTAGAGAAACTAGAGCAATCTGATCCCAAAAGTAGTAGAAGAGAGGAGATTAGCAAAATAAGGGGAGAAATATCTGAAATCGAGACTAAGAAAACGATAGAAAAAAATCAACCAATCAAAAAGCTGGTTCTTTGAAAAAAATCAATAAGATTGATACACCCCTAGCTAAATTAACCAAAAGCAGGAGAGAGAAAACCCAAATTAACAAAATTAGAAATGAACATGGAGTTATCACTACTGATACCCAGGAAATCCAGAGAATTATAACATCATATTTCAAAAACTTATACTCTGTGAAGTTTGACAACACAAAAGAGATGGATGAATTTCTAAGTAAACACAACTTACCTAAATTGAATCAGGAAGTTGTGAATTATTTAAATAGTCCTATAACATATAAGGAAATTGAGGAAGTAATCTTGAATCTTCCCACCAAAAAATGTCCTGGACCACATGGATTCAGCACAGAGTTCTACCAGACATTTAATGAGTTAATAACACCAATACTCCTTAAGCTATTCCATCAAATAGCAAAGGAAGGAACACTACCAAATTCCATCTATGAAGCTAATATCGTTTTAATCCCAAAACGTAATAAAGACTCACTTAAAAAAGAAAACTGTAGGCCGATCTCTCTGATGAACACAGACACAAAGATTCTCAACAAAGTTTTAGCAAATCGGATTCAAAAACATATTAAAAAGATTATTCACGGGGACCAAGTAGGCTTCATCCCCGGCACACAAGGTTGGTTCAACATACAAAAATCAATAAATGTAATTCATCATGTAAACCAGTCCAAAGTCCAAAACCACATGATACTCTCGATAGATGCAGAAAAAGCTTTTGACAAGATCCAACAGCCTTTTATGATAAAAAACCTAGAGACAGTAGGAATGGAAGGACCCTTTCAATATAATAAAAGCTCTACACAACAAGCCCACACCAAGGATTATGCTCACTGGGGAACAATTGGAAGCATTCCCACTTCGATCAGGAACTAGACAAGGCTGTCCACTCTCACCACTTCTATTCAATATTGTACTTGAAGTCTTAGCTGAAACCATAAGACAAGAAAGGGACATAAGAGGGATTCAAATCAGCAAGGAAGAAGTCAAGCTATCCTTATTTGCAGATGACATGATCTTATACCAGAGGGATCCCAAAAACTCCACCAGGAAGCTCCTGGAACTAATTGAGAAGTTCAGCAGGGTGGCAGGATACAAAATAAATGTGCAAACATCAGAGGCCTTCCTATATGCCCAGAATGAAAGAAGTGAAAAAGCCTTGAGAGAAACAATACCATTTACTATAGCCCCTAAAAAAATGAAATACCTTGGTATAAACCTAACAAGGAGGTAAAAGACCTTTACAATGAAAACTTTAAAACCCTAAAGAAAGAAATTGCAGAAGACACCAGAAGGTGGAAAGACCTCCCTTGTTCCTGGATTGGCAGAATCAACATCGTAAAAATGACCATCCTACCAAAGGCAATATACAGATTCAATGCTATACCAATAAAATCCCAAAGCAATTCTTCAAAGAAGTTGACCAAACAATCTCAAAGTTCATATGGAGGCACAAAAGACCCAGGATAGCAAAACAATCCTGAAAAAAAAACACTGCTGGAGGTATTACCATACCAAACCTAGTCTATACTACAAATCCATAGTTATAAAGACAGCCTGGTACTGGCTCCAAAATAGACACACAGATCAATGGATAAGGATTGAAGACCCAGATATAAGCCCAAAAGTTACAGCCATTTGGTCTTTGACAAAGGGGCCCAAAGAATCCAATGGAAAAAGAACAGCATCTTCAACAAATGGTGCTGGCAAAACTGGATCTCCACATGCAGAATTTTCAAATCGATCATCAAGGAAAATTTCCTCATATAAAAATAGAGAGGCCCATCCATATACAAGAGACACTCCGTACCCCAAACAGATATGACCCAAACAAGAAAGTCGCCACGGCAAATAATAGTCAAAACACCCCACATTCAAGATAAAGAACTGGTGCTGAGAGCTTCAGGGAGAAAAAACAAGTCACTTTTAAAGGTAAACCTATTAAAATAACAAATGACTTCTCAGTCGAAACACGTACAAGAAGAGAGCTTGGAGAGACATACTTCAAGTACTGAATGAGCAAAAATGTCAACCCAGGCTGATTTACCCTGCCAAAACTATCAGTCATGATCGAGGGAGAAAGAAAAATCTTCCAGCACAAAGACAACTTGAAGGGATACATGTCCACCAAACCAGGCCTTCAAAAAATGCTAGAAATGATACTCAAACATGAAGAAAAAAACAGCCATCCAGGAGAGAGAGGCAAGAATAACACCATTAAAAGTAAGCAATATACTTACAAAACTACTAACATAATAAATGTCTGGAATTAAAAATAGTTTCTCCATTATAACACTAAATGTTAATGGAATTAACTCACCGATCAAAAGACACAGATTACAAATTGGATTAAAAATCACAATCCATCAATCTGCTGCCTGCAGGAAACCCATCTCACCACAAAAGACAGGCATGCCCTAAAAATAAAGGCTGGTCAACAATTCTACAAGCTAATGGAAGCAGAAAACAGGCAGGGGTGTCATTATGCTATCAGACAAAGTGGACTTCAAAGCAAAGAAAAATATATGGACACGTGGATACTACATTTTAGTCACAGTAAAATTCACAGGAAGACTTTCCAAACCCCATATCTATTGTCCTGTGAACAAAATGATTCAATTTTGACTATTTCTAAAAACCTTAAAAAGACACTCTATCGCTCTTCGCAGCTTTCCATTTCCTGGGCTATTTTATCCCACTTCTGTATTTTGGAACTTTACCTTCTCTTTAAAAACCCTCTTAGGGGAACTGTGTCTTAAAAAATAAAAATAAAAAATGGTCGATGACATAGCTTATTGGATAAAGGACCTACTCACAAATCTGACAACCTGAGATCAATGCCTGGAAGAACAAATGGTGAAAGGGAAGAACTGATGAAATGACTTCTGAAAGCCATCCTATGCCTTCTATCCATCTTTATCCATCACCATCCATAAACAGTTTCTCTCTCTCTCTCTCTCAACATACATATCTATATCTACACACACACACACACACACACACACACATATATATAATGAATAAAAATAATAACAAATATGATTTAAGCAGGGTTCATTATCTGGAATCTATTGACTCCAATGTCTCATAACTCATTCTTTCGTTCTTCTTCCTCTGCCATTAGCAAAGGGTTTTGAATACTTTCTTTCACACGAAGGAAAGTAGTGTCTACTCCTGTTGTGGTTAGCATTAATTGCCATCTTGACACCAAAGAGGCCTCTAGAACCGCCTGAATGGCAACTTCTAAATTATGAGTAGTCTCTGGACATGCCTAAGAGGTAGTATCTTGGATTTATTTACGTGGGAAAAGAAAATGCATTGTGACTGTTACCATTCTATATACAGGTGACCAGAAGTATATAAGAATGGATATTACAATTAAGTTGGCATGCATGCACTATTTTCTTCTCTTGATATGAATGTGAGATTACCTGCTGCTTACACATCCAGCTTCTATAAAATCCTGGACTTTAACCTGGAATTGTGAGCTAATTAAAACTCTGTTCTTAACAGTAAGGGAATTATCCCCATTACTCTGGCTATTTTGACCTTCAAAAGAATGGGCCATGTAAATCAAAATTTCATGCTATGATCAGAGAGAAGGATTTTAAAGAATACTGAAAATTACCCAGACCTGATACCAGCCAAAGGTAGAAGTCGTGAATTTGTTTCTTAAAATAAATTTCATGAATCTGTGACATCTACTCAGAACACTTTGAAGGTTAGTGGAAATAACCATACCTCAAGTAAAACTTAATAGTTATGCACACTTTTTGACTTCTATTGACTACTATTACTGTCCTGCTTGGACTCCCAAATAGAGACTTTTGAAATAACTAGATTAACTTATTCCTAATATGGCCATTTGAACAAATCTTCTATTTCTGCTTTTCACTGTGATTTTGAACTCACATTGATTTAGTGAAGATAGGTGGTTGACTCACAAGTCTGGTAACATTCTCAAGTTTCTTATGTCAGATCTTGTGTTGAAACTATACATAATGTAACTCAGACAATCGCGTAGAAAACAATATTGAAATCAATTTACAATAAACTATTTTCCCTATATAGTTGAGCAGAAGTCATGAATAAAAATTCAGTTCACCCTTCCCTCCACTCTGCCACCCTGGACGCGTGCACGGTCCAGCCGGTCTCAACGCGTGACCTAGGTAAGCTCCTGTCCCCGTGCACACCCGGAACCCCAGGCCGCCCAAGGGACCCAGCAACTACCACCATCCAGCCGGAGCCGCTGCGCAGGGCCTGGGAGGAGGAGGATACCCCCTCTGCGCTCGGGCCCTGCCCCAAGGTCCCCCAAGTTAAATAGCGCCCGCAGATTCCCCATCCTAACTTCCCCCACTCCATCACCCAGGACGTGCGGGGTCCAGCCTGGACTCACTTTGACCTAGGTAAGCTCCGTCTCTGCCCACCCCCAAAACCCAGGCCAAATAATTCAGTTTAGTGAAAAACGCACAGAAATTGAAAGAAGATCTTAAGAGTTAAAACGACAATGCCAAAGTCAAAGTGCAAACCCATGAGAAACAACACTCAAGTAAACAACTCTCCCACTCAAGGAATTAATCCCATAATGTTAGACTCCAACCAGAACAAACCCATGGAAAATAGCCAAGAGAGCCTGACCAAGGACAACGACATTCAAAATATGATCATTACCATGTTCAATACTATGAAAGAGGAAATCAGGGAGGAATTAAACAAATCAATCGCTTTGAAGAGGAACATAACAGACACTTGGAGGTGTTGAGAAAAACAGTGCAAGAAACAAAAACTGGCATAGAGCAGTTAAAGCAGACTCAAGCAGAGTTTAAAACTGAGCTAAAAGACAAGTTATCTTCAACCCAGAACTCGACAGAGAGTCTTATCAGCAGAACTAATGAAGCATAAAACAGAATTTCAGACCTTGAAGATAAAGTGGGGGTATTAACCAGCTCAATGGAAGCGGTTGTTAAAGCCAAAAAGATACTTGAGAGAAATATTCAGGAGATATGGGACACCCTGAAGAAGCCTAACATGCGTATTCATGGAATACCAGAGCAAGAATCTCAAAATACCACCCCTGAGGAAATTTTTCAAATGATCATCAAGGAAAATTTCCTCATATAAAAATAGAGAGGCCCATCCATATACAAGAGACACTCCGTACCCCAAACAGATATGACCAAAACAGAAGGTCGCCACGGCAAATAATAGTCAAAACACCCCACATTCAAGATAAAGAACTGGTGCTGAGAGCTTCAAGGGAGAAAAAACAAGTCACTTTTAAAGGTAAACCTATTAAAATAACAAATGACTTCTCAGTCGAAACAGTAAAAGCAAGAAGAGCTTGGAGAGACATACTTCAAGTACTGAATGAGCAAAAATGTCAACCCAGGCTGATTTACCCTGCAAAACTATCAGTCATGATCGAGGGAGAAAGAAAAATCTTCCAGCACAAAGACAACTTGAAGGGATACATGTCCACCAAACCAGGCCTTCAAAAAATGCTAGAAATGATACTCAAACATGAAGAAAAAAACAGGCATATCCAGGAGAAGAGAAGGCAAGAATAACACCATTAAAAGTAAAGCAATATACTTACAAAAACTACTAAACATAATAAATGTCTGGAATTAAAAATAGTTTCTCCATTATAACACTAAATGTTAATGGAATTAACTCACCGATCAAAAGACACAGATTACAAATTTGGATTAAAAATCACAATCCATCAATCTGCTGCCTGCAGGAAACCCATCTCACCACAAAAGACAGGCATGCCCTAAAAATAAAAGGCTGGTCAACAATTCTACAAGCTAATGGAAGCAGAAAACAGGCAGGGGTAGTCATTATGCTATCAGACAAAGTGGACTTCAAAGCAAAGAAAAATATATGAGACACGGATGGATACTACATTTTAGTCACAAGTAAAATTCACCAGGAAGACTTCACAATACTGAACATATATGCACCCAATAGGGGCCCTCCACATTCATTAAGAAAACTGTTCAGCGTCTAAAGCAAGAAATCAACCCCCAAACAATAATTCATGGGGATTTCAACACCGCCTTCTCAACATGGGATAGATCAACAGGTCAAAAGCTTAACAGAGACACTTTGGAACTTAATCAAACCCTTAAAGAAATGGACTTTAAAGATCTCTATCGAACTTTTCACCCATGCACCAAAGAATACACATTTTTATCAGCAGCACATGGAACTTTCTCCATAATAGATCACATACTGGGCCACAAAACGAATCTACACATATACAAAAAAGTTGAAATTCTAACCTGTGCCCTGTCAGACCACCATGGCCTAAAGCTGGACATCCACAACACAACAAACAAGACAAAATACACCAACTCCTGGAAACTTAACAATATGATGCTGAATGGGAACTGGATTCAGGAAGAAATTACAAAGGAAATTCAAGATTTCCTGAAAGCGATGATAAGGAAAATACAACTTACCAAAATCTCTGGGACACAATGAAAGCTGTTCTAATGGGCAAGTTCATAGCTCTTAATGCCTACATCAAAAAAATGGAAACACCAGAAATAAACAACTTAACAATTCAGCTTAAAGCTTTAGAGAAACTAGAGCAATCTGATCCCAAAAGTAGTAGAAGAGAGGAGATTAGCAAAATAAGGGGAGAAATATCTCAAATCGAGATTATGAAAAAATAGAAAAATAGAAAAATAGAAAAAATCAACCAGTCAAAAAGCTGGTTCTTTGAAAAAAATCAATAAGATTGATACACCTCTAGCTAAATTAACCAAAAGCAAGAGAGAGAAAAAACCAAAATAACAAAATTAGAAATGAACATGGAGTTATCACTACTGATACCCAAGAAATCCAGAGATTACAAAAAATCCATCATATTTCAAAAACTTATACTCTGTGAAGTTTGACAACACAAAGAGATGGATGAATTTCTAAGTAAACAAAACTTATCTAAATTGAATCAGGAAGTTGTGAGTTATTTAAATAGTCCTATAACATATGAGGAAATTGAGGAAGTAATCTCAAATCTTCCCACCAAAAAATGTCCTGGGCCAGATGGATTCAGCACAGAGTTCTACCAGATATTTAAGGAGTTAATAACACCAATACTCCTTAAACTGTTCCATCAAATAGCAAAGGAAGGAACACTACAAATTCCTTCTATGAAGCTAATATCGTCTTAATCCCAAACCCTAATAAAGATTCATTTAAAAAAGAAAACTATAGCCCTATCTCTCTGATGAATACAGATGCAAAGATTCTCAACAAAGTCTTAGCAAATCGGATTCAAAAACATATTAAAAAGATTATTCACGGGGACCAGGTAGACTTCATCCCTAGCACACGGTTGGTTCAACATACGCAAACCAATAAATGTAATTTATCATGTAAACCAGCACAAAGTCCAAGACCATATGATACTCTTGATAGATGCAGAAAAAGCTTTGACAAGATCCAAAAGCCTTTTATGATCAAAAAGCTAGAGACAGTAGGAATGGAAGGAACCTTAGTCAATATAATAAAAGCTGTATACAACAAGCCCACAGCAAGGATTATGCTCAATGGGGGACAATTGGAAGCATTCCCACTTCGATCAGGAACTAGACAAGGCTGTCCACTCTCTCCACTTCTATTCAATATTGTACTTGAAGTCTTAGCTGAAGCCATAAGACATGAAAGGGACAAAAGAGGGATTCAAATCGGCAAGGAAGAAGTCAAGCTATCCCTATTTGCAGATGACATGATCTTATACCTGAGTGATCCCAAAAACTCCACCAGGAAGCTCCTGGAACTAATTGAGAAGTTCAGCAGGGTGGCAGGATACAAAATAAATGTGCAAAAATCATAGGCCTTCCTATATGCCCAGAATGAAAAAAGTGAAAAAGCCCTGAGAGAAACAATCTTATTTACTATAGCCCCTAAAAAAATGAAATACCTTGGTATAAACCTAACCAAAGAGGTAAAAGACCTTTACAATGAAAACTTTAAAACCCTAAAGAAAGAAATAGCAGAAGATACCAGAAGGTGGAAAGACCTCCCATGTTCCTGGATTGGCAGAAGCAGCATCGTAAAAATGACCATCCTACCAAAGGCAATATACAAATTCCATGCTATACCAATTAAAATCCCAAAGCAATTCTTCAAAGAAGTTCACCAAACAATCTCAAAGTTCATATGGAGGCACAAAAGACCCAGGATAGCAAAAACAATCCTGAGTAACAAAAACACTGCTGGAGGTATTACCATACCAAACCGAAGTCTATACTGCAAATCCATAGTTATAAAGACATCCTGGTACTGGCTCCAAAAAAGACACACTGTTCAATGGATAAGGATTGAAGACCCAGATATAAGCCCACAAAATTACAGCCATTTGGTCTTTGGCAAAGGGGCCCAAAGAATCCAATGGAAAAAGAACAGTATCTTCAGCAAATGGTGCTGGCTAAACTGGATCTCCACATGCAGAAATTGAAAACTGGACCCGTTCTTGTCACCATGTACAATAATTAATTCCAAATTGATCAAGGACCTCAGTAGAAGGCTAGAGACTATAAAAACCATAGTTGAAAGGATAGGGAACTCCCTCGAGCTGATTGGGGTAGGCAAATATTTCCTAAACAGACATCCAATGGCACAGTCACTGCTACCAACTCTCAACAGTTGGGATCTTGTGAAATTAAAGAGCTTCTGTTCAGATAAAGAGATTGTAACAGGAGCTCAAAGGCAACCCACAGAATGGGAGAAAATCTTCACTAACCACACATCTGATAGAGCTCTGCTGTCCAGAGTGCACAAAGAACTTAGAAAACTCAACACCAAGGAAACCAATGGCCCAATTAAAAATTGGGCCCTGGAACTTAAAAGAAATTTTACCAGGGATGAAATTAAAATGTCTGACAAATATCTTCAAAAATGCTCCACTTCCTTAACCATCAGGGAAATGCAAATCAAAACTTCCCTGTGATATCATCTCACCCTGGTCAGGATGGCAAAAATCCACAACACAAACAAAAACAAATGCTGGAGAGGATGTGGAGAGAGGGGAACTCTCCTACATGGCTGGTAGGAGTGCAGGCTCATACAGCCACTCTGGCGAGCCGTCTGGAGATTCTTAAAGAAATTAAAGATTGAAATGAGATATGACCCTGCTATTCCACTTTTGGGTATAACCTCCCATACAGCAGAGGTTCACCTCGATAGCACAAGCACAACCATGTTCATAGCAGCACTGTTTACAATAGCAAAGTCATTGAATTAACCCAAATGTCCAACAGTTGACGAGTGGATAAGGAAACTGTGGTACATCTATACAATGGAGTACTACTCAGCCATCAAAAATGATGAATTACTGGAATTTGCCGGGAAATGGATGTCATTAGAAACATTAAGTGAAATATCACAGACCCAGAAAATTAAGCGCCGTATGTACTCCCTAATAGGTGGCTCCTAATACCATATCCACCCAGCTCATCTTGAGACACTCATAGGTAAATCTATGTACTACCTACAGTAATTGCAAGGATTATGAACAGGAGGGATGGGTTTGGATGGCCACAGCACAAACAAGGAGAGAAGTGACCATGTTACAGTAGAGAAAATAGGCCTCCATCAAGGACTGCAAGAAAGTAATGTGACACCTGGTTAAGTTCACAATTCGTTCCTGATCATTTACAACTAAGGGGGTATGAACTCACCAGAAGGGGAGGGTATATAGTCCGGCAGATTAAAAAGTAATCATTTTGCAAATGGGTGATTGTCCCCTCCCATTGCCTAATGCCATATGACCCTGTGATTCCACTTTTGGGTATAAGTATTACATCTACCCTTGAATGTGCTCATATAATAAGACTCCAGTTTAACAGCTTTCTGTCTCTGGCCAAGGGGTGACATACAGTGCCCATCACGATGGAGTGAAGGGCATTACAGGAGCAACAAAACTGCAAAAGAAAATCAACGAACCACTATCCAGAATTTCAGAGACTCTATATCAACCACCTAGAACTAGGCCTGACTAATCTCTCTCCATCCTGAAGCTCAGGGACATTTGCAGATGAGGGGGCGGTAAGAGTGTAAGAGCAAAAGGATGGGAGGAGCAATGATTTGCAAGATACTCCACACAAGTTAGGGCCGAAGCAATCATAATTGGACTTTGCATGCCCTGCGCAATGTCCAACACACTGTTGACCTCACAAAGTCTAGCATCTGCTAAAGGCAAGGGATTGACAGCCACAGTAGTGTTCCTGTGCTTAAGGGAAACACCCGAAAGGGTTCAGGGAAATGCCACTGCGTCCTTGTATGTCATCGGAGAGGAGGTCCCAGAGAAGAGTCAGGCATGCACAAGAAAGGACTCTGGGAATTGGGGCGGGAGGCACGGGGGGATGGGGCAGCAGGGGTAAGGGGAGGGAAAGCAGGGGGTTCAGGGGGAGGGAACTGATGTACCTATTAAGTTTGTATGAGCTGAATTAATAATAAAAATGTATTAAAAAAAAAGAAAATAGTTTCCTAAACTTGAATGCCAGTTTATCATGCTTTATGAACTAATGTCTTAAAAATATTTTTCAAAAGTAGGGGTCATCTTCCAAACATTCCATTTTTAATGTTTGTAAAAAATCCAATTAATTTATTTTTGAGTAACACTGAATATTATTCTAATACAATTGCCCCAAAAAAACACAGTTTGAGAATAACAGAAGCATAGAGGATATTCCTTTTCTGAAACTATGATTATGTGAAGTTGAAAATACACCTTTCCAAAAAGTTAACATATTAAAATTAGAAGCACTGTTTTATTGCTGAATGTATTCTATCCAACGTTTGGAATTATAGACATTTGTTTGGGCATAATCTTTTCCATCTTTTATCTCCACTTGGATTATTATTTGTTTCGTCTGCTGGGATCAGTTTAGACTGTTTCTGTTGTTTGAAAATAAAATAAACTGGCAGTTATATTTTCCTCTAAAGTTCTTATAATACTGAAAGAAAGTCTTTTCTGTGTTTTATCCATCATAAAATAGACTGTTCATCCACTCCCTTCATTTGCGGCTTTATAGCACTCTTTCTGCCTTCTCAATTCTGACCATGCACATCATTCTTGAGGAAAATAAGAGAATAGATACCAGATGAATATCTTCCCAATTGTTGAAGTTCAATATCCTGGATTCTTTCATTTTTAGGGATAATGGAATGAAGTATATCTAAAAAAAAAAAAAAAAGAAAGAAAGAAAAGAGTAAGTATGAGTGGTATAGATGAATGAAAGAGAAGGCTCAAGAGAAAGCAGAAACATCCCTACTGTAATTGGCCTAGTTCTTTCCTTTTCCTAACAATGAAATCTCAGAAACTAGGACTCGGCTACTCTTTTGATATCCCTTCATCTTTCACTTTCTAGATATCCTATAGTTGGCTGCCTGGCTTTAGAACTTTAAAAAAAACTTGAATGTCTTCATGTCCCAAGTGAGAAATTCTTTGTGTCCTGTTATCTTTCTAAAGTGTACAAGAAAATTTCAGAGCTCAGCCATTCAGGCATAAATATCATCAGGTGGGACCAGACTGCTTTAATTAAACATATCTTTAAGACCATTCCATTCAATTTTGAATGCCAGAATCTGATTATTGGATTCTGGATCACTATTGTTTCTTAAGGCAGTTGAAGAGTGCTAAGTAAAATGTGTAACCTTATACTTATATGTGAACTATGACACCTAAATGAAACATACTTTCCACTGAAATGTTGTTTCCATTGAGATGTGGACTGAGAATTATAATGTGTGCACTGATACCGTTGGCATAATTTTACTGATGATATTATTACACGTGATAAAAAAATTTAAAAGCTGCCTTCAAGATGATCAAACAATTTGAAAGGATATAATTTTAGTATTAAAATTTTTCCAATTAGTCATTAAGTGTCATTGAGACATGTAGTGCTTAAGTTTTAAAAAATGTCTTAGAAATATCAGTATTTCTATCATATTTAATTATCCCATTCCTTTCATAGGTATGCTTATATGGACACAGCTGTTTAAACTTAAGATCAAGCTTGGTGCATGTAAGAAACGCATAGCAAATAAAATATTTTAGATTATATTTCCATTCTTAAAACTAATTGTGTATTTGTACTACTAATATGTAATATATACATTATGTAATGATTGACTTTATCAGTTATTAGCAAATACATGCACTTGTTGAACTTTGTCTTTTGGTATGAAATTTAACCTTATTTGTAAAAAAACACACTTTCAAATAATAATTCTTATCAAGTCAGAATCCTTTATAATTAAATCATTTACAATATAAACAATGAAAACAGGACTAGAAAGACAGCTTATCTGGTAAAATGTTTGATGTGTCATCGTCAGACACATAATATGATCTCATGAGCCCAAGAAAAATCTAGGTTTGGTAAGTGTGTTTTTACAATTCTCGTGCAGAGAGATAGATACAGATGGTGGATCTCTTGGGCTCAGTGGCCAGCTGGTGTAGTCTGATAAGGAAGACCCCAACATACTTGAAAATTGTGTTTCAGAAAAACAAAGTGTGGGCAAGAAAGGTGCTATATGCAGACCTGGCAACCTGAGATTGAATCCTGTAGTCCATGTGGTGGAGCGGCATGTATATGTCCAAAAATTTCCATCAGATCTCCACATGTGAAGTGTGTTATGTGTGCACACTTTTGTTCTCTATTTCTTGATCTCTCTCTGTGTCTCTATTTTTCTCTCTCTAAAGTAAAATAAAATATTAAGTAAATATGGGTTTCAACTGAAGAAGAATAAACCCTAAGGCTGTATTCTGGTCTCTACACTAATAAATTTCAGATGTGCATATGCACATACACAGTTGTACATATACATACATATACAAACACAAAATAAAAAGAGCTTCCACATCAGAAGACACAAATAAACTGTAATTCATTAATTTGTGTACATTTTACAAGGGATCCTATATTAAATTGAACTAAATTTTAATACATTTTTATTATTATTTCAGCTCATTCAAACTTATTAGGTACATCAG
Organism: Typhlomys cinereus; assembly: GCA_023101885.1. Taxonomy (NCBI): domain Eukaryota; kingdom Metazoa; phylum Chordata; class Mammalia; order Rodentia; family Platacanthomyidae; genus Typhlomys; species Typhlomys cinereus. Next base: position 7,186,912 of record JALPQD010000041.1, on the reverse strand, counting down.
TTCCCTCCCTCCCTCCTCCTCCCCCCGAACCACCTACTCCCCCTCCCTTCACTACTCCCTCCCCATCCCCCAGTGCCTCCCGCCCCAATTCCCAGAGAGTACTTTCTTGTGCATGCCTGACTCTCCTCTGGGCCCACCTCTCCGATGACATACAAGGACCCAGTGGCATTTCCCTGAACCCTTTCCCGTGTTCCCCTTAAGCATAGGAACACTGCTGTGGCTGTCAATCCCTTGCCTCCAAGGATCTTGGTGCCTTTAGCAGATGCCAAATCTTTAGCATCATACCAAATCTTAATCTATACTACAAATACATAATAATAAAAACAGCCTGGTACTGGCTCTAATATAGACATGTAGATCAATGGATAAGGGTTGAAGCCCCAGATATAAGCCCACACAACTACAGCCATTTGATCTTTGAAAAATGGACCCAAAAAATCCAATGGAAAAAGGACAACATCTTCAACAAATAGTGCTGGCAAAACTGGATATCCACGTGTTGAAGATTAAAACCGGACCCGTACTTGTCACCATGCACAAAAATTAATTACAAATGGATCAAGGACGTCAATATTAGGCCAGAGACTATAAAAACAATAGGTGAAAGGGTAGGGAACTCCCTTGAGCTGATTGGGCTAGACCAACAGTTCCTAAACAGAAATCCAATAGCACAGTCACTAGAACCAACACTCAATAAGTAGGATCTTATGAAATTAAAGAGCTTCTGTTCAGAAAAAGAGATTGTAACTCGAGCACAAAGGCAACCCACAGAATAGGAGAAAATCTTCACTAACCACATATCTGATAGAACTCTATTACCCAGAGTACACAAAGAACTTAGAAAACTAAATACCAAAGAGATAAATGGCCCAATTAAAAAATGGGCATTGGAACTTAAAAGAAACTTTACTAGGGATAAAATTGAAATGTCTAACAAATATCTTAGAAAATTCTCCACATCCTTAGCCATCAGGGAAATGCAAATCATCTCACCCCAGTCAGGATGGCAAAAATCCACACTACAAACAACCTCAAATGCTGGAGAGGATGTGGAGAGAAGGGAACTCTCCTACATTGCTAGTGGGAATGCAGGCTTAAACAACCATTCTGGCGATCAGTCTAGCAATTTTTTAAAAAGTTAAAGATTGAAATCCCAAATGACCCTGCTATTCCACTTCTGGGAATAATCCCCCATAAACAAAAATTCACCTCACTGACACAAGCACAACCACGTTCATAGCAGCACTATTTACAATAGCAAAGTCATGGAATCAACCCAAATGCCCAACAGTTGATGACTGGTTAGGAAAATGTGGTACATTTATACAATGGAATGCTACTCAGCCATCAAAAAAATGAATTAATGAAATTTGCTGGGAAATGGATGGAGCTAAAAAAATTATACTGAGTAAAGTATCCCAGACACAGAAAATTAAGTGCTGTATGTACTCCCTAATAGGTGGATCCTAGTACCAAACCCACTTAGTGACATATTCAAAGATAAATCTTTGTAATACCTACAGTAATTGCAAAGATTACAGACAGGAAGGAAGGGGAAGCAGGGAACCACAGAAATAATGATATAAGGGATCATGCTCCAGTACAGAAAATAGATCACAATCAATTATTGCAAGTAAGTAGGGAAACATCTGGTTAAGCTCACTCATTCTTTCCTGGTCACTTGAGACTGAGGGGGTTTGATCTCACCAGTCAGGGAGAGTATAGAGTCTGGCAGATAGATGGTAACCATCCTGCAAATGAAAGACTGATCCCCCCCACCACTGCTGTCTCATACTCTTATTCCATCTACCTTTGAATCTACCCTTAGAGTAAGATTCCATTTAAACAGCCTTTTATCTCTGGTTAGGAGGTAACCTCCAATACTAATCAGGATGGGGCCAAAGACGGTGCAGGAACAGTAAAACTGAAAACAACAACAAACCATAATTCAGAACATCAGAGACCCTACATTAATTACCTGGAACCAGATCAGCCAAATTTCTCCCCATCCTAAAGCTCAGGGAAATTTGCTGAAGAGGGGGCTGTAAGATTATAAGAGCCTAGAGATGGGAGGAGCAACAATACGCAAGATGCTCCACATAAGTTAGGACTGCAGTAGCCATAATCAGACTTTGCGTGGCCTGCTCAATGACTGACATGTCGGCGACCCCCCAAAGTCTAGCATGGATCATAGGCACTAGGATCCTTAGAGGCAAGGGATTAACAGTTACAACAGTGTTCCCGTACTAAAGGGGAACACAAGAAAGGTATCTGGGCAATGCCACTGAGTCCTTACACCTCACTAGAGTGGAAGACTCAGAGGGAAGTTTGACATTCACACAAAAGGATACCCCATGGAATGGGAGGGGGGAATGGGGAGACACTGGGAGAAAGGGAAGGAGGGGGTGAAAAGGACGGGAAAGGGGAGAGGGTACAAGGGAGACTGGGGAGGGGTGGAGGGAGGGAAGTCACTGGGATACTTATTAAGCTTGTATGATTGGGAAAAAAATAAATATAATAAAAAAAGAATTTCAGGAGGAGGTAGGAGGCAGTATAAACCAGAGTTGGAGTTGTGAGTAGAATGAAATTCTCAGGGAATGAATAAAGCACATTCTAGAACATGGGTGTGAGTTTTTCTAAGATAATTCATGTTTAAATGTCATAATTATAGTATTTACGGAATTTGAAAACTTTTGAAATTATTTTTGTCATTTTCTCTTCACGTTAGCAGATCTTTTCCCTTCCTTCTTCTCCACTGATAATATTCTTCTTTCCAACATGTTTCCATTCTATTTCCATGTCATGTGTGTGTGCATGTGTGCATGTGCGTGTGCATATGCATGTGTGTGTGTGTGTGTGTGTGTGTGTGTGTGTGTGTGTGCAAATGCACTTGCATCATATTGAGTTCTAAGGAATTCTGGCTCCTTTTTGTCAATTCCCCCATTTTGACAAAGTGTGTTGGCTGAGAAAGTGCCTGAATGGGATTAAAATTACAAAAATAATTTGCACAAGGAGGTTAGGTTATGCCATTTGCTGAAATCAGATTTCTGATGAAATTCCTAGAATATTGTAAATTTGTACTTGGCAATGGAGAAAAACTTTAGCAAATATTCATTGTTTTAGAATTCTTGCTCATCAGTTGGCAAAAAGTTTCAAGAAGGTCCTTCCCATATTACCAAAATTTTCTGTCTATTATACACTCTAGTATATTTAGAAACTAGTCAAAATACTTTCCCAAATTGAAAACCACATCCAGCTCAAAAGGAAAGCAGTGAATATATTACTATGTTTCACAGACGAGGAAATATTTGGTTCTGAAAAAATAAGTGATTTTGCTGAAGTCACATAATTAATGATAGAATCATGAATAAATCTCACTTTTGGCTGACCTTCTTGCTATATTTATTTGATCTTTAACTCACAATGATTAATAAAGCTAAGAATAATGGTCCCAAATTGTAAAAGGCCATTCATCCAAGGAAATATCAGAGGTCAATTCAATTCTATTTACTAGCACAGACACATAGTAGCAGTGATGTAAATTACTGTGAGGTAATCTGAAAAAGATTATCAGTAAAAAGTAAGAAAGGAATATCCACCTATATCTATGCTAACAACTATCCACTAGCTTCTGTATTAGCAACTATAAAGTCCCATCAAGATGATGACCTCTTTTATCCCTCCACAAGGTGTATCCCATCAAACTGTTGCCTGAACTGTGAAAAAAGAATATACTCTAAGGGAGAAACACAAAAGTTTAGAACCTGATGCAGAGCAATAGTCACAGAAGCCCTTTAATCAGGAAACACTTTAAACTTTTATCTTGAAAAAAACTGAGAAAATGTATTGAGTGTGTGATTGGGGTAAGCAGCCCTTGATTTTGTAGGTTCCTAAGTAGCCATTTGAGATCATTTCATGGAGGATGAAATAAGAGGTAGGCAGTAATAGCTTTGGCATTCTTCAGAAAAATCAATAATGAATATGAGTAAGGAGTCAAGGAAAAAAGTAAAAGATTCACTCAGTGTATCAGAGAATGTGAAAGTCAAACTAAAGTGAATTTAACCAGTAGTTATGTGGAAGATCACTCCTTATCTTCTTATCTGTGATTGGAGAAATGTGTTTAAAAAATAACAAAAGGACCAAAGCCACAGTGATATCATAGAATATCTTACTCAAAAATACATTTTTCTTCAAATTAGAACCATAAAGCCTCAATGAGGAAAATACTCTTGGAACAATGGATTTGGGCTAATTAAATTACCATGGAATTGAAGTTTAATCTGAGGGAGTTTTTAAGCAAATTGGCTAATGGATATATTTGAATTTCTGTTTTCTAAATGAAGCTGATACAGAAATTCAACATCACCATCCTTAATGCTTCTGGTCAAAATCCAAACTGACAGAAAATAAGAGTTTTATTTTCAAGAAGTTTGTTATGTACAAAAATGAATCTGTCCTCTTTCCCACATCCTAACCTGATAATTATCTTTCTGTATCCCATTTCTACCTATATTCTTTCTTTCTTTCAACATCCCAATATAGAAATTCACCACATATAAACTCTACTAAACCTCATAAATCTTTTTTATCTATTTTAATATATACCTCATTCTCTATTTCCATGCCACCTCATTATTGCCTGCCAGATCTAATGCACACTACCAAGAACTACCCTACTATTTCTCTTGTATAATGTCCTGACTTGTCCAGTCTTATTTCTATACTATGAAGTAGCATTTCTCAAAAACACAAGTACTGCTAAGAGATTTTGCATCTGAAAGCTCCTCAGTGCCTTTTCATTGCCTTAACTTGACACAGAAGCTCTTTAATGATCTGCCAGTTCATCCTCTTTCCTGCCATATTCCATGTCTTTCTGTGTATGATAGTAATGGTGGAATAATTACAATTCTGTCTCCATCCATCTTCACTCATGGTTCTCTTTTTGCTTCAGGAATCCATTTCCTTTTTTCTACAGTTTCATTTGTATTGATATTGTTCTTTGAAATTAAAATCACATATTACTACCTCAGAAGTCTTTTATACTGCAATATATGAATTCTTTGCATTCCATAAATCCCACACATATGATCAAACTTAAAACATTTATTTAGTTGTCCAACAGTTGACGAGTGGATAAGGAAACTGTGGTACATCTATACAATGGAGTACTACTCAGCCATCAAAAATGATGAATTACTGGAATTTGCTGGGAAATGGATGTCATTAGAAAGAATTATATTAAGTGAAGTATCCCAAACCCAGAAAATTAAGCACCGTATGTACTCCCTAATAGGTGGCTCCTAGTACCAAACTCACCCAGCCCACATTGAGACACTCAAAAGTAAACCTATGAAACACAGTAATTGCAAGGATTATGAACAAGAGAGATGGGTTAGGAGGGCCACACCAGAAACAAGGAGAGAGGAGACCATGTTACAGCAGAGAAAATAGGCCTCCATCAAGGTCTGCAAGGGGTGACATACAGTGCCCAGCAGAATGGAGTGAAGGGAATTGCAGGAGCAGCAAAACTGCAAAAGAAAATCAACAAACCACAATCCAGAACTTCAGAGACTATATCAATCACATAGAACTAGGACAGCCTAATCTCTCCCCATCCTGGAGCTCAGGGACATTTGCGGAAGAGGGGGCGGTAAGATTGTAAGAGCAAAAGGAGGGGAGGAGCAACGATTTGCAAGATTCTCAACAATAGTTGGGGCCAAAGCAATCGTAATGGGACTTTGCATGCCCTGCACAATGTCCAGCGCACTGTTGCCCTCATAAAGTCTAGCATCTGTTAAGGGCACCAAGACCCCTGGAGGCAAGGGATTGACAGCCATAGTAGTGATCTTATGCTTAAGGGGAACAAGAGAAAGGGCTTATGGAAATGCCACTGGGTCCTTGTATGTCATCAGAGAGGAGGACCCAATGGAGAGTTAGGCGTATACAATAAAGGACTCTCTGGGAATTGGGGGGGAGGCACTGGGGGAAGGGGAGGGGGAGGAGGGGGGAGGGAGGGAACTGGTAAAAAATTTTAAAATGTATAATTAAATTTTTAATAAAAAAAAAAAAAAAAGAAACAGAGCTCATGGCACTACAGTGCCGTGAGGGGCTAAGGCGCCAAAGATGGCTGTCAGGGCCAGGCGTATTTGTGCACCTGGACAGGCCCTGGAAACTGTTTTTTTTCCCATTGATTAATACCCATTGGGGCCCAACCTAGTTGCTCTTGGGCCCACGTGGGCTAGAGGTCATTTCCATAATCCTTTCGTGGGGAGGTTGGCCATCTTGTCTCTGGGAGGAGTCAGTTCCTCATCGGGTGTTCCTTCGGGGGGGTTCCAGGGGTGGGGGATGTCCTTCAGCAATTCCAAAGACCTTGAGATACCCATCCCAGCATGGCTGCTATAATCCTGCCGTGTGTGTGTGTGTGTGTGTGTGTGTGTTGGAGAGCAAACCCACAGTTTTGTACATGCTAGGCAAGCTCTTTACTACCAAGCTACATGTCAGCATTTTGTTTGATTGACTCAATTTGATAGTAAGGAAGGATTAGAATAGCTGTGCTGGGATTGGGTCTCTAAAGGTCATTGGAAGTCTTTGAAATTCCTGGAGGCCATCTGCCACTGCTGAGGTCATTCTGAGGGAACACCCCTGCTGAGGAACTGACTCCAGTCCTCCCAGGGATGGGATGGCCAACTTTCCTGTGAAGGGATTGTGGAGATGAGCCTTCCATATCCAACAAACAACTTGATCTGTAGCCCCACTTGGGCTGAGGAGCAACTGGATTGGGCAAGCTAACCAATGAGAGAAAACCAGTTTCCCCGGGCTTGCCTGGGTGTGCAGGTGTGCTTGACACTGGCAGCCATCTTATGGCGCTTGCTTTCCGTGGCTTCCATGCCTGGAGTCCATGAGTTCTCTGGGGCGCCCTATCCCTTCATGGCACTCCACATCTGGAGTCCATGAGTTCCAGCCTTTCTCTCTAATAAACTCTACCTTAATCCTCTGAAAAAAAAAACATTTATTTAGTAACCATTATGGTAATTTATCTGGTTTTATTGGAATGTAATAAATATAATGTCCTCTATCACTACATCCAGGGACTAGTCCTAAACAATATTTTATGAATAAACCATGGAATAAATCTTGATGTCAGATTGTTTTGAGCCATCTATCCATTTTGGCTCAAACTAACACATTCCTTAATTATTTCAATGGTAATTATTTAGATTCCAATTATTTAAGGTTTTAAGTTGATACTTCGTAAAAATACCATCTAGTGAAAGAGACATTATCTAACCTAATCTCACTCTTTTCTCATAACAGTTAAGTCATAGAAGTATATGAAAATATATTAAACTTGGTATTTATAAAAAATGTTTAAACTATGGAAGGGAAATGTTTTTAGTTATTTTATTTTATTTGTGTGTGTGTGTGTGTGTGTGTGTGTGTGTGTGTGTGTGTGTGTGTATCGGAGGTCACTGTGTGTGTCTCTGGAGGCCCAAGGGTGACTTGGTGACTTAGGGAATCATCCTGGATTGCTCTATCTCCTTTTTGCTTTATTGTGTGGTTTTCTAGGCTCTGCCATTCGGGGTCAGAAGTGTAGGCTGCTGCCATTCCAGCCCAGTCCTTTTACATGTGATCTGGGATCTGAACTCAGGTCCTTATGATTGCAAGGCACAGGCTAAACCCATGAGCTATCTCTCTAGCCTGAAAAAAACTTCTTAACTCTCATACTATTTCATTATTGCTCCAGCAATATGTCTCTTAATTTGGAGTTATGTTCTAAGAACTCCAAGTCATGTGCAGCTTTGTGCATCACTGAAAGTAAAATTAGTCCACATCACAGTGAGTATAGAACAATAAAATCCTGAATTTCGATAGTCAGCAAGGAATCCTTAATAGTGTTAAACAGAAAACACTATGACATCAACACATTCACAGTTATATTTAGAATATAACCTTTCAAAAAGAACTTCAAAGACCAAGATAAGTAAAATTTAAGTTTCTGTCTTCATAGTTTATAAAAAGGCAGGTTCTCAGACAACATAGAACACTGACTAAAAGAGAAAAAGAAAAGTGAATAGCCAACAACACGTGTGAAAATCCATTCCCAATGGAATCTGTAACCCACACATCAACAACCTCAGAGTGAATCTAGGTTACTTTAGGAATATAAAAAAAATGAAAAAAAAAAAGACTTAACAAGAGTTTAACCAGAGACTGAACTCACAGGCACTGGTATAGAATACACTTAAAGCAAAGAAGCATAGGGCAAGAATAGCCTGGGGCACTATAACAAGAATCAGAAGAAATTGGACAACACCAAAATTAAAGAAATGTTAATCAGATAAGAACACTGACATATTCGTACCCTCAAGTGGTTAAAGCCGTCAAATTTCCTTGTGCAAGAAAATGACACATTGATATCAAAGTAGTATCATATGATTTGCAGCATGGTATATATAGAGATATGCTTAAACATTTAATAATCTTTCACATCATTGAACTTATTCAGTAATCCCCAGGTACAATTGCCACAGTCTTCATAAAGTTCCTTAGTAGTAAAACCTTGTGCATTTTAAAGAGAGTGTTCTGGTACAGGAAAACCCCAAATAATAATCCTAACAACATTCTGGTGCTTAGAGATATAAATCAGTTATGCAATACTTCTTACACTAAAAGATCCCTCCAATACTTTTCCCAGACTACACAGGATACATGTTCCACATGTGAGTCACTAACACTCAAACCACAGTGCAGATAAATAAAAAAACTGACAGGAAAAATAACCTTTCACTACTTCTTTCTTTTACTTTACTTGCACTACAATTATTTGGAAAGATTTTGAGAAATCTCCAGGAAAAAAGAGGAAAAGGAAAAACGGATAAACATCTTGGGACTACAGCTGACAAAACAAATAAGTTGTTATCGTTGTGACAGTAATTTGGACTTTTCAGAGATGACATTTGTTTTTAATTCGAAACAATTCAAGTGACTCCAGGCCTTTATACAATACCATAATAATCATTGTATGTAATCATGTTTTTCTTTTATACCCTATTAGCACCATCTAAGGGAAGGAAATAAGATTCATCTAAAGGTGTTATACAATCTGTACACGATTGTGAGTTCCTTTCAATATATTTCAACAGATGAAGCACAACAAATCTCAGCTCTATCCAACCTCATTTTCAAGAAAATGGCTGTGAAATTAAACATGACAGGGGGAAAGGAAAAAACAAAGGAATATAATTACCACACAGCCTTTGGATTTCGGTTCACAGAAAAATCAAGAGAAGTAGAAAGCAGTTTCTTGCTGACCATGAAACTCTTTTCTGAACTGAATAGTATAGAGATGAAAAGTTGGAGGATAGAAGGATCATAGGATGTCCTTGCTATTTTCCCTTCTACTCAACAATCTTGACCTTCAATATGTCACTCTTCACTTACTAGTGTGTAAACTCAACAAACATGCACCAACCGTCTAACACATACATGATCATGACTTTCCTTTATTTGCCCACAACATCACGGGGTATAATGGAGTAGGAAATTAGTGATAAGCATATATGTATCTACTCACATATTCTTTTTTTATTTTATTTTTAGCTTGGAAATTTTTATTATTTTAATACATTTTTATTATTATTTCAGCTCATACAAACTTAATAGTTACAGCAGTTCCCTCGCCCCTCCTCCCCCAAAACCCCTGCTCCCCCTTCCCTCCCCATCTCCCAGTGCTTCCCACCAAATTCCCAGAGAGTCCTTCTTGTGCATGCCTGATTCTCCTCTGGGCCCTCCTCTCTAATGACATACAAGGACCCAGTGGCCTTTCCCTGAACACTTTCCCATGTTCCCCTTAAGCATAGGAACACTACTGTGGCTGCCAATCCCTTGCCTCCAAGGATCTTGGTGCCTTTAGCAGATGCTAGACTTTGTGAGGTCAATAGTGTGTTGGACATTGTGCAGGGCATGCAAAGTCCAATTATGATTGTTTCAGCCCTAACTTGTGTGGAGTATCCTGCAAATCATTGCTCCTCCCATCCTTTTGCTCTTACACTCTTACTGCCCCCTCTTCTGCAAATGTCCCTGAGCTTCAGGATGGGAAGAGTTTAGTCTGCCCTAGTTATAGGTGGTTGATATAGAGTCTCTAAAGTTCTGGATTGTGGTTTGTTGATTTTCTTTTGCAGTTTTGCTGCTCCTTCAATGCCCTTCACTCCATCTTGATGGGCATTGTATGTCACCCCCTGGCCAGAGACAAAAACTGTTAAACAAGAGACTTGTTATAAGAGCACATTCAAAGGTAGATGTAATAAAAGTAGGAAACCACAGTGAGGGAGGGGGTCTATCACCCATTTGCAAAATGGTTACTTTTTATCTGCCAGACTATATGCCCTCCTCTTCTGGTGAGATCATACCCCCTCAGTAGTAAATGATCAGGAACGAAAGTCTGTGAACTTAATAAGATGTCTCATTACTTATTTGAGTCCTTGATGGAGGCCTATTTTCTCTGCTGTAACATGGTCCCCTCTCTCCTTGTTTCTGATGTGGCCCTCCTACCCCATCCCTCCTGTTCATAATCCTTGCAATTACTATAGGTATTACAGAGATTTTTCTTTGAGTGTCTCTAGGTGGGCTGGGTGGGTTTGGTACTAGGAATCACCTATTAGGGAGTACATACAACGCTTAATTTTCTGGGTCTGGGATACTTCACTTAATATAATTGTTTCTAATGACATCCATTTCCTGGCAAATTCCAGTAATTCATCATTTTTGATGTCTGAGTAGTACTCCATTGTATAGATGTACCACAGTTCCCTTATCCACTCGTCAACTGTTGGACATTTGGGTTGATTCCATGACTTTGCTATTGGAAACAGTGCTGCTATGAACATGGTCGTGCTTGGCTATTGAGGTGAACTTCTGCTGCATGGGGGGTTATTCCCAAAAGTGGAATAGCAGGGTCATATGGCATTTCAATCTTTAATTTCTTTAAGAATCTCCAGACGGCTCACCAGATTGGCTGTATGAGCCTGCATTCCCACCAGCAATGTCGAAGAGTTCCCCTCTCTCCACATTCTCTACAGCATTTGGTGTTGTTTGTATTGTAGGTTTTTGCCATCCTGACCGGGGTGAGATGATATTTCAGGGAAGTTTTGATTTGCATTTCCCTGATGGCTAAAGAAGTGGAGCATTTTTAAAGATATTTGTTAGACATTTTAATTTCATCCCTGGTAATTTTTTTTTTAAGTTCCTGGGCCCATTTTTAATTGGGCCATTGGTTTCCTTGGTGTTGAGTTTTCTAAGTTCTTTGTGCACTCTGGATAGCAGAGCTCTATCAGATGTGTGGTTAGTGAAGATTTACTCCCATTCTGTGGGTTGCCTTTGAGCTCCTGTCACAATCTCTTTACCTGAACAGAAGCTCTTTAATTTCACAAGATCCCAACTGTTGAGAGTTGGTAGCAGTGACTGTGCCATTGGATGTCTGTTTAGGAAATGTTGGCCTAGCCCAATCAGCTCGAGGGAGTTCCCTATCCTTTCAACTGTGGTTTTTATAGTTTCTGGCATGATATCAAGGTCCTTGATCCATTTGGAATTAAGTCTTGTACATGGAGACAAGTACAGCTTTAATCTTCTGCATGTGGAGATCCAGTTTTTCCAGCACCATTTGGTGAAGATGCTGTTCTTTTTCCACTGGATTCTTTGGGCAGCTTTGTCAAAGACCAAATGGCTGTAATTTTGTGGGCTTATATCTGGGTCTTCAATCCTTATCCATTTATCTGTGTGTCTATTTTGGAGCCACTACCAAGCTGTCTTTATAACTATGAATTTGTAATATAGACTTAGGTTTGGTATGGTAATACCTCCAGCAGTGTTTTTGTTACTCTGGATTGTCTTTGCTATCCTGGGTCTTTAGTGCCTCCATATGAACTTTGAGATTGTTTGGTCAACTTCTTTGAAGAATTGCTTTGGGATTTTAATTGGTATAGCATGGAATTTGTGTATTGCCTTTGGTAGGATGGTCATTTTTACGATGTTGATTCTGCTAATCCAGGAACAAGGGAGGTCTTTCCACCTTCTGGTGTCTTCTGCTATTTCTTTCTTTAAGTTTTTAATGTTTTCATTGTGAAGGTCTTTTACCTCTTTGGTTAGGTTTATATCAAGGTATTTCATTTTTTTAGGGGCTATAGTAAATAGGATTGTTTCTCTCAAGGCTTTTTCACTTCTTTCATTCTGGGCATATAAGAAGGCTTCTGATTTTTGCACATTTATTTTGTATCCTGGCACCCTGCTGAACTTCTCAATTAGTTCCAGGAGCTTCCTGTTGGAATTTTTAGGATCACTCAGGTATAAGATCATGTCATCTGCAAATAGGGATAGCTTGACTTCTTCCTTGCTGATTTGAATCGCTCCTATGTCCCTTTCTTGTCTTATGGCTTCAGCTAAGAATTCAAGTATAATATTGAACAGAAGTGGTGAGAGTGGACAGCCTGGTCTAGTTCCTGATCGAAGTGGGAATGCTTACAATTGTCCCCCATTGAGCATAATCCTTGCTGTGGGCTTGTTGTATACAGCTTTTATTATATTGATAAAGGTTCCTTCCATTCCTACTGTCTCTAGCGTTTTGATCATAAAAGGCTGTTGGATCTTGTCAAAAGCTTTTTCTGCATCTATCGAGAGTATCATGTGGTCTTGGACTTTGTACTGGTTTACATGATGAATTACATTTATTGATTTGCGTATGTTGAACCAACCTTGTGTGCCGGGGATGAAGCCTACTTGGTCCCCGTGAATAATCTTTTTAATGTGTTTTTGAAAACGATTTGCTAAGACTTTGTTGAGAATCTTTGTGTCTGTGTTCATCATAGAGATTGGCATGTAGTTTTCTTTTTTAAGTGAATCTTTATTAGGTTTGGGGATTAAAACAATATTAGCTTCATAGAAGGAATTTGGTAGTGTTCCTTCCTTTGCTATTTGATGGAACAGTTTAAGGAGTATTGGTGTTATTAACTCCTTAAATATCTGGTAGAACTCTGTGCTGAATCCATCTGATCCAGGACATTTTTTCGTGGGAAGATTTGAGATTACTTCTTCAATATCCTTATATGTTATAGGACTATTTAAATAATTCACAACTTCCTGATTCAATTTAGGTAAGTTGTGTTTACTTAGAAATTCATCCATCTCGGGCTGGAGAGGTGGCTCAGGGGTTAAGCCTCCGCCTTGCAGGCGGAAGGTCCTGAGTTCGGATCCCAGATCCCACGTATAAACGCCAGGCAGAAGCGGGGGTGGCCTGTGCTTCTGGTTCTGGTAGGGCGGAGCCTGTGAATCCCGGGGCAGATGGAGGTGGAGGCATCCATGGTAGTTCGCGAATTCGTCCGTGGTTCTACACACACATACATACATACACACACACACACACACAGACATACACACGCGCGCGCACACAGTTGAATAAATAATAAAAAAAATTTTTAAAATAAAAAAAAAAGAAATTCATCCATCTCTTCTGTGTTGTCAAACTTCGTTAATTTGGGTTTTCTCTCTCTTGCTTTTGGTTATTTTAGCTAGGGGTGTATCAATGTTATTGATTTTTTCAAAGAACCAGCTTTTTGACTGGTTGATTTTTTTCTATTGTTGTCTTAATCTCGATTTGAGATATTTCTCCCCTTATTTGCTAATCTCTCTTCTACTACTTTTGGGATCAGATTGCTCTAGTTTATCTAAAACTTTAAGCTGCATTGTTCAGTGGTTTATTTCTGATATTTCCATTTTTTTTGGATGTAGGCATTAAGAGCTATGAACTTGCCTCTTAGAACAGCTTTCATTGTGTCCCAGAGATTTGGGTAAGTTGTATTTTCATTATCATTCGCTTTCAGGAAATCTTGAATTTCCTTTTTTAATTTCTTCCTGAATCCAGTTCTCATTCAGCACCATAGTGTTACGTTTCCAGGAGTTAGTGTATTTTCTCTTGTTTGTTCTGCTGTGAATGTCCAGCTTTAGGCCATGGTGGTCTGACAGGGCACAGGTTGGATATTCAACTTTTTTGTATATGTGTAGATTCGTTTTGTGGCCCAATATGTGATCTATTTTGGAGAAAGTTCCATGTGTTGCTGAGAAAAATGTGTATTCTTTGGTGCGTGGGTGAAAAGTTCAATAGAGATCTGTAAGGTCCATTTCTTTAAGTGTTTGATTAAGGTCCAAAGTGTCTCCTTTAATCTTTTGACCTGTTGATCTATCCCATGTTGAGAGGGCAGTGTTGAAGTCCCCAAGAATTATTGTTTGGGGGTTGGTTTCTTGCTTTAGGCGCTGAAGGGTTTTCTTAATTAATGTGGAGGTGCCCGTATTGGGTGCATATATGTTCAGTATTGTGAAGTCTTCCTGATGAATTGTACCGTGACTAAAATGTAGTATCCATCTGTGTCTCTTATAATTTTCTTTGGTTTGAAGTCCACTTTTTCTGATAGCATAATGGCTACCCCTGCTTGTTTTCTGCTTCCATTTGCTTGTAGAATTGTTGAACAGCCTTTTATTTTTAGGGCATGCCTATCTTTTGTGATGAAATGGGTTTCCTGCAGGCAGCAGATTGATGGATTGTGATTTTTAATCCAAATTTGTAATCTGTGTCTCTTGATCGGTGAGTTAATTCCATTAACATTTGTTGTTTTAATGGAGAAACTATTTTTAATTCTGGACATTTATTATGTTTAGTAGTTTTTATCAGTATATTGCTTTGCTTTTAATGGTGTTATACTTGCCTTCTGTTCTCCTGGATATGCCTGTTTTTTTCTTCAAGCTTGAGTATCATTTCTAGCATTTTTTGAAGGCCTGGTTTAGTAGACATGTATCCCTTCAAGTTGTCTTTGTGCTGGAAGATTTTTCTTTCTCCCTCGATCATGATGGATAGTTTTGCAGGGTAAATCAGTCTGGGTTGACATTTTAGCTCATTTAATACTTGAAGTATGTCTCTCCAAGCTCTTCTTGCTTTTACTGTTTCGACTGAGAAGTCATTTGTTATTTTAATAGGTTTACTTTTAAAAAAATGACTTGTACTTTTCTCCCTTGAAGCTCTCAGCACCAGTTCTTTATCTTGAATGTGGAGTGTTTTGACTATCATTTGCCTTGGTGAGCTTCTGTTTTGGTCATACCTGTTTGGGGTGGGGAATGCCCCTTGTATATGGTATAGGCCTCTCTTTTTTTAGATGAGGAAAGTTTTACTTGATGATCATTTGAAAAATTTCCTCAGGGATGGCATTTTGAGATTCTTGCTCTGGTATTCCATGAATATGCATGTTAGGCTTCTTCAGGGTGTCCCATATCTCCTGAATATTTTTCTCAAGTATATTTTTGGCTTTAACAACCTCTTCCATTGAGCTGGTTAATTCTCCCACTTTATCTTCAAGGTCTGAAATTCTGTTTTCTGCTTTGTTAGTTCTGCTGATAAGACTCTCTGTGGAGTTCTGGGTTGAAGATAACTTGTCTCTTTTATCTCAGTTTTAAACTCTGCTTGAGTCTGTTTTAACTGCTCTATGCCAGTTTTTATTTCTTGCACTGTTTTTCTCAACTCCTCCAAGTGTCTGTTGTGTTCCTCTTCAAAGCGATTGATTTGATTATTTAATTCCTCCCTGATTTCCTCTTTCATAATATTGAACATGGTAATGATCATATTTTGAAGATTGTTATCCTTGGTCAGGGTTTCTTGGCTATTTTCCATGGGTTTGTTCTGGTTGGAGTCTAACATTATGAGATTAATTCCTTCAGTGGGAGATTTGTTTACTTGAGTGTTGTTTCTCATGGATTTGCACTTTGACTTTGGCTTTCTCGTTTTTAACTCTTAAGATCTTCTTTCAATTTCTGTGCGTTTTTCACTATACTGAATTATTTGGCCTGGGTATTTGGGGGTGGGCGGAGACCGAACTTACCTAGTTTGAGGTGAGTCCAGGCTGGACCCCGTGCGTCCTGACGTCCTGGCCGGGAGTATTGGGCATCAGCGGGGGCGCTATTTAACCTGGGGGACTTGGGGGCGGGGTCTGGGCGCAGGGGGATGTCCTCCTCCTTCCAGACCTCTGCGCGGCGGCTCTGGCAGGATGGCAGGAGGAGCTGGGTCCCTTGGGCGGCCTGGGTTCTGGGGGTGGGCGCTGACGGAGCTTACCCCAAGTCACGCGGTGAGGCCCGGTTGGACTGCGTGCACGTGTCCCAGGCGGCGGAGTGGAGGGAAGGGAGAGCTCTACTCACATATTCTTGGTGAAGTGTCTTCTATGTTCTCAATTAGCAATAACCTTGGTATTTTTGCTCACTCCTCTAAAACTGTACAGAGAACAATAGAATTATATTTTTTTGACAATTGTGCTTTTCACATAAATAGCTATTTCTATATTCCTTATTCTGACATTTTCAATCTTGTTCATCTGGACACAGCTAATACTTCCAAAGCAGCTTTGGCTCCTCCTACTCATGCATTTTCCAGTTATCCAATGAATTCTTAACTTAATAATTCAAGATTACTTTCTTTCAAGTTTACCTTTCATTTCATCTGCACAGACACTTGCACAATCTAGTATTCACAGTATTATCAGACTATTGTAATAACTTTCAGTATTTGTACAGTATTGTATTAAACTAATACTCCCCATGCTTTGAAAACAAGAAAACTGAACATCAAAGAAAATAAGAATACAAAGTCAGAACTTAAAGAAGTTGTTATTAATGCCTAAAGATTGGAAGAACACACAACACTCAGCATCAAAGTCTTCTTCTACAACAGAGATACAGATTCTTAACACCCCTGACAGGATTTAGTCTAGTGAAGTGGACAACAATGGACAGCCATAATGCAGAGTTCCAGTGATTCAAGAAGGCTCACCCCCTAATCAGACCAACCCAATTTCCCCATCCTAAGGCTTTGGGAGCCTCACAGATTAGGGGTCAGTAAGATTATAATAACCTAAAGATGGGAAGGTTCACCTTTGAAGAAAACAACCCATTCAAGGTAAGACTGCTGCATCTAAAAACTCACTACAGTGAGATTTGTCCTTACTAGACCTGCATAATGACTGACAAACCAAAATGCCCCTATAGATTATCTAGGAACTCAAGAGAGATAATAGCATACAGTGGAAATCTTGGGGACTTAAGCTGGATGAGTGAAGTGAAATGCCCTTATCAGTGTGGTAGCCCAAAGAGAGGCAACTCGATATGCCACAGAGGCCTGAACCACCACAATTGTAGACAAGATGGAGGGATCCATAGAAGTAGACAGGCAGGAATGTAGGATTGATTGAGGAATTAGAGGGAGAAATGATAGAGGGAAGCAGAGATAAGTACTCAATATGCTTGTAAAAGTAGAAAAATTTTAAAAAGGGAGCAGACAAACCAGAGGGAACCCTGGGGTCCATAGAAGCAGACAGGCAGGAGGGTTGGAGTGAGTGGGATGGATTGATGAAGGGAAGGGTTGGGCATGGGTAGGAGGCTGGATGGAGCAAGCAGGGATAAGTACTCAATATGCTAGAAAAATAAAATAATTTTAACAAAAGAATATTCTAACCTACCTGTAATAAATATCCCCAAAATCATGCATGGTGTATTTGTTTGCATGAGAGTACCTTTCTGTTAGCAAATCTCTTCTGGTTATTATTTACTATATAAAATGAAGCTATTTTAAAATTACCATCTTAATATACTTCACACAGGCTTTTTATCAGTTATTTAAAAAAAGTTGTTTGACCAATTTTTGTTCCCCATGACAGCAAGTGGAGTTATTCAGTTTTATGAAACTGGTGGATATGATAGGCTTGGAGGAGTAAGACAGTTTCTTCGACATATTTGATCCCTTGGTAAGGATTGGTGAGGGACTATGTTCACCAATATATCTATGCTATATCTCCAGCATAGCAGTTTTACAGTAGATGAATCTCTTAATAGGTAGCTGTCTTGACCTAGAATATTAAAACAGCTTCCTGATTGGATCTGCATTCTGCTTCATAGGATGGGATCCTTGCCAATATCATAATCCCCGAATTCTGGTGATGTGGAGCATGTGGGGGGAGAATTCAAGACAAGAAAACATGGTGGGAAGCATGAATGAAAGGAAGGGGGTACAGAATATCACATCGAAATCCACTAGCTTGCAACTCAATTAAAATGTAAATATGATAAAGTTTTAATTCAGATATTCTTGACAATTAATAATGCTAGTCCTAGAAGCAATGGTGACTAAGTAATGATACCTCTACAGCAATTGTTTCTTAGGCAAGTTTCAGATGCATCAACCCCCTAAAATTCCAATAATGTTCTTGTCATTCCACTTGGTTGCCCAGTGGACACAATTGATAATAAGATTCTATTTCTGAGGCTGGACAGATAGCAAAGGGGTTAAACATCTGCTTCAAAAGCAGAAGGTCCTGGGTTTGGATCCCAAATCCCACATAAAAATGCAGAAATAGCTAGGTCCTGAATTTATGGCCCTGGCAGGTAGAAGCTGGGAAATTCCAGAGCAAAATAAAGCAGACATAAGTACAATCCATGGACATTACCAAAGTTTCCCTTGGGTCTTCACAGGCATGCACAGTGCCCTCTGATACACATAGAAACACAAACAGATACATGTGAAAAAGTATTCTATTTTCAAATACACACACAACTTGGACAGTAAACTATAGATTAAACTAAGCTATATCTAAGCTGGAAGCTTTTTCCCTGCTGCTTAGTTTTCATAGTACTTCAGGAATTTATGCGGACTGCTTGGGAAGTAAGGTATAAATGGTATTATCTATCTGTGAACACTATGAACTTTAATACTAACATTCCAGGCAAGATGATCTCACTGTCGAAATAGTGACATGAGAGCTAGATGTAACCAACCCCTCTCTGACTAGATTTAAAACCTGTTCCAATCATTCCTGTTTTTGTAACCATTCAAAAACCCATTACTGAAGAGATCTTCAGTTCTAGGAGGTAATCTAATGCAGTGCTTTGCCAAATTAACAGCATAAAACTGCCTTCAAAATATCCATGCTTCTATTCATAGACAGATGCTTTTCCAATATTTAGTCAGAGAAGCTTCTCTTTGCAGTGAACATAGGTGAATGTAGAGATCCATCACTACACAGGATGCTGATAATGCACAACAATTAATGTTCCAATAAAAATAAATGCATTTTACCTCCTTAAAGCTGAGGGGTCACTGTAGAAGAGAGAGCAGAACGAACAAATCAAGAGACAGGAGGTAGACACTTTCTAAGCATGATTCAGCCATGAAAATTATGAACTCACAGAAACATGGTTATGGACATTCAGTCTATATCAGACTGGCTATGACAACAGTCAAGGAGTGGCTAATAGAGTCCTATCTTTTAATATTGAAATACTGGCAACTAACAGATTCAGGGAAAGGGGCAGGTATAGTTTCCTGGTTTGTATCAATTGATGAGCCTGCCCGGCTCCAATAGTTAGTTCTAAACCAGTGGTCATACAAATGATCTTGGTCAAACACAGTGGGTCCCAAAATGAAAAAAACTCCTAAGATTAGACATATCAGCCTTGTACCACAAAAGGCAAAGATATTGGGCTGGAGAGGTGGCTCAGGGGTTAAGCCTCCGCCTCGCAGGCGGAAGGTCCTGAGTTTGGATCCCAGATCCCACGTATAGACGCCAGGCGGAAGCGGGGCGGCTTGCGCTTCTGGTCCTGGTAGGGCGGAGCCTGTGAATCCCGGGGCAGAAGGAGGTGGAGGTGTCCATGGTGGTTTGCGAATTCGTCCGTGGTTCTACACATACACAGACACACACACACACACACACACACAGACGCGCGCGCACATACACACGCACATGCACACAGTTGAATAAATAATAAAAAAATTTAAAAAAAAGGCAAAGATATTGAGAGGCACAATAACTCCCATTGAAGGACATGAGTATTGGAGAGATACTGGTAGAGAAGAAGACAGTTTATAATGGGAGAAAGCATTAAGTACTGTATGTACTCCCTAATAGGTGGCTCCTAGTACCATACCCACTTATAGACACCCAAAGATAATTCTCTGTAATACCTACAGTAATTGCAAGGATTATGAACAGGAGGGATGGAGAAGGAGGGCCACACCAGTAACAAGGAGAGAGGGGACCATGTTACAGCAGAGAAAATAGGCCACCATCAAGGACTGCAAGTAAGTAATGAGACATCTGGCTAAGTTCACAGACTTTCCTTCCTGATCATTTACAACTGATGGGGTATGATCTTCCCAGAAGGGGAGAGCATATAGTCTGGCAGATAGAAAGTAACCATTTTGCAAATGGGTGATTGACCCCTCCCTCACTGCAGTTTCCTACTTTTATTACATCTAACTTTGAATATACTCTTATAACAAGACTCTAATTTAACAGGTTTTTATCTCTGGCCAGGGGGTGATATCCAATACCCATAAGGATGGAGTGAAGAGCATTGCAGGATCAGCAAAACTGAAAAAAAAATCAACAAACCATAATCCAGAACATCAGAGACTCTATATCAACTACCTGGAACTAGGCCAGCCTAATTTCTCCCCATCCTGAAGCTCAGGAAAATTTGAGGAAGAGGGGGTGGTAAGATTGTAAGAGCACAAGGATGGGAGGAGTAATGATATGCAAGATACTCCACACAAGTTAGGGCCGAAGCAATCATAATTGGACTTTGCATGCCCTGCGCAATGTCCAACACACTATTGACCCCACAAAGTCTACCATTTGCTAAAGGCACTAGGATCCTTGGAGGCAAAGCATTGACAGCCACAGTAGTGTTCCTATGCTTTAGGGGAACACAGGAAAGGGTTCTGGGAAATGCTACTGGGTCCTTGGACCTCATCGGAGAGGAGGACCCAGAGGAAAGTTTGGCATGCACGGATGCTCAGGGGATAGGAGGGGGAAGTACTGGAGGAGAGGGAGGGAAGGAAGAGGGAAGGGGGAGGGGAGGGGGCACAGGGGATGGGGAATTGGAGGGAGGGAGAGACCAGTGTACCTGTTAAGTTTGCATGAGTGGAAATAAAAAACGAAAAGAAAAGAAAAAAAAAGAAAAATGAATCTTTCAAAGTAAAAGCAAAATTTAATAATGAAAAAAAATATAATGGGAGAAAGCAGTGTACTAGCATTGTGTAATATTGGAGAAAATGACAGGAATTCTTGGCCTTAAAAGATAAAAGAACAAAAAAACCCATAAAAAACTCAACCATATGAGCAATGGATATAGATATTTTCAAATCTTTATTATCATTGAATGCAAAGTTATGTGTATCTGGCATGTATGAAAGAAAGAGGGAAAAGGACAGAAGAAAGGAGAAAGGAGATCGGAGAGAAAGAGAGCCTTCGCTTTAAACTTTCCTGTTTTATCTTTTAAAGGAATCAAAAAAGTCATCTGTGAGATTGTTTCAAGTTAAGTATCTGCAGCATTGGCCTCTGATTGTCATGAAGAATTTCCTCCATGGAAATTGATACAAGTCTTGAGGAAAAGAAGCCTTAATAAAACAAAACCCCATCGCTATAGAATTTATGTGTCCAGATCTGCACAAACTTGTCCTGAAATAATTGGCTCATGAACTAGTCAACATGGTTTAGTCCCATTATCAAAAAAATAGTAGACTAGGATATGGACTTACATGCTCTTTCATCATACCAGTTATTCTCTAGATACGATGATTTGAGTACAGTATTCTTTGATGTTAAGAAAACTTTAAGTGGGCATTCAGTCTGAACCTGTGAAATAGTCACACATGGACAGTGGGAAGGAAGATAGGATATGATCAAGGAATGTGGCAGAGAGAGACCAGCAGGGAAAAGAGAGAGCAGCAAGAACTTATTAACAACAGGATAAAGGTCTGTCTTTTTTCTTTACATCTCTGCAATTTTGGAATTCATTTAAGCAGGTTTTGAAAGAAAGGGTCATCAATGATATAAATGGACTCAAATGCTATGCTTAAGGAGAAAACTTCCAGAAAGAAAATCACATCTATTACTCTGTAGAATGTTTTACAAACCTGTTTCCTATTGCTACTAACTCTTAACATCTTGGTTTCTAAGACCATTCTGTAAGCTACAACACAAAGGAAGTGCTGGACTTCCTGTAGTAATAGAAATTTTCAGCTATAGAGCTTGTATGCTGGAAAAGGCCAGTTGGATAATTGCACTGGTACTCACAATACAGGCTGAAATATAACTGAAATGAAGAGGTTAAATGTGTGTCATTCTTACTCACACCAAGGTAGACTAAGATTTCAGGTGGTACATTTAAAAAAAAGAAACCAAGAGTTTCCCCTCTTTTTTTCTGCAGATGCACTTCCACAATGTCTACTATATCATAAAATCACTTGTTAAACTAGTCCAGTTAAGATACGGGTATAAGAGGAGTTTAAACTCCATTTCCACTGTAGTTTTTACTGCACTGTGTAGACCACATCAAGCTATATTTGGAATGAAGTTCACTCTCAAGGTACCATGTAGAGAACAGATGAAACAGTGGATATCTTTTGCTCTACTTTGGTTCCTATTCTATTATTATAGAAGTCATCATTATTTTTTGACATGAAAATTTTATTTAAAAATCTTAAGTGCATTATTTTCTTTTTACATCACTCCACTGAACAATGCAAAAAGCCTAAGGCTGCTTTAAGTACAGATATGCCACTTATGACTTAAATGTTAATCTATACAATTTTTAGCTATCTATTTTTAACACACATATGGAAAACATGTTTGGAATCAGATAAACCTGAGCTCAAAATTTAGTTAAACAAAATTTTTATCCATTATAAATTGTTAAACGATCTTTCCCAGAACTGTCTGAATTCACATGGACAGCACATCATTAACTGTAGGAAAAAAAAAAACAACTTGAAAATGGCAGCAGTCTACACAGTATGACAAAATTTCTGTTTTCATGTGGGTGTGGATATGTGCGTGGGTGCATGTAGAAGAGGACATTTGTGTGTTTTTCTGTGAAGGCTCGAGGGTGACTTCAGGAATCATCCTGGATTGTTCTACTTGCCTACTTATTTGCTCACAGGCATCTTAGGCTCCACTTTTCAGTGCAGGCAGTGCAGGCCACTGCCATTTTCACCCAGTACTTTTACATAGAAAGTGGGGATTAGAACTCAGGTTCCTTTACTTGTGAGGCAAAGGCTTTAAACTCCTGAGTCATCTCTCCAACCCCAACAAAAATTACATTTTAAATAAATACAATAGATGATTTATTTCTTGAGGAAAATACCTGAAAAATGGATATTGTAGTATAGTGTTGACCTCTTAAAAACTAGAAGTAGTTATCAATAAGGTTGAAATATGATAAATAACTTAACTCTTTTGAAAGTTGAGAATGCTAGTATTTTCATCTTCATCCAATAGTTCATGACATTCAGGAAGGAAATTTGAGGACAATAATTTCTTCACATAACCCTCAGTAGAAGTCAGATTACAGTTAGAAAATCTTTCTATTGCATGTCGTATTTTTGCCTCTGTGTGTGTGTGTGTGTGCGCGCGCGCATGTGCGTGCTTGCCATGAGGTTTTCTAGGCAGGGTCAGAATGACAGGACACTACTACTTCCACTTGGCAGTTTTACATTGGATCTGGGGATCCAAATTAAGTTCTTTGTGGTTGAGAGTCAAAGGCTTTAATCCCTAAGCCATCTTCTTATCCCTGCATGCCTATTCTGTATAGATTTTTTGTGTGTATAAAATGGTCATGATTTTCTTGTATAATGTGAACTACTTAGAGTTATAAAAAATTACTAATTCTGTTGCTGTGGTAAAATAAATCTTAACTCTGTTTACAAAGGTTTGTGTTATAAATTGTTCTCAACTTTACTATCTGAATATTGAGGGATAATAAATGAGGATTTTGTCCCAGTATTCTTTTTTAACTTTTTTATATTTTAATTATTTAATGGGAGTACATTCATTTCACAGTGAGTATGTGAAAGTAATACTTAACATGAAGTTTAAATAGCAAGGCTTGGTGGCAAATGCCTTGCTTCTTCCTCCATTTGAATCACAAAGGTTCTTGTCCCAGTATTCTTTCACTTATTTATTAATTCATTTCTTTGTTTCTTTTTTATTTAAAAGCGAGCAAAAGTAAGAGAAGGAGGGGGATGTATGAGGATGTCATAAGACAACTTTTGGACTTTAATTCTATCTTTTCACCGTATGGGCTATGGGGATAGAACTCAGGTCAAATTATTAAATAGATGCCTACAAACACTGAATCACTTCACAAACACCGTAGTGTGAAGGTAGTCACTTCCAAGCTAAGTTGAATAGTTCTTCATACTACTCATTTGCTAATCTAACATATTAACATAAAGACATTTACGTTAGGTCATTATTTTGCTATCTTAGTCTTGACTTTAGAATATCTCCACTTTTTGTAATTTTTCCAGGCTATTGCTGAGATGCATGATTATATCTATATATTCTGTATACATCCATATGTGCCACAATAATTTCCACCACGTTTCCTGTATTATCTCCCACAGCATATACTTCGCCATACATTAGTACATCTGACTCCTTTGAACATCATCATTCTGCTATGTGACCATCATTCCATTTCAATGGCATAAAAATCACTTTTTGTCTGTGTCTGAGTGAGTGTTCATTCCATTGGTCTTGTCTGTTCACTAGCTTTCTAGATTCAGAACGATAGCCTTAGGCACTAATGTTTAATTATCTGTAAGATCCTAGGATTATGCAATTTTCTATTGACAGTAAGTTCTCCCACTCCATTTCCAATTATATATTTTTGTAAGTTATGGATTTCTCCACATGTCCCAAAAGATAAGTCTCTCAACAGTACAATGACATTTCCAGTAGACATTTTTCTCTAGGTTTCATAAGTAGTCCCCAAGGCAGATAGTTTGTCTCACTCTGAACTCCAGCCAAAGTAGGCTTCTACACTAATACAGAGAATAATGGGGTTCTCCATGGTCTGTTTCTCTCTTCATGTTTTCCTCAATCTCTCTAATTTAACCTGTCTCTATAAGTTTGACTATGGTGGTTTTTCTTTCTATCCACCCCACTTCGTGAGTCCAAAACTGTGCAAGGGTGGTGATTTTTTTTTGCTTCTATCATTTCCTCAAGAACACAGTCTTAGATATAGTCTCAAAGGATGTAGGATATTTCTCAGAGTCAACTCACTGAGCAATTGAACTCTAATTGTCTATGGACACTGATTGATTTCAGTCCCTCACCTTCGTGTTCACATTGCCATCAGTTTCTCTTGTCCAGACTGAGTTTGCACACAGTGGACAAGCTTGTCCCCTGATAGACAGTACATTGGAAACAAGTGTATTTAGCTTTTTCACAATTGCAGCCTCCAGCATAATTAGATAAGCTGTAAATACAGCCTGAACTCAGAGGAAGCACTTCAATATTAGCAACTCTCTACATCATCAAAATTGATACTCACAGATGTAACATCATCAACATAAATAGACCTTATCTTCCCTCCAGATTAAAGATCTCAGTTTCTAAAAAGGTCAGAAAAGTCCATTTCTAAAGGCAGAAGCATTACAGTGCCCTTTAAAGAGCTCCTCACAACAAATGTCCCACATCTGTTTTGTACAAAGAAGGAATGTGTGTTTGCTTAAAAACAGTCATGTAGAATGATGTAGTCTTATTGAATTTGAGGCAGTATCAAAAATAGAATATTTTTCCACAGAAAAAGCAATGGGAATGAAAATGGCTTTTCAGGTACATGCAAGGAATTGCTTTTAAATGACAGTAAGAAAGGAAAAATAGATCTTTTTTAAATTAAATTTTTAATCATAGTAACCCCCATCAAAATGTCAGGTGCGCCTCACTGACTTCATCAAATGGCAAAATATAAGATTGGATTGTATATTATATACTCAATTAAATATAACAAAAATACTAAACCCTGTTTTACAAACTAAAAGCTGTACATGCTTGAGTACCTAGTATGTACCAGGCAATGTGATAGAGACTTTTAATGTATTTCCTAACTGAGTCAGCACAGTCACCCTAAGATACAGCTAAAATGATAATTTTGTAGATTAAAGGGTATATACTTAGGCCCAGAGAAATTCAGCAGTTTGCTCAGATTTACACATCAAATAAAAATATGACCCAATATATGGATTTGTTTTTTGTTTTCGTTTTTTATTATTTGACCCTTTTGTACATAAATACAATGAATTTATGTGTTTTTACTCCTTACTACACAAACACATCCCTTTCTCCTGTCCTACTTCATACGTTTTTCTTTCTTGCTAGCCTTCATCCTACTTTCAAGTCTTTTTGCATGTGTGACTCCCTGTATTTCATCTGGGACATCTGTATTGGCAAGTACCTCAGTACTTGCTGTGACATGGGTGACCTAAGAGTGTGTAAACCAGTCAGTGAAGAAGCTCCCTTTCTTCCTAACATATGAAATTGAAAATGAAAATGTCAATTGCATTGAAAAAAATAGGTATAGAGAAAACTGTGGCTGGAAAAATGCTCATTTTTTTTCTTTCTCTCTGTAAGTTATAGAAATGAGGATTCACTTCCTAATCTCTTAAAGTCTTCTCACTTCTAGATATCTTTAGTTTGCTTGTTTTTATTCCACATGCAAACTCCACAACTCGACAAACCACTAGCCTTCTATTTCATATAGAACAGAGAAGACTATATAGCAACAGTACTCTTACTGCAATTAATTGTATGGTGGTCACTATGAGCCTAATAAGTCTAAAAAGAATAAATTGGGGTGATAATTACTCTATACATGGTTTATGGGAATAAAGGGGCTTTATTTTGTCTTATGATTGTCTGCTTATTTCTTAATCCAGTGTGGCAGGAGAGTCTGAGAGAGCTGGCCAGGATATAGCTACAGGAGAAAATAGAGTGCTGAAGAATGCCAACTAGCTTAACCAGTTCCCTCCATTTTATTAATCTGTCCAGGGAATGATCCTGACCATGGTAGGCTGGGCCTTCCCCATCAATTAAACAATCTTTAGCAGGCTTGCTCAAAGTTCAACTCAGTTACTAAAATTCTTTACAGACACATTCAGAGCTCTAAATTTTAATTGCCAAGTTGACACCAGTTGATATCTGTCATAGTTGGTTTCAGTAAATAAGCCCATTTTTGAAGACATGATCATTTTCTTCTAGCTAATGTTATCCTGTGCTGTAAACTTGACTCTGCTGAAAGAAAAACAGCTTCCTAATTCTAGTATTTACGATTTTCAAAAAGTCTCTTCTTTGTGTAAAACAACCAATTTTCTGTTTTAATTCAAGCATATTAGTTCCTTCAAAAAATCCATCAGAATGCATCCTTTTTAAGAGTCATCTTGTATTAACCCGTACCCATCCTGATCATTCTTCTGCCATTAAGGATCTAGAATTTGTAATGCTATTTTTACCCTTGCTACATTTAGCTTTGAAGCTGGTCTCAAATTGTTTGATTACTGTATGTTGAGTCTCCTTTAAGTAGGTATACTGGTCATGACAAAACATGAAAACTGATGTCTAGATT
The DNA here is from genome assembly GCA_023101885.1 of Typhlomys cinereus. Classification (NCBI taxonomy): domain Eukaryota; kingdom Metazoa; phylum Chordata; class Mammalia; order Rodentia; family Platacanthomyidae; genus Typhlomys; species Typhlomys cinereus. Next base: position 7,159,426 of record JALPQD010000041.1, on the reverse strand, counting down.
GTGATTTTTAAGGGTCATTTTACTACAAGCCATAGGAACTTTTGTTCATGATAAAGAACTAGATGTTCATTTAGTTCTTCTGACTTCTTTTGTCTTAAGAATGCTATTATGTATTGTAACTCCTCAGTGATACTTTCCAACTAGGATACAAAACCTATTGCTGCTTTACTTTTCTTACAGATATGTAGCCACAGTCTAGATCTTGATGAAAGATGTGAATCACCTTCTACAGAAAAAGTCAGGTAACAGTTTTCCTCTTGAAACTAGGAAACTGTCAGTACCTAGGCCTAGAATATTTCAAGTACTGTGAAATACAGTACTTTGGGTGACATTCACAAGAATAGTTCAAACAGTTATCATTCAACAAATATTTATGGAGAATCAAATATGGACTTACTTTGATCTACTACAGTATTCAAAAAAACTTGTCAGACATAACAGCATTGTATATTATAAAGTGCAAATGTAGATACAGTTATAGTGTAAGATAATAAATGGTATTGCAGGGTAAAACATATTGTGTAAGAAATACATATAAACTTTCATTTTGCCTCTCTAGACTATTGAAACAAAGAACCTCAGGAAATTGAATGAGGAAAAGGGACAGTTCCAGCTAGATGAACAAATGTAGAAGGAATTATTTCACAAAGTACTGAACACTTGTCAGAACACTTTGCAGGAACAACTGGAGCCAAGATAATGATGGATCAATAATGAGTTATAGCTGTATCTTGCTTTCTTTTTAAACATTATCTTCATATTTGCTCCTACAAGATGGAACTATGGGGTCACTGGATCACTGTGTCCCTCTTCCTATGTGGTCACACTGAATAAATATTTTCTACTTTTCTTATTTAATTTGGCTCTTTTTAATTGACATAATGAAGATAGGTGCCTAAATCTCGGCTGTTGAGGCACACCCATTACTCTAGATCCAGGAAAAATACATTGTACCTGCTGCTATTTAACATTGTGTAAAAAAATAAAAGAGTAGACATCAATTGTGAGGATTTTGGACATGGCACAGATTTAAACAGAGTCAGTGAAGATTTCACTGGATAATGAAATTTGTTGAAGGACCTAATAGGTATAGGAGAGTGAACTATGTAAATATAAGACAGAAGAGTTGCCAGGCAGAACAACAAACTAAGGAACAAACAAAAACAACAGTAAATGAAATGAGAACAACTAAATGAAAAATTAGATACCTAACATACATCAAACATTGCAAGCATGTCTTTGTGAGTGAGAGAATTAATTCAGAGTAAGACTAGGGGCCAGCAAGTTAACTAAGCGGTCAGGTGCTTGTTGAAAACAGACTTAAAAGAATAATGTTAGACAGGTAATGTGTGCTTCAAAATGAACAATCATATAAGCCATGTAAGTCATTTCAAGTTTACTATGAAGTAAAAGTCACTGGAGAAGTCCAAAATCCATGAATTAAGTAAGTGAATCTAGTGACTCTGGTTGCTGTAATGAGAACAACCACATGAATGAAGCAGCAATAAAGGTAGATGTAAGAGATATTTAGAATTCACTGAAATAATAAAAAGGGACAACAGTCATTTAAACTAATGAATTAAATAGATTTGAAGCTAATGAGAATTATTAAAATTCTGTATACTTTTGTAAACATTGGTTAAAAGATAAAGTGAAGAGAATTTTCTAATGAATCACAATGTCAGTTAGAGATCTTGTGCCCCTAACAAATCTAAAGATAAGTTTCAAGAAACTGAAATTAGAAGTATAACTAAAATTGATGTAAAATTAGAATAATAATTACAGTGGTAGATAGTACTTATTATTTACCAGACACTATTATTTGTGACCAAACTCATTTAAACTCATAGCAGTGTATAAGGGTGATACTATTTTGATCACTCTTTTATGCATAAGAAAATTAGAGAAGTTAAGTAGCATTCTTAAGGTCACAAAGGCAGTGTACAAGAAAACTATAACTTATATCCAACCAGTGTAATTTTTAGAAATCTTTATTATGTTGTTTGTTCACTGTTCAACACTAATACAAGACTCACATAAAACGGAACTTCCCCATCGCCCATTGTTTTATAAAACTGTTTGCAATTGGGAGTTCAACATTTCATTACCCTTGCCATGAATTTCATTGGCCTGTTAGTAATAAATTTTTCAAGATGAAGTGTTATCAATACAACCAGCCAGGGTATGCTTAATGGCATGTTGAATAAATAATGTTCATCGGAAGCATCCGAATTGTTCCAGTGTGTATTTAGAGAAAGCAATGAAATGCAACTAAACACTCCAGAAGAAACATTACTATTTCATGTAACAGGTTTCCTTTATAGCCTATAGGAAATCAGTAGGAGTTTTCAAATTTATCAACTACTCCAACACATTGGAAGGGCAGATGAAAAGTACTGAGACTGTCCAACAATTAAAAGCTGTTCACTGGTGTTCACTGGTTAGTGTACATGAAGTAAATAGATGAGACCAATGAGGCACAGAAGTTCTAAATATGTGTCAAATAATTCCCATACACAAAGACAAAAAGTGAGAGTATGAGTATATGTTATGTGTCATATTCCTCCCAAGAAGATCAATACGAGTCAGTTCTGATTGAAAGCAAACAAAGTTGATACAGTCTAATCTTCATGAACACCTGAGTGGTATTTAAGGGAGAAAATAGAGGTGATTCATTATCCTCTGCTCAGATTACAGCTGGCATGTTGTATTCACTTCTGACTTCCACGCCTTCAGAAGGCTGTGTACCAACTGGAAAAGTGTTCAGGATAACGATGTAACAAAAAGAAGCCTTGAGCTTTCAATAGATAATTACAAATAAAACAACTACCAATTTTAAGTACTATGCTTACATTCCAAATTTATTAGTTCACTGAATCCTCTATAACAAAAGTTTTTCATTGATTGTTTAAATGAGCATGTGTTTCACCCCAATGAACTGAATTGGCAATTTATTGATGGACACAAATAATTTTACAATATTATTCTGGCATATATATTTACTTTTAGCTTGTTGCCTCTAATACATTGCTGTGGGATACTTCATTAGCTCTCAGAGCATAGCTTGTTTTTCTTTTTCTTTTTTAATTTATATTCATTTATTTTTCCCTAATCATACAAGCTAAATAGGAACCCCGGTCCCATCCCTCTCTCCACCCTTCCCCAGTCCCCCTTGCACCCTCTCCCACTTTTCCCCTTCCTTTCACCTCCCTCCCTCCCCTTCTCCCAGTGCCTCCCCTTCCCCCTCCCATTTCTTGGAGCATCTTTTTGTGTGAATGCCAAACTTCCCTCTGAGTCCTCCACTCTAGTGAGTTGTAAGGACTCAGTGGCATTGCCAAGAGCCCTTTCTTGGGCTCCCCTTTAGTATGGGAATACTATTATTACTGTTAATCCCTTGCCTCTAAGGATCTTAGTGACTGTGATGCATGTTAGACTTGGGGGATCGTTGACATGTCAGTCATTTCAGAGCATTAGCTTTAAATCTACAAATCCAGGCAAATTTCATGTCGTGTGTAGGAATCCCACATGTTGTATCCCAAAATGTTGGCCACCCACGTTTAATTAGTATATGTTCAATGTAAGTACATTTTCTTCTTCTTACAATAATGATTCTAACAGCAAGCATTAAACTTTTCTTTATTTAATAGAACTTTGTCTCATTCTGGTCTTAAGTTATAGGTCCAACTCAGGTATAAGGCACCACCTAAATCTATCTATAGTAGCCTTTTAAATATTTTAAGACGTTTATTTCAAATGATTTTTGCCCTTAAGTAATGAGGTTGAACATCTCCATCTCCTCAAATAGTTTTATAAACCCTTTAGACAACCTATCAGCTTTCTCTATACTCATTTACTTTTATCAAAAATCTTATCTTTATTTTGTTTATTGATTTGCTTTTTTAAAGTGGACCCAGTTAATTGTTTCTCCCATTAGGATGAAGTGGCTCACCTCCAGATAGAAACAGATACACATTGAAACATTCTGGAGCTTTCAACTTAGAGTTGATTACAGAATTGACATTTTTGATAGGAAGCCTTTTGGATGTTGTGAGGTATGAGTGAGGTATGAGCTCAAGACTGGTAAGTGAATGATTTCCCATAAGCAATTAAAATAGGGTTCTGACATATCTATGTTTCATGTCTATGAACAGGTAGAGTAGATCCTCTTACTTTATAGTTTGAGAAATGTTATAGAAGAGAATTATTTCTAAAAGGAGTAACAAAGCATGACAAACTTAACAGAGGAACAATATGCAGTTTAATCTTAGGACAAAAATAGTTTCCTGCTCCAGTCCAAGTAGTTAATATTTCAGAATTATGGAGAAATGTGAAAGTGCTTTACTAAGGTCTCTGTACATATCCGTTAATTTGCATGACTTTAACACAAAGACACCTCTGGTAAGATGTTGATCTGTTGCTGCTTGTCAGTGAAGACTTTAGATTGTGGATTTTGACAAGTAAGTACTCACTGGCTATATATTGCAAAAAAACCAATGATAGTTCTTGAAAGATAAGAAGAGATACAATTGATGCTTAGAGACAGAGTGATAGTTACCAATGGTATACATATTCAGGTGGAACTTGATATAGATTCTATGCCATAAAACTGCCAAGAATTAGTGGTGTGATTTGTATTTACTCATGCAACACCATTTGTCCATAAACTATTAGTGGGTAGATGCCCACAGGAAATAGTTCAATTTAAACAAGGTATAAAAGTATCAAATGTGACATTCAAGATTCTCCACACAGGTTAAGGCAGCAGTAGCCATAATTGGACTTCACCTGATCTGCACAATGGCTGACATGTCAATGACCCCCCCCCAAAGAATAGCATGGATCACAGGCAGTAGGATTCTTAGAGGCAAGGGATTACCAGTCATAATAGAATTCCCATACTAACATAGAGCCCAAGAAAGGGCTTCTGGGCTATGCCACTGAGTACTGAACCTTCACTAGGGTGGAGGACTCAGAGGGAGGCTTGGCATTCACATAAAAGGATGCTCCAGGGTATGGGAGGGGAGAAGGGGGAGGCACTTGGAGAAAAGGAGGGAGGGAGGGGGATGAAAGGAAGAGGAGAGAGTGCAAGGGGGGATGACTGGGGAGGAGAGGAGGGAGGGAGAGGATGGGGTTCCTATTGAACTTGTGTGATAAGGAAAATAAATAAAATGTGGGAGTCAAAAAAGTATCAAATGACCTGCAATTTTCACAATAGTAAATCCTTGAACTACCCATATATATTCTTATTGAGTGACACCAAAGTAAGATACAGTAAAACTACCTTCTTAAAAAGTTACTTCTTTGACTGTATTGTAAAGGGCAAGATAACAAACATTTGGGGCTTTGTGGGTCACAGTTACTGAATCTTCTCAACTATCCTCAACATGTATGTTAAATTAATGAGAAAACTATATAAACAAACGGGCCCTCCATATTTAAAAAATAACACTTATTTACAAATCTACTTCACCAGAATAGTGAAGTTTATTGATTAATGCTATAGTTGACTAGTAGTTAATCAAATTACTACCAAGTCTTATATTTCAAGTAGGTTGATTCTGCTTATATACAATAGACAATCAGAGGTTATTATAGGTATTAGGTTGATATTCTTTTCTTGCTTGTGAGTCAGAAAGAAAAGATGCCTATAGTCTCAAAAGTTTAAAACTAAGCTTCCTGGCCACAGTCCAAGTGTGAAACTTAAGGAAGAGAGCTATGGGACCAATAAAGTGAAATTGTAGTGGACATAGTATTCCAAGACAGGAAGCAGGTAGATAATAGAAACTGGTTCAGGAAGTTTTAATAATTCAGTGAGTGTCAGTTCTCAGACGGGTTATAAAGGGAAATACAGTTTTTTTGAGAAGCTTTCTAAGCTTCAAGAATGATATCAGGAAAGATAGGGTCTAACCACAAGAAGTTCTTTGCTTTTGGGTCCCAGTGTTTTTAATACTAGGTTAGATAAAGCCCAGAAGGAATTTTCCATGCTCTTATGTAAGAACACAGAATGGATTTAAAAGCTTCTTTGCTTACAGAGTCCAGTGAAATTTTCACTTTCAGAACAATGGTAAAATCCTTTCAGACCCATTACAGCACTAAAATTCTGCGAGTCATTTATTCATTTGCTTTTCACATTCATTTCAAGTGACTTCTTGTATCAACAGTAAGCCATCAGGTGGCCATTCAATCAGGAAGTACAATTGAGAAAATGGGTCACTGAAACATTCCTCTTCTCTTCAGGAAAAAAGAACCAACCACATAGCAGTTCCCACTGCATTTAAAGCACTTGAAAAATGTGAGGGATTATATAAAGTCAAGGTCCAAATTCATTACTAACTCAAGTACTAAAGCCCGTATCAGAGGCAACTTGGATGTGAGCTACAAACCTCTTAGGAAGATACACTCCTATACACATTAAATCACTCTTCTCCTAATCCTGTTTCCAAATTTATTCTCTTCCTTATTAAATTAATCTCAAATGCATCATTTTTGAGTATAGCCTACTCATTTAGGCAGTGTGGGAAACTGTCATTGGTCGGGAGGAAGGAGACAACAAGTATTTTAATGACTTTCTTTAAAAGGAAACTTTGTTTGAGGAGTAATTGTATTTTTTCCTTTCCAGCTATTACTTTTCTGCTTTTAAATCTTAATGTCTCATCTGGATGAGCACCTTATCACAAACCAACAGGGGAAGGTGGTGTTTGTATTTGTATTTGCATTTATATGGCATTTTCATACAGTGTATCTCACACTGCTGACAGAGCAATGAATCACAAGCCTGAAGCACCCTTTCTACATGCATCGCAGGAGCAGCCATCTTCCACATGCTCTACAGCAGCAAACTAATTAATCTTTCTTAATTTTAATTCAGAATGCTGCTATGGCCAGGGAAACATGAAAAAAGTATGTATATGTGACTGGAGCTTTCTTACAAATTACAGAAAGTCAGAAATACTAGACTAACATCACACAAGTAACCATGGGTCCCCCATATCTGTACCTGGCTAACATTGCTACTGGTGTAATCATAAACTGAATGAGTCATGACAGCTTTTATGGCACTTAAGAAGATTGCCTTTTAAAAATTTGGAGTAAAAGAGAGACAAGCAATCAAATAGACCTGGCACAAAATTTTTACAGAATCACCCAGAGGAATTAATTTAGAAGTCCTTCTCTTCAAAAGCTCCTCTTATTCAATAGATACCCATGGTCTTTCTAAAAGCCAGGCTTAAGACTCTGTAATATTAACAAGAAGAGAATGGTAATGAAAAAACATGGCAGAATTAGTTATATGAAAAGCTGTGTCCATTGAAGAGCTTGAGATGAGCATGAATAACTTGATGTGCCAAAGAGACATAACTACAATATGAGAACATCTTCCTTTACTACACAAAGAACCACTCTCTTTTTCAAAGAATCCCAAGCATCCCATCACAGATGAGGGCTGAACTAAGTTGTCCAGAAAATCTTTTAAAGATCAAGCATTATTGGTAACTGACAATGAATATATTTCAAAGTGTGCAAGATGATGTTTTGATATATCTTTTGTTTCAGCATTTGCTATTCTCCTCCAAAAAGCTAAATGGTGAGCTATCTCCAAAACACAAGAAGTCTATCTACACCTTTATATATGTATGGGAGTTTTAGCCCCCACACAATGTTAAAACCTACTCTTGAGTATTATAGGGGAGGTGGCCTGGTGATTCACTTGTATCACAAACAAGATGAAGCTTTGCAGTAATTAAAGAACTACTGATCATGATCACTATGGCACATCCCACAGGTTTTCACTTCTCTGCAAAGGGCATAATGCTGCTGTGTTTAGTGACATGAATAATTAATCACATGTAATTTAAATATCAAGGCCACTCCACTCCTAACCTCTGCTCTTCTTCCATTGTCTCTTCTCAGATAGCCTGCCTAAGAGGTTTTACTAAGCATGGTGAATTAAAACATGGTCCAGGTATTAGTCCTGCAGTGTGAGGCTGTGAACCACCTCTGGATGGGTACATTTTTAAAATCTTTGACACCATGCAAATATTATAAAATGATCTCCAGAGCTTGTGGATGTCATTTAAATAAGAGTCCATGATAGGAAAACAAATGGTGGAGTGAGATAATAGGGACTTGTGTGATATTCTGAATTCCTCAGTCTTTACTTTTAGCCAATTAAAATTAATTCCTTCAGCTTCTCAGTCTGGAAATCCCAAGTTCCCAGGCATGTCAAGTTGTGGTTCAATTTTGAGACAGAGGCAATTCCTCAAGAAACCCCAGCCTGACAAAATCAAATAAGCCTTGTCAAAGTCCACCTAATCAAAAGCCCCACACTTAATCACATCAGCTTCTTTAGCTCAAGCGAGACAGAGTCCCATCAGGGGCTGAGAGCTCTCAGTCAATGCAGCCTGTTATTCAAATGATCCACGCTGTAGCAAGCCAGACCTGCATCTTGGTTTTGGGAAATCAGTTGCAGCTAATTAAAAACAGTGTGCAGTCTCAAGCGAGAGTCACAGCCTTTTCTCACAACCAGGTATGGGCTGTAATGCTTCTTCAATCATTGCACTACATCAAGGGACGTGGACCAGAGAATTAATGAGATTGGGAATCTGGAAAGTCAAGAGGTTAAAAAGTGAAAGTAAAGTGTGTGGTACCAGGAAATGTGTGACCGAGTACATGAGCTTTAAAAAATATCCTCCAGATTCACATACTAGTTATGACTTAAGTCAACTCTGCCTGAACAGTGCACCTTCATTTCCAGCATCTGGCACTCTTGGGAACAGTAGACATCATCTCGACAGTATTTTAAAAGTGCCTTGTTTCTAGAACTCTAATGGAAATGAAAAACTCAAGCTTTGTAAAACTATAGCTTTGTAAAATAGCAGAGACATTCAGTCATGTTCTCAATGTCAATTGGGCTAAACAGAAATCTGAAAGTTCATATGTGTTATATGGCATGTTTCCCCCATGGACCTAACATGATGCCATTTTGGACATTAATCTCCAATCTGACTTAAGATAGGAAGTTAGGTTCTGTCTAGGTCCTTAGCGATTTGAAACATTATCTTAGAGGAAGATTCATTAAAACTCAGGAGGTTTTTGAAGCTAACAAGATTCACGGGGGCTTGTCTCTATGATAAAGAAAAGTAGTGAAAAACTGCTGGGGGAGGTGATTCTCCAGCCAGTCGAAACAGTGTGGAAGTTACTCTTAGATGAGCAGGTCATGCAGAGAACTCCAAGGATGTGGCCTCTCTGAGTTTTACTCTTATTACGGTGATCTGTGTGTTGATATAGGTCCTTTTGAGTAGTGCCTCTTCTGTAAATAACCTCAGTAAAGTCATTGGCTTACCAAGGTAAATTTTGGTTCAATCGTACTTTGTTCTGTCACTGAATCCATATCTGGGATGAATAGAGATTTCCCTAGAAAAAGTTTCACACAATGGCATGTAATGGACTGTGGATGTGCAAGTTTTCAAATAATGTGTCCATCTAATGTGTAATCTTAAGTAATTCTCTTTTGTCTTTGAGGTTGTTTCCTTGTGAAACAAGAGAATAAGGCTGCAAACTGTATCTGTATCTTGAGATAGTAACTAATGAATACAGGTTAAGTAAGTAACAAGGGGAAGGAGGGAAGGAGGGTGGGAGGGAGGGAGAGAAAGAGAGAGTCCCTATACAGTGGGACATAGTGTTTCACACAGAATGCTTTCAACAAATTGTTATTTCTTTTGTTCGATCAAAACAACTCTCAAAGAGAGTATGGAAAGCGGTACTAGATAATAGTATGGATAGTTCAGTTCAAACCCACTTGCTGAGGATATCATTCACCACTTACATCCTATTGATATTTGATAAACAATGCCATCCTCCTGTAGGAGGTACAAAATTGCTCCTGAAGCCACAACATACATTTTGATTATTTGTCACCTCTTAAAATACTATATCATTAGATGAGATAAGGGATTCATTTTGTTCATTGCTGTATCCCATCCTCTAGAGAAAAATGTGAAAGGAAAAGCACTCAATATATTGAATAAATGATAAATCCAAGAGCTTGCATCCTTCTCTTTTTACAATTCCCATCTGCATGAAAATCTGATGACAAATAAAACATTTTTAATATTTCTCAATACTTCAAAGTCTCTCTATAGTGGAGCCTTTCCTTCCAGTTGTTCATTGAGCAAATGTTTACAGAGTATCTGGGGCATGGCAGGCCTATACTACATACAGGAAGAGTTTAAAGTATACAGTTTTAAAAAGTAATTCTTCTGCGCTGTATGAATGTCTATATGAGATGTATGAATCTTCATGTGTTTTCTTTGAGTAAAACCACATTAATGCTACCTGCCTTGAAATTAGAATTTATGCTAACAAGGCAACACTAAGTCAGCAGACTCTGAGGCTGTAGAGCAATTTTCAATAATTATCGTAGTTTGTCTAGAAGTTATATTTCACTCTAAAAACTCCAGAAAAATTCTTTAAATATATATCCTAGTAACCATATTAATTCCCAAAATGATATCCCCTTCCTGCATTTTCAAAACCAGTCACAGACCACTTTAATATTTCTGTAACTATGGCAGTTTCTCTTTCATTGTATTTTTATGTTATACAAAGTAACAGACTTCCTTGTGAAAATTTCATACTTTTATATTAGTAATCTTTTTTCTTAATTGCCCACCCATGTCTTCCTACCCCTTCTTTCTATTATCCCAAAATAGCTTTCCCTTTTTTCTTGTCACTTGAAATCCATTTTTCAACATTCTTTTCCCTTAAAAACACTTCTCCCCCTGTCAGTCATGATCTCATGGTCTCATTTTTAAGTTCTCTCTCTTTCCTTCTCTCACCTGTGCACACGAAAATACACACACACACACACACACACGGTAGAGAACAAGTGGTGTTTGTCCTTCCAAGTCTTGTTTATGTCCCCTAATGTGGCAAGTACCCGTTCCATCCATTTTCTTGCAGATATCATGAATTCCTTTCTCTTTACAGCTCAATGAAATTCCATTTCCTAATAATCTACTTTCTTATATTTCATTCTCTCTTCTTTTAAGATTCTTTATGTTTACATTGAATTCACATAGATAATAACAGGATAATCTTACCTCAAAGTTTGGCAATTGGTAACTAATCACATAGACAAAATTCTTTCTGCCAGATAGCTTAGAATATATGTGCTGCTATAACAAAATACTATAAACATGCCAAACAACAGGAACAGCTATTTTTTCTCATAGTTCTAGAGACTTAGAAGACCAAAATCAAGATATCAGTAGATACTGTGTGTGACAATAACATTTTTACTACTAGATGGCAGGCTTTTCTGGGTTTTTAGGTGGTACAAAAGATGAAATAAACCCTCTTGGGCCTTTGTCATTAGCATGTTAATTCCATTCAAGATGTTACTTACTTCATTGTCTAATAACTTCTTAAAAGGACCTGCTTCAGATTATGACCCAGGTAGATAGGATACCAACATACTAGTATTAATTGGGGGGAATAAGGGATATTGTATAAACTCTTTCCCTGGGGAGATGACACATAACCTATCCTCAAAAAAATTATGCCAAGGTCCAACCCAACAAACCAAGGAACTTTGGAGGGTTAGAGTATGGGTGAAGTTTACAAGACCAAGGGTGATTAAAAGGCAGCTACATCACCAGGTAGCCTCTTTACAGCACAAGTGAGACAGAAGCTATTCCCATGGAGCTCTGATGTCAGACTTACTAAGAGAGTCTCCTCCAGGCTTATGGACTGCTCTGGATTCTCTCTCTGCCTGTTGAACTGTACACTGGTATCTGCCTCTGGTGTCTTGGCTGGCTTGCTCAGCAGTTGCCTCCAGACTTGACAGCTCTGGAATCTTATTCAAAGTGAATGAAACTGCTCAGCAGCTCTCATTTTATCTTCTTGGTTGGCAGGTGGGTCTCCTCCCCCAGCTATTCTTTGTACCTTAGAGAAAGGCCCTCACCCAAGCTTCTCAATTTCAGGAATCTCCTGAATCGTTTACTTACTGAGACTGTGGTAAAGTTTAAGATGTTTGCCCAGAGGAAAAAGGGACATGCAACAGGTGGAAAACACTCAGACCACAATATTAGGTAAGGTTTCGTATTCATTGGTTTCAAGGATGAGGATGTATCAGGGGGTCATAACCCAACCTAAGATAGTTCCCATGATCAAACTGTTTCCTGCAACTTTCTTCCCCTTGGAACATGCTCTTCCAACCCTTGAGTTTTAGCTATAAGAATGTTCATTTTCATATTATTCAAATAACCTTTCCAAGTGTCTCTCTCTATACTATTAGTTCTATTTCTCCTACTCTTCAAGCTACTGAGTGATTTGAGAAAAAAAAAGTCATGCCAATTCCATTTTCTTTTTTCACGACACACCTCCTAATTTTGTGTCATTTCTTCTTCAGTCTTTTATTTAGCACTTTCCTTTTTAAACAGGAGCAGAAGCTCAGGCTCCATTTTTGTTCTTCTGCTTTTCTTTCAATGGATCTATTCTTATGTAAACATTGATAGTTTACCTTGATTTATTCAACTAAAACATTTGCAGATATTTGATAAATACTTTACTCTGATATGTTAGGACTTCATCTTTCTTTCTTTCCTTCCTTCTTTCCTTCCTTCCTTCCTTCCTTCCTTCCTTCCTTCCTTCCTTCCTTCCTTCCTTCCTTCCTTCCTTCCTTCCTTCCTTCCTTCCCCAATCATACAAGGTCAATAGGTACCCTGGTCTTCTCCCTCCCTCCAACCCTCCCCTTCCCCTTCCTTTTCCCCCCTTTCTCCTCCTCTCCCAGTGCCTTCTCCTTTCCCCCTCCCATCCCCTAGAGCATCCCCCTACGTGAATGCCAAATTTCCCTCTGAGTCTTCCACTCCAGTGAGATGAAAAGACTCAGTGGCATAACCCAGAGCTCCCCCACCCGGCTCCCCTTAGGATGGGAACACTATTATGACTTTTAATCCCTTGCCTCTAAGGATCCTAGTACCTGTGATCCATGCTAGACCCTGGGAGGTCGTCAACACTTCAGTCATTGTGCAGGTCATGCAAAGTCCAACTATGGCTACTGTGGCCCTAACTTGTGTGGAGCATCTTGCATATCATTGGTTCTCCCCATTTTCAGGCTCTTTTAATCTTGCTGACCCTTCTCCTGCAAGTTTCCCTGAGCTTTAGGATGGGGAGAGATTTGGCTGGTCTGATACCAAGTGATCAGTGCAGGGTCTTTGGTGTTCTGAACTATGATTTGTTGTTTTCAGTCTTGCTGTTCCTGTACTCTTGGCTCCATCCTGATTGGTATTGGAGGTTACCTCCTAACCAAAGATAAAAGGCTGTTTAAATGAAGATCTTACTATAAGAGGAAATTCAAAGGTAGATATAATAGGAGTAGGAGACCACAGTGAGGGGAGGAGTGTCAGTGTCCCATTTGTAGGATGGTCCCATCTATCTGCCAGTCCTTATACCCTCCCTGATTGGTAAGATCCAACCTCCTCAGTCACAAGTCCCCAGAAGGAAAGTGAGAGTGACCTTCACCAGATGTCTTGTTACTTATTTACAATACTTGATGGTGACCTATTTTCTCTAATGAAGGATGAGCCCTTCTCTCCTTGACTTCATTTCTCTGTACACTCAGTGCCACTATCTTTAAATAACCAAAGCCATTTTCTTTTTAGTTTCGTAGCCTATTGTCTTGATCTGGTCAAATTCCTCTGTACCAAAAGTACCTTTTTAAAATGGAATGATCATTTGACTTCTTTTCTTTGAATCTTTCAAATGTGCCCTAGGAGCTTCAGGATAATGTCCATGCCCCTTGATTTGACATTAAAGATCCCTTCACATCCTAGACCTGTTTTTCTTTTTATCTCCATTTATTGCCTATACTTACCTAGCATTATGGTTCATGTTCTAGTCCATAACAAATTTTCTCTTTCTTAAAGAGCTCAAAGCCAGTGCACTTTCTCTTGACTTTACCACAAGTATCTCTGTCTCTCCATCTCTATCAACATAAGTGATACAGTATCTCTCTACATCCCTTCTTGAAAAGCAAGTATATGTTTTAGCCTTTATATCTATAGAAAGCATCATTAGTTCTAGCAGTATAAGGTAAATGTTCAGGAAATAATTGCCAAATTAATGAATAGAGGAAGGAATTAAATCACAACACAAAAAACAAAGACTTCATAAAAGTTCCAGAGTAGAGCGAGGTAGCATTTACAACCATTCCATCTCTATTATTTTTCCTGAACCAATAAAAGGTCTGTTTCACCTTTATTGACCAGAGTTCAAGATAGACTTAAAAAATGAAGGAACTTCTTATCAAGTAAAGTCTAAAAAGGTCTAAGTCATAAATCCACTCACCAACTTTTCACTAGCATTTATTTCTGTAGGGCATGCCACCATAGGACAATGAATAGTAGCTTAATCCAACTTCAGATTTAGTTGCACCACAATGTAGCATTTTTAATCCATCTGTAGTTGATAGCATAGTGAGAATTCAGTGGAAAACAGAGTGAACAGTGCTCTTGTCAGATGAAACTTCAGTAGGTACAATTTTCCATGAAACTGCAGAGAAAGAGTGGAAAGTGGCAAATATTGGATGGGAAGAAGGTAGATTGTTGGGATAAGAATGGGAAGTAAAATGCTACTCCACATGAATAAGTTGAATAATAAAACAAAATGTGGCACCTGCCTTTATTCTTAGGATCAAGCAGACGAAAGTTATAGAGAAAATGTAACCAAGAATATATCCCTTGGAAGTCTCAAGCAATACTACTTATAAGAGGATATATGTGAACAAAAATGACTATCTAAAGTTTGATTTACCCTTCATAATTAAAAAATCTTTCCACAGCTCTAGAAATTAAACAGGAATTTGAATCCAGGTTTATTAAATAATAGAAATCAGGCTCATTGTTAATGAAAATAATCATAAATCATTGGAAGAAGATGAGATGTGACCTTTTAATTAAAGACCACCAGTCTCTAGCAACAGTGTACTAAAGATTGTAAAGGCAATATGACCTTTAAATATTTTCACTAACAATGAAAAAGGGTTAAGTTTATGTATGTCTATATGTAGGCATATATGTATGGGGTTGTATAAAATGTACTTCTTTACCATTAAGACTGAAGATGTCTAATCACACAGAATATGAACAACTAAGCACGTTGCTCAGTAATACTAACATAAGGAAGGTGAACAGTCATTTTATTTTAATATCTCCTACAAATAGTTCATGCTTAAAGTTCGCCTGTGTACATCATTCTAACCTCATAAACACTACACAAATTTTAAATGTAAATTATAATCAAATGTTCTGATAATTATTTTAGATATGCTTTAGGTTTCTTCATGTAAGCCTAGTTAAAAAAGAAAGTGGAAATCTTATTTATATCACATATGGTAGTAAGGAGCAATGAGCATTTAAAAAGTAAATTAACTAGCATACACAAAAAAGGGTGATGGGCATCTGGAATTGTAAAACCTGTTGAAGTATCTGTGGCTGAGGAAGTCACAGGCCCTAGTAGCAAAGCCACAACTGCTGTTTTGTTAAATGGACATGAGATGTCCATCAAACTGCCTTCTAAATAATTATATTTATCCCTGCAGACTAGTATTGTCAACAACTTTGTTCAGAGAAGATTCCTTTTGCAGTGGGCAGTGGTAACTAATGAGAATCATAAGTGGTCAAAGTACTAAGAATATGGGATTGTTGAATATTCAGCTCTTAATAGGATGGCTATATTACCTCTTCCAAGAATCAGGAAACATTGTGGTAAAGAAGGTGGAAGGGATATAAGAGCCAGAGAACAGGGTAGAGCACTAATAAATGTTACTCCCATGCATGAAATTGCCATGACATTCACATTCAGATTTGATTCACGGCTTGATTACCTGAATAAAAAGACATGCATGAGATTATGTACATCAATATCCTGTCATGGATAGGGAAGGGACACTTGAAACATTACCTCTACTTCAGGATTTATAGGTAGTGTTTGTTGGGTTGGGGGAGAGAGAGAGAGAAAGAGATTTAATGTTGTAGCCACCAGAAAGTTGCCTATATTTCTGTAAATAAGTTCTCACCTTGTATCAACCATTATAAAACTCGTTGGAGCACACGCGTGCACACACACACACACACACACACACACACACACACACACCACAAAAACACTAGGAGAAAGTAGAAGGAGGACTGTTTGGGAATGAAAAGTGATCAAAAGGATCAGAAAAATGAATTCTTTCTTTCCTTTTCCATTTTTTCCTCTCTTCCTTCCTTCTTTCTTTCTTCTTTGTTCATTTCAGTTCTTCTCTCCCACCTTCCCTGTCTTGCTTCTGGCTTTTACTTTGCCAATAATCCATAGTCAAGTCACACCAGCCATATATTTTGTCATAAAGGAATACATTTAAAAGTACATATCCTGCTTCTAATTTCTCAGGAAATTAAGTTCTCTCTTAAGTTCTCTGCTATGAACTCTTTAATAAATATGTAGAGTGTCATTAAAAAGACTCGGTATAGGGAGTATGTCCTATACCCTAAAAGCTACTCTTCTAGTAAGGGACACTTAGAGCTAAGCTTGTAATATTCTGTGGACTCAGAATATTGGATAAAAACTGGACATCTGAGTCAAATGACACATTATAATATTTAGAACTGTAGTTACTAAGAAAAAGCATAGTGCTGTAAGAAATTCTCAATACCTTCAAAAATAATCTTGTTATCTAGAGTTATGCTCACTTAAGTAAGTGTACATTTTACTCCACAATATAGCATCATATAATATCAGTCACAGAGTTAGGCAAAGTACACATTAGAACACACTCTTTCAATATATTAGAGAAAAAATATCTGTATCACATAGATGAAAACTGTAAGATATTTTTTCAGTGTTGACAAGAAGAAAAAAGTGGCACCTGCTTCATTTGGTTGCATGGCAGTTATCTAGCACCTTTCTCAGAGAGACCAGAGGTGAGATTCAGGTATCATTTAATTAATCCTTAAAAATAGCTCTAAGGATAAAGACAGAATGCATGTTCCTAACTGTAAAGGCAGAATTTATACTTGGCATGCTATCAAAATTCTGCACAATAATCCAATTACCCCATTCAGACCTGTTTAAAGAAATCTGTTTTTGGCATGGTCAAGGAGTGTGATTACTCTAAGTTTCTACTTGATAATTACTGTGCTGTATGAGACAACTTTTAAGGAATAAGAAGAAAAATTGTTTCTACACTATAATAAGGCTGGGTAGAGCTTGAACTTTCTTTTGATGATTCAGAAAGTACTTTGTGAAAACCTAGTGTCTCAGGGCCCATATGATGAATATCACTGCTCACTGTGTAGTGATTGTAGAGAGGATACAATACATGGGAACTTGTTGGTGACAGAAGGCCAGATAAATAAGCTTTATATATACAATGAAATATGGTCACTGAGACATTATATGTGTACTGTCCCCTATTTTGTAAGAAGCTGCATTCTTTGGGATTTTTTTGTTCTAAAGTAGATAGTAAATAGCAATTTAGAAATTCCTAGAGGTTAAAGAACAACAAGAAAAACTATAAAGAAAAATGTGTGCTTGTAAGCAGAGTTCCCAGTAATCTGTTTAAGTTGTGAGCAGACAGCCATGCTATATCAGCAGCAAACTGTGAAGACTGAGCCAACATATAGAGTGATCACTGCTGTAATCCAATAAAATTTTCAACGAAGTTGTCATCCAATGCATATTAACTGACTAACATAAATACTACCATACTGCATAAAACCTGGATGTTTGTAAAAATTCTTACATATATTCACACTATAGTATAAGTCACATTAAGCAAGAGCTCAAACATAAATATTATTCTACCCTGAAGCTCTAGGATCTCTAAGCCCATAAGGAACAGACAAACTGATCAAGAGACTTTGAATATAACAGGTCAAATATACATACAATAATTGAGTATGGGTGGTAAAGAATAGAAAGAAAGTTATTTCTCTGAAGGAAGTGATAAATGACACTATTCTGTGTGTGTGTGTGTGTGTGTGTGTGTCTGAATCAGAGACACACAACAGACAAACTGATCAAGAGACTTTGAATATAACAGGTCAAATATACATACAATAATTGAGTATGGGTGGTGAAGAATAGAAAGAAAGTTATTTCTCTGAAGGAAGTGATAAATGACACTATTCTGTGTGTGTGTGTGTGTGTGTGTGTGTGTGTGTGTCTGAATCAGAGGGCACTGTTTGTCCCTGTGGAAGACCAAGTGTGACTTTGGGAATTATCCTGGATTGCTTCTACCTCCTTTTTACTTCCCTTTGGGATTTTCCAGCCTCCACCCACTAAGGCCAAAGTGCAGGGGCTGCCATTTCATTTTTTTTATAATACATTTTTTATTATTATTTCAGCTCATACAAACTTAATGGGTACACCAGTTCCCTCCCTCCCTCCTCCTCCCCCCGAACCCCCTGCTCCTCCTCCCCACCCCCCTCCCTTCCCATCCCCCAGTACCTCCCGCCCCAATTCCCAGAGAGTCCTTTCTTGTGCATGTCTGATTTTCCTCTGGGCCCTCCTCTCCGATGACGTACAAGGACCCAGTGGCCTTTCCCTAAACCCTTTCCCGTGTTCCCCTTAGGTATAGGAACACTGCTGTGTCTGCCAATCCCTTGCCTCCAAACATCTTGGTGCCTTTAGCAGATGCTTGACTTTGTGGGGTCAATAGTGTGTTGGACAATGCGCAGGGCATGTAAAGTCCAATTATGATTGCTTCAGCCCTAATTTGTATGGAGTATCTTACATATCATTGCTCCTCCCATCCTTTTGCTCTTACACTCTTACCGCCCCCTCTTCCGCAAATTTCCCTGAGCTTCAGGATGGGGAGAGATTAAGCTGGCCTAGTTCTAGGTGGTTGATATAGAGTCTCTGAAGTTCTGGATTGTGGTTTGTTGGTTTTCTTTTGCAGTTTTGCTGCTCCTGAAATGCCCTGGGGCTGCCATTTCTGCCTGGTGTTTTCTTATGTGGGACCTAGGATTTGCACTGAAGTCCTTCTGGTTGAGAATCATAACCCTGAGCCAACTCTCCATCCCCCATGACCCTATTCTTAATGGAAAAAGTGAACTGTATAAGGCAAAGGAAAGGATGCAGTCTATGCAAACAGATTACATAAGCAAAAACATTAAGATATGTGTACAAGGAAAATGTAAGCAACTCATCATTGAGTGAGTGTACAATGAGTCAGGAATAAGGCTGGAGAATGAGAGAATGGCCAGATCAAAAAGAGACTTAAGAACAGAATGCTAGCAATAGTATCATTATTTTAGTTTTACAAAGTTAGCTCTGCTTTCTTCATGAACATTTTATAATGACCTCATTTAATTGTTACGTTCACTACACAATCTAGTAGCTCTCCAGTCTCATATTGTAGCCCATAGCATATGAAGTTGGCATAAAAACACCTATGGTTCCCTGACATATTCCAATACCAATTTCCCTTGTACTTCAGTTGGTAACAGAGAAAATTCCCATCTTAACTCATATCCCTTCTGTAAATCTCAGATTTATGTCCAATAATGAGGATATATCATGTACTATGGTATCTAATATTCTAAATTCTAATATTTTAAATTGTTCTCAAAACTAGAAGTTTTTTATCATTATTTCAGCTCATACAAACGTAATAGGTACACCAGTTCCCTCCCCCTCCCCCTCCCCCTCCCCCTCCCCCTCCCCCTCCCCCTCCCCCTCCCCCTCCCCCTCCCCCTCCCCCTCCCCCTCCCCCTCCCCCTCCCCCTCCCCCTCCCCCTCCCCCTCCCACCACCTTTCCCTTCCCATCCCCCAATGGCTCCCCCCCAATTCCCACAGAGTCCTTTCTTTTTAAAATTTATTATTATTATTGTTATTATTTATTCAACTGTGCGCATGTGCATGTGTATGTGTGTGCGCTTTTGTGTGTCTATGTGTATGTGTGTGTATGTGTAGAACCATGGACGAACTCGCGAACCACCATGAATGCCTCCACCTCCTTCTGCCCCGGGATTCACAGGCTCCGCATTATCAGGACCAGAAGCGCAGGCCGCCCCCACTTCCGCCTGGTGTCTATACATGGGATCTGGGATCTGAACTCAGGACATTCCGCCTACAAGGCGGAGGATTAACCCCTGAGCCACCTCTCCAGCCCCAAGAGAGTCCTTTCTTGTGCATGCCTGACTCTCCTCTGGTCGCTCCTCTCCGATGACGTACAAGGACAAAGTGGCATTTCCCTGAATCCTTTCCCGTGTTCCCCTTAAGCATAGGAACACTACTGTGGCTGTGAATCCCTTGCCTCCAAGGATCTTGGTGCCTTTAGCAGATGCTAGACTTTGTGAGGTCAATAGTGTGTTGGACATTGCGAAGGGCATGCAAAGTCCAATTATGATTACTTCGGCCCTAACTTGTGCGGAGTATCTTGCAAATCATTGCTCCTCCCATCCTTTTGCTCTTACACTCTTACTGCCTCCTCTTCCGCAAATGTCCCTGAGCTTCAGGATGGGGAGAGATTAGTCTGGCCTACTTCTAGGTGGTTGATATAGAGTCCCTGAAGTTCTAGATTGTGGTTTGTTGATTTTCTTTTGCAGTTTTGCTGCTCCTGCAATGCCCTTCACTCCATCCTGCTGGGCACTGTATGTCACCCCCTGGCCAGAAACAAAAAGCTGTTAAACTGGAGTCTTATTATAAGAGCACATTCAAGGGTAGAGGTAAATAAAAGTAGGAAACCTCAGAGAGGAAGGGGTCAATCACCCATTTGCAAAATGGTTACTTTTTATCTGCCAGACTATATGCCCTCCTCTTCTGGTGAGATCATACCCCCTTAGTTGTAAATGATCAGGAACAAACATCTGTGAACTTAACCAGGTGTCACATTACTTACTTGCAGTCCTTGATGGAGGCCTATTTTCTCATGGTCACTTCTCTCCTTGTTTCTGGTGTGGCCCTCCAACCCAATCCCTCCTGTTCATAATCCTTGCAATTAATGTAGGTAATACATAGATTTACCTATGAGTGTCTCATGGTGGGCTGGGTGGGTTTGGTACTAGGAGCCACCTATTAGGGGGTACATATGGTGCTAAATTTTCTGGGTTTGGGATACTTCACTTAATATAATTGTTTCTAATGACATCCATTTCCCGGCAAATTCCAGTAATTCATCATTTTTGATGGCTGAGTAGTACCCCATTGTATAGATGTACAACAGTTTCCTTATCCACTCATCAACTGTTGGACATTTGAGTTGATTCCATGACTTTGCTATTGTAAACAGTGCTGCTATGAACATGGTCATGCTTGGCTATCGAGGGGAACCTCTGCTGCATGGGGGGTTATTCCCAAAAGTGGAATAGCAGGGTCATATGGCATTTCAATCTTTAATTTCTTTAAGAATCTCCAGAGAGCTCGCCAGAGTGGCTGTATGAGCCTGCATTCCCACCAGTAATGTAGGAGAGTTCCCCTCTCTCCACATCCTCTCCAGCATTTGTTGTTGTTTGTATTGTGGATTTTTGCCATCCTGATCTGGGGTAAGATGATATATCAGGGAAGTTTTGATTTGCATTTCCCTGAAGGCTAAAGAAGTGGACCATTTTTGAAGATATTTGTTAGACATTTTAATTTCATGCCTGGTAAAATTTCTTTTAAGTTCCAGGGCCAATTTTTTAATTGGGCCACTGGTTTCCTTGGTGTTTAGTTTTCTAAGATCTTTGTGCACTATGGACAGTGGAGCTCTATCAGATATGTGGTTAGTGAAGATTTTCTCCCATTCTGTGGGTTGCCTTTGAGCTCGTGTTACAATCTCTTTATCTGAACAGAAGCTCTTTAATTTCACAAGATCCCATCTCTTGAGATTTGGTAGCAGTGACTGTGCCATTGGATGTCTGTTTAGGAACTGTTGGCCTAGCCCAATCAGCTCGAGGGAGTTCCCTATCCTTTCAACTATGGTTTTTATAGTCTCTGGCCTTATATCAAGGTCCTTGATCCATTTGGAATTAAGTCTTGTAAATGGTGACAAGTACGGGTCCAGCTTTAATCTTTTGAATGTAGAGATCCAGTTTTGCAAGCACCACTTGTTGAAGATGCTGCTCTTTTCCTATTGGATTCTTTGGGCCCCATTGTCAAAGACCAAATGGCTGTAATTTTGTGGGCTTATATCTGGGTCTTCAATCTTTATCCATTGATCTGTGTGTCTTTTTTGGAGCCAGTACCAGGCTGTTTTTATAACTATGGATTTGATATGGTAATACTTCCAGCATTGTTTTTGTTACTCAGGATTGTCTTTGCTATCCTGGATCTTTTGTGCCTCCATATGAATTTTGAGATTGTTTGGTCAACTTTTTCAAGAAGTGCTTTGGGATTTTAATTGGTATAGCATTGAATTTGTATATTGCCTTTGGTAGGATGGTCATTTTTACGATGTTCATTCTGCCAATCCAGGAACAAGGTAGGTCTTTCCACCTTCTGGTGTCTTCCGCTATTTCTTTCTTTAGCGTTTTAAACTTTTCATTGTAAAGGTCTTTTACCTCCTTGGTTAGGTTTTATACCAAGGTATTTCATTTTTTTAGGGGCTACAGAAAATGGGATTGTTTCTCTCAAGGATTTTTCACTTCTTCCATTCTGGGCATATAGGAAGGCCTATGATTTTTGCACATTTATTTTGTATCCTGCCACCCTGCTGAACTTCTCAATTAGATCCAGGAGCTTCCTGGGAGACTTTTTGGGATTGCTCAATATAAGATCATGTCTTCTGCAAATAGGGTTAACTTGACTTCTTCCTTGCTGATTTGAATCCCTCCTATGTCCCTTTCTTGTCTTATGGCTTCAGCTAAGACTTCAAGTACATTATTGAACAGAAGTGGTGAGAGTGACAGCCTTGTCTAGTTCCTGATCGAAGTGGGAATGCTTCCAATTGTTCCCCATTGATCACAATCCTTACTGTGGGCTTGTTGTATACAGCTTTTATTATATTGATAAAGGTTCCTTCCATTCCTACTGTTTCTAGCGTTTTGATCATAAAAGGCTGTTGGATCTTGTCAAAAGCTTTTTCTGCATCTATGGGGAGTATCATGTGGTCTTGGACTTTGGACTGGTTTACATGATGAATTACATTTATTGGTTTGCGTATGTTGAACCAACCTTGTGTGCCGGGGATGAAGCCTACTTTGTCCCCATGAATGATCTTTTTAATATGTTTTTGAATCCGGTTTGTTAAGACTTTGTTGAGAATCTTTGAGTCTGTGTTCATCAGAGAGATCGGACTATAGATATTTTATTAAGTGAATCTTTCTTAGGTTTTGGGATTAAAACGACATTAGCTTCATAGAAGGAATTTGGTAGTTTCCTTCCTTTGATATTTGGTGGAACAGTTTAAGGAGTATTGGTTTTATTAACTCCTTAAATGTCTGGTAGGCTCTATGCTGAATCCATCTGGTCCAGGATATTTTTGGGTGGGAAGATTCGAGATTACTTCCTCAATTTCCTTATATGTTATAGGACTATTTAAATAATTCACAACTTCCTGATTCGATTTAGGTAAGTTGTGTTTACTTAGAAATTCATCCATCTCTTTATATTGTCAAACTTCACAGAGTATAAGTTTTTGAAATATGATGTTATAATACTCTGGATTTCTTGGGTATCAGTAGTGATAACTCCATGTTCATTTTTAATTTTGTTAATTTGGGTTTTCTCTCCCTTGCTTTTGGCTAATTGAGCTAGGGGTGTACCAATCTTATTGATTTTTTCAAAGAACCAGTTTTTTTACTGGTTGATTTTTTCTATCATTTTCTTTATCTCGATTTCAGATATTTCTCCCCTTATTTTGCTAATCTTCTCTTTTCTATTACTTTTAGGATCAGATTGCTCTAGTTTCTCTAAAGCTTTAAGCTGCATTGTTAAGTTGTTTATTTCTGATGTTTCCATTTTTTTGATGTAGGCATTATGAGCTATGAAACTTACCTCTTAGAACAGCTTTCATTGTGTCCCATAGATTTTGGTAATTGTATTTTCATTATCATTCGCTTTCATAAAATCTTGTATTTCCTTTTTAATTTCTTCCTGAATCCATTTCTCATTCAGCATCATATTGTTAAGTTTCCAGGAGTTAGTGTATTTTCTCTTGTTTGTTCTGCTGTGAATGTTCAGCTTTAGGCCATGGTGGTCTGACAGGGCACAGGTTGGATATTCAACTTTTTTGTATATGTGTAGATTCATTTTGTGGCCCAGTATGTGATCTATTTTGGAGAAAGTTCCGTGTGCTGCTGAGAAAAATGTGTATTCTTTGGTGTGTGGGTGAAAAGTTCAATAAAGATCAGTAAGGTCCATTTCTTTAAGGGTTTGATTAAGGTCCAATGTGTCTCTGTTAAACTTTTGACCTGTTGATCTATCCCATGTTGAGAGCGCAGTGTTGAAGTCCCCAAAAATTATTGTTTCTGGTTGATTTCTTGCTTTAGATGCTGAAGGGTTTTCTTAATGAATGTGGAGGGGCCCATATTGGGTGCATATATGTTCAGTATTGTGAAGTCGTCCTGGTGAATTGTGCAGTGACTAAAATGTAGTATCCATCTGTGTCTCTTATAATTTTCTTTGGTTTGAAGTCCACTTTGTCTGATATCATAATGGCTACCCCTGCCTGTTTTTTGCTTCCATTAGCTTGTAGAATTGTTGACCAGCGTTTTATTTTTAGGGCATGCCTATCTTTTGTGGTGAGATGGGTTTCCTGCAGGCAGCAGATTGATGGATTGTGATTTTTAATCCAAATTTGTAATCTATGTCTCTTGATTGGTGAGTTAATTCCATTAACATTTAGTGTTATAATGGAGAAACTATTTTCAATTCCAGACATTTATTATGATTAGTAGTTTTTATAAGTATATTCCTTCGCTTTTAATGGTGTTATACTTGCCTTCTGTTCTCTCAGATATGCCTGTTTTTTTCTTCAAGCTTGAGTATCATTTCTAGCATTTTTGAAGGCCTGTTATGGTGGACATGTATCACTTCAAGTTGTCTTTGTGCTGGAAGATTTTTCTTTCTCCCTCGATCATGACGGATAGTTTTGCAGGGTAAATCAGCCTGGGTTGACATTTTTGTTCATTCAATACTCGAAGTATGTCTCTCCAAGCTCTTCTTGCTTTTACTGTTTCGACTGAGAAGTCATTTGTTATTTTAATTGGTTTACCTTTAAAAGTGACTTGTTTTTTCTTCCTTGAATCTCTCAGCACCAGTTCTTTATCTTGAATGTGGAGTGTTTTACCTATTATTTGCCGCGGCATGCTCCTATGTCGGTCGTATCTGTTTGGGTTGCGGAATGCCTCTTGTATATGGATGGGCCTCTCTTTTTTTAGATGAGGAAAGTTTTCCTTAATGATCGTTTGAAAAATTTCCTCAGGTGGGGTATTTTGAGATTCTTGCTCTGGTATTCCATGAATACGCATGTTAGGCTTCTTCAGGGTGTCCCATATCTCCTGGATATTTCTCTCAAGTATCTTTTTGGCTTTAACAACCACTTCCATTGAGCTGGTTAATACTCCCACTTTATCTTCAAGGTCTGAAATTCTGTTTTCTGCTACCTTAGTTCTGTTGATAAGACTCTCAGGGATGGGGTAGGAGGGCCACACCAGAAACAAGGAGAGAAGGGACCATTTTACAGCAGGGAAAATAGGCCTCCACCAAGGACCCAAATAAGTAATGAGACATCTGATTAAGTTCACAGACTTTTGTTCCTGATCATTTACTACTGAGGGAGTGTGATCTCACCAGAAGAAGAGGGCATATAGTCTGGCAGATAAAAAGTAACCATTTTGCAAATGGGTGATAGACCCCTCCCTCATTGTGGTTTCCCACTTTTATTACATCTACCTTTGAATGTGTTTTTATCCCAAGACTCTAACAGCTTTTTGTCTCTGGCCAGGGGATAACATACAATGCCTACCAGGATGGAGTGAAGGGCATTGCAGGAGCAGCAAAACTGCAAAAGAAAATCAACAAACCACAATCCAGAACTTCAGAGACTCTATATCAACCACCTAGAACTAGGCCAACTTAGTCTCTCTCCATCCTGAAGCTCAGGGAAATTTGCAGAAGAGGGGGCGGTAAGAGTGTAAGAGCAAAAGGATGGGAGGAGCAATGATATGTAAGATACTCTATACTAGTTAGGGCTGAAGCAATCATAATTGGACTTTGCATGCCCTGCGCATTGTCCAACACACTGTTGACCTCACAAAGTCTAGCATCTGCTAAAGGCACCAAGATCCTTGGAGGCAAAGGATTGGCAGCCACAGCAGTGTTCCTATACCTAAGGGGAACACGGGAAAGAGTTCAGGGAAAGGCCACTGGGTCCTTGTATGTTATCGGAGAGGAGGGCCCAGAGGAAAATCAGACATGCACAAGAAAGGACTCTCTGGGAATTGGGGCGGGAGGCACTGGAGGATGGGGAGGGAGAGAGGTGGGGAGAGTGAGCAGGGAGTACGGGGGGAGGAGGAGGGAGGGAGGGAATTGGTGTACCGAATAAGTTTGTATGACCTGAAATAAAAAAAAAAAGACTCTCTGTGGAGTTCTGGGTTGAAGATAACTTGTCTTTTATCTCAGTTTTAAACTCTGCTTGAGTCTGTTTTAACTGCTCTATGCCAGTTTTTATTTCTTGCACTGTTTTTCTCAACTCCTCCAAGTGTCTGTTGTGTTCCTCTTTAAAGAGATTGACGATTATTTATTTCCTCCCGGATTTCCTCTTTCATAGTATTGAACATAATAATGATCATATTTTGAAAATCATTATCCCGGGTCAGACTTTCTTGGCCATTTTCTGTGGGTTTGTTCTGGTTGGAGTCTAACATTATGGGATTAATTCCTTCAGTGGGAGATTTGTTTACTTGAGTGTTGTTTCTCATGGATTTGCACTTTAACTTTGGCATTGTCGTTTTAACTCTTAAGATCTTCTTTCAATTTCCTGCGTTTTTCACTAAACTGAATTATTTTGCCTGGGGTTCTGGGGGTGGGCAGGGACGGAGCTTACCTAGGTCGAGGTGAGTCCAGGCTGGACCACGAGCATCCCTGGCATCGGAGTGGGGGAAGGGTGAATGGGGCGTCGGCGGGGCCCTATTTAACCTGGGGGAGCTGGGGCGGGTCCAGGCGCAGAGGGGGTGTCCTCCTCCCAGGCTCTGAGCAGAGGCTCCGGCTGGATGTTGGGAGGAGCTGAGTCCCTTGGGCTGCCTGAGATTCTGGGGGTGGGTGAGGGCGGAGCTTACCTAGGTCACGCAGTGATGCCCGGCTGGACCGCCCGAGTGTCCTGGGCGGGGGAGTAGGGGAAAGGCAAACTAGAAGTTTTTGAAGGGGTGTGATCACATTTCTGGGAAGCGTATTTTCTACCACAGAAGAATCCTAGAATAGAACATAATAGAAGATATCCATGTTAATATTTTAGGAAACAAAATTCACAGTTATGATGATTACCATTTGGTACAATAGTGGCACTTAGTAAGTTCATGCATATTACACTTGCTAGACTGACAAATACCACTTTGTTTAATCCTATTAAGTGGTGCTATGATTTGAAAGTGACATGTTCCCCCTATGCTCATGAGTTTGAACACTTGGTATTCAGCTAGAAAACTCAAGAATACATTTTTTTATCTGATTTTTTATTACCCAACTGAACTGCACTTTATAAGAGTATGATTATAATGCCTTCATTTTTCACTATTCCAATGTATTTAGGGCCTTTTTAAAGGTGTCTATTCCAAAGGTATTTCATTTTTCTCAAAGCCACAAAACTTTAACTTTAGGAAATGATTTCTATCCAGTTCTTTAAGAGTTAAAAATAGCCCATTTGAATGAATACATTCAACTATGGATTATCTTAACTTCAAAATTTCCCAATAATATTTTCTTTTATTCTTATTTCAGAGAAAGCAGTATAATCCTTTGCTGATATTAATGACAAAATATCCTCTCAGCTCACCTCTCCACCCCCAATATCTGAGTTTGTCAGGTCAGCCCATTTTCTCATTACACATTCTGTCTTTCTTCTTTATACTCAGGCTTCTTTGGCCTGAAAATGTACTTGGATATCTCTTTAAAACAGTACAAGATTCAGGAGAGCACCTAGGAAAAGTGACAATCAAAAGATACTAAGAATATAATATCTCTTGAAAAAAATTCTTTCCATGAACAAAACCAAATCTTTTTTGACATATTAGTTCTGTCTCTTTCTATCCAATTTAATTTCACTTCTCAAGTTGTTCTGATCCTGTTTCTTTCCTCACATTTCTACCAATATTGCTCTGCATAGATTACCAATAAAGAGCATCCTCATCACCAAATATAATGTCATTACCAGGTGTAATTCTTTAAACTTCAGACCATATTTGACAACACTTTTCCTGGATATCACACTAGAGTCTTCTTCACTGATTTCTTTCAAAGTTACTATGGTGAAGCAAAACAACAAATATACCAAAGCTCCTGATCTCAAAAGCTATATTTAACCCTTTGTTCCTCCCGCCCCACCCGCTTGTCCGCCCAACAAAGGACTCAGGACCCCTTCTCCATCGGTCCTCCATCCCAGGTGAATTACCCAGCCCCCAGGTCGCCCCTTGAATCAGCTCCTCCCACCAGCCAGCCCGGGCAACACTCAGGCTGCCTCCAGTTTGCCTGGCCCATGCCCCGGGTCCCAGCCCTTTTGTTCTGCCCGACCAACCAGGACAGGACTCGTTCCAGGGTCCTCCATCCCAGGTGAGTTACCCAGCCCCCAACTCGACCCTTGTCTTAGCTCCTCCCACCAGCCAGTCCGGGCAACACCCAGGCTGCCTCCAGTTTGCCCCAGCCCCTTTTTTCTTCCTGCCTGCCTGCCCAACCAACCAGGACAGGACTTGCTCTGGGTTTTCCATCCCTGGAGCTTGGTTTGGCCACTAAGCCAAGTCCCAGGTCCCAGATGAAGTTTCTGCCATCACCATCAGCCCCTCTACCCCTTCGACACACCGCGGATCCTTGCTCATGGTCCACGGAGGAAACACTGCTACTCAGAATTTAACAGAATCCAAAGAAAACCCAAGGAAAGCACTAAGGGACAAAGGCCATACATCTAAAGTCCTCTAAAATCATCCTATAACATTGGAGAGATTCTTCACATGCAGCCCAAAGATAAGTAAACCTCTCTTTTTTTAAATCATACAGTTCCTTTTTAGTATTAATTACTGTAGATTAACTTTTCCATACAGCCACCCAAAAATGTATACAACTGCAGGGATTATACCACTCACCCTCACATATCACCAAGATACTAAATAGTAAAAGTGCACTACCATACTAATATTCATCCCCTGTCTACTTAATCTGACTTAACTGATGTACTAACAGCCTAATAGCATCATTTAGGAAATAATACTAACAGACAAATGAACCCAACTACAAGGCAAGCACTAGTAATAACTGCCCAAGAGTAGTAATACCAACTAAATCAGTTCAGTCAAAAACACACAGAAACTGAAAGGTCTTAAGAGACAAAACGACAATGCCCAAGTCAAAGTGCAGATCCATGAGAACTAAAACCTAGGAATCAAATCTCCCTCCGAAAGAATTAACCCCATAATGATGGATTCCAATCAGAACAAATTCACAAATAATAGCAAAGAAAGCCAGACCCAAGATAAAAACTTTCAAAGTATGCTCATTACCCAGATTAATACTATGAAAGAGGAAATCCATGAAGAGTTAAACAACTGCATCAACCACTTTGAACAGGAACACAACAGACAGTTGGAGGAGTTGAGAAAAACAGTTCAAAAACCAGTCTAAACTCAGAGACCACATGATACTTTCCATAAATGCAGAAAAAGCTTTTGACAAGATCTAACAGCCTTTTATGATCAAAACGCTAGAAACAGTAGGAATGGAAGGAACCTTTGTCAATATAATAAAAGCTGTCTACAACAAGCCCACAGCAAGGATTACACTCAATGGGAAAAAACTTAAAGCATGCCTGCTTCGATCAGGAACTAGACAAGGCTATCCACTTTCAGCACTTCTCTTCAATGTTGTACTTGAAGTCTTAGCTGAAGCCATAAGACAAGAAAGAGTGATAAAAGGGATTCAAATCGGCAAGGAAGAAGTCAAGTTATATCTATTTGCAGATGACATGAACATATAATTGAGTGATCCCAAAAACTCTACCAGAAAACCCCTGGAACTAATACAGAAGTTCAGCAGAGTAGCAGGATACAAAGTAAACATACAAAAATCAGGGGCTTCCTATATGCACAGAATGAAAGAAGTGAAAAAGCCCTGAGAGAAGCAATTCCATTTACTATAGCCCCTAAAAAAATGAAATATCTTGGTATAAATCTAAAAAAGGAAGTAAGTAACTTTAAAATGAAAACTTTAAAACCCTAAAGAAAGAAATTACAGGAGACGCTAGCAGGTGGAAAGACTTGCCATGTTTCTGTATTGGCAGAATCAATGTCATTAAAATGACAATCCTACCAAAGGTAATATACAGATTCAATGCTATATCAATTAAAATCCCAAAGCAATTCTTTAAAGAAGTTGACCAAACAATCTCAATGCTCATATGGAGGCACAAAAGACCCAGGATAGCAAAAACAATCCTGAGTAACAAAAAAACTGCTGGAGGTATCACCATACCAAACCTTAGTCTATAGTACAAATTGATAGTTATAAAAACAGCCTGGTACTGGCTCCAAAATAGACACACAGATCAATGGATAAGGGTTGAAGACCCAGATGTAAGCCTACACAATCACAGTCATTTGATCTTTGACAAAGAGGCACAGAAATCCAATGGAAAAAGAACAGCATCTTCAACAAATGGTGCTGGCAAAACTGGATCTCCATATGCAGAAGATTAAAATCTGGACCTGTACTTGTCACCATGTACAAGACTTAATTCCAAATGGATCAAAGACCTCAATATAAAGCCAGAGACTATAAAAACCTTAGTTGAAAGGGTAGGGAACTCCCTCAAGCTGATTGGGCTAGGCCAACAGTTTCTAATCGGAAATACAATAGTGCAGTCAATGCAACCAACACTCAACAGGTGGGATCTTGTGACATTAAAGAGTTTCTGTTCACCCTTTCCCCACTCCACCGCCCCGGGATGCACGCAGTCCAGCTGGGACTCACTGCGACCCAGTTAAGCTCACCCCCAGAACCCCAGGCAGCCCAAAGGAACTAGCTACTCCCACCAGGCCTCTGGAGCCGCCTGGGGCCGGGGAAGCCACCCACTCTGGGCCACGTCCCAGCTCCAAGGTTTCCCAACTCTGCCACCCCAGGATGTGCACAGTCCAGCCGGGACCCATCGTGACCCAGGTAAGCTCCACAACCACCCAACCTCAAAACCCCAGGCCAAATAATTCAGTTCAGTGAAAAACACACAGAAATTGAATGAAGGACTTAAGAGTTAAAATGACGATGCCCAAGACAAAGTGCAAATCCATGAGAAACAACACTCAAGTAAAAAAATCTCCCACTGAAGGAATTAATCCCATAATAATAGACTCCAACCATAATAAAACCATGGAAAATGGCCAAGAAAACCTGACCCAGGATAATGACTTTCAAAATATGAACATTACCATGTTCAGTACTATGAAAGAGGAAATCCGGGAGGAATTAAATAACCACATCAATAGCTTTGAAGAGGAAAACAACAGATACTTGGAGGAGTTGAGAAAAACAGTTCAAGAAACAATAACAGGTAGAACAGTTAAAACAGAGCCAGGCAGAGTTCAAAACTGAGATAAAAGACAAGTTATCTTCAACCCAGAACTCAACAGAGAGTCTTATCAGCAGAACTAAGGAAGCAGAAAACAGAATTCCAGACCTTGAAGACAAAGTGGGAATATTAACCAGCTCAATGGAAGAGGTAGCTAAAGCCAAAAAGATACTTGAGAGAAACATTCAAGAGTTGGGACACCCTGAAGAAGCCTAACATGCATATTCATGGAATACCAGAGCAAGAATCTCAAAATACCACACCTGAGGAAATTTTTCAAGCGATCATCAAAGAAAACTTTCCTCATCTAAAAAAAGAGAGGCCCATCCATATACAAGAGGCATTCCTCACCCCAAACAGATATGACCAAAACAGAAGCTCGCCATGGCAAATAATAGTCAAAACACTCTACATTCAAGATAAAAAACTGGTGCTGAGTGCTTCAAGGGAGAAAAAACAAGTCACTTTTAAAGGTAAACCAATTAAAATAACAAATGACTTCTCAGTCAAAACAGTAAAAGCAAGAAGAGCTTGGAGAGACATACTTCGAGTATTGAATGAGCAAAAATGTCAACCCAAGCTGATATACCCCGCAAAACTATCCATCATGATCAAGGGAGAAAGAAAAATCTTCCAGCACAAAGACAACTTGAAGGGATACATGTCCACCAAAACAGGCCTTCAAAAAATGCTAGAAATGATACTCAAGCATAAAGAAAAAAAAACAGGCATATCTGAGAGAACAGAAGGCAAGTATAACACCTAAATGCAAAGTAATACACTTACAAAAACCACTAAACATAATAAATGCCCGGAATTAAAAATAATTTCTCCATTATAACACTGAATGTTAGTGGAATTAACTCACCGATCAAGAGACAAAGATTACAAACTTGGATTAAAAATCACAATCCATCAATCTGCTGCCTGCAGGAAACCCATTTCACCACAAAAGATAGGCACATCATAAAAATTAAAGGCTGGTCAACAATACAACAAGTTAACGGAAGCAGAAAACAAGCAGGGGCAGCCATTATGCTATCAGACAAAGTGGACTTCAAACCAAAAAAAACCATAAGAGACACAGAGGGATACTACATTTTAGTCACGAGTATAAGACTTCACAATACTGAACATATATGCATCCCATACGCCCACCCACATTCATTAAGCAAACCCTACAACGTGTAAAGCGAGAAATCAATCCCAAAATGATGTTTCTTGGGGATTTACCACCCTCTCAACATGGGATAGATCTACAGGTAAAAAAAATTAACAGAGACACTTTGGAGCTTAATCAAACCCTTACTGAAATGGACCTTACATATCTCTATCGAACTTTTCATCCACGCACCAAAGAATACACATTTTTCTTAACAGCACATGAAACTTTCTCCAAAATAGATCACATATTGGGCCACAAAATGAATCTCCATGTATACAGGAAAGTTGAAATTCTAGCCTGCACCTTATTAGACCCCCACGGCCTAAATCTTGACATCCACACCAAAACAGGCAACAGAAAATACGCTAACTCCTGGAAACTTAACAATATGATGCTGAATGAGAACTGGATTCAGGAAGAAATTAAAAAGGAAATTCAAGATTTCCTGATAGCAAATGATAATGAAAATACAACTTACCAAAATCTGTGGGACACAATGAAAGCTGTACTAAGAGGTGAGTTCATAGCTTGTAATGCCTACATCAAAAAAATGGAAACATCAGAATTAAATAACTTAACAATGCACCTAAAAGCTTTAGAGACACTAGAGCAATCTGATCCCAAAAGCAGTAGAAGGGAGGAGATTAGCAAAATAAGGGGAGAAATATCTGAAATCAAGATTAGGAAAACAATACAGAAAATCAACCAGTCAAAAAGTTGGCTGTTTTAAAAAATCAACAAGATTGATACACCCCTAGTCAAATTAACCAAAAGCAAGAGAGAGAAATTCCTCATTAACAAAATTAGAAATGAAAATGGAGTTATCATTACTGATACACAAGAAATCCAGAGTATTATAACATCATATTTCAAAAACTTATACTCTGTGAAATTTGACAACACAAAAGAGATGGCTGAATTCCTAAGTAAAAAAAACTTACCGAAATTGAATCAGGAAGTTGTGAATTATTTAAATAGTCCTATAACATATGAGGAAATTGAGGAAGTAATCTCAAATCTTCCCACCAAAAAATGTCCTGGACCCGATGGATTCAGCACAGAGTTCACCAAACATTTAAGGAGCTAATAACACCAATACTCCTTAAAATGTTTCAACAAATAGCAAAGGAAGGAAACTACCAAATTCCTTCTAGGTAGCTAATATCGTCTTAATCCCAAAACCTAATAAAGATACACTTAAAAAGGAAAACTATAGGCCAATCTCTCTGATGAACACAGATGCAAAGATTCTCAATAAAGTCTTAGCAAATTGGACTTAAAAACATATCAAAAAGATCATCCATGCGGATCAAGTAGGCTTTATACCTGGCACACAAGGTTGGTTCAACATAAGCAACTCTATAAATGTAATTTACCATATAAACCAGTCCAAAGTTCCAGACCACATGATACTTTCGATAGATGCAGAAAAAGCTTTTGACAGGATCAAACAGCCCTTGATGATGAAAACCCTAGAGAAGGTTGGAATGGAAGGAACCTTTATCAATATACTAAAAGCTGTATACAATAAGCCAACAGCAAAGATTATACTCAACGGGGAAAAACTTGAAGCATTCCTGCTTCAATCAGGAACTAGACAAGGCTGTCCACTGTCACCACTTCTTTTCAATATAGAGCTTGAAGTCTTAGCTGAAGCTATAAGACAAGAAAGGGAGATATAAAAGGGATTCAAATCAGCAAGGAAGAAGTCAAGTTATCTCTATTTGCAGATGACATGATACTATACCTGAGTGATCCCAAAAATTCCACCAGGAAGCTCCTGGAACTAATTGAGAAGTTCAGCATGGTGGCAGGATACAAAATAAATATACAAAATCAGTGGCCTTCCTACATGCCCAGAACGAAAGAAGTGAAAAAGCCCTGAGAGAAACAATCCCATTTACTATAGCCTCTAAAAAAATGAAATACATTGGTATAAACCTAACCAAGGAGGTAAGAGACCTTTACAATGAACACTTTAAAATCCTAAAGAAAGAAATTGCAGAAGACACCAGAAGGTGGAAAGACCTGCCATGTTCCTGGATTGGCAGAATCAACATCGTAAAAATGACCATCCTATCAAAGGCAATACACAAATTCAATGCTGTACCCATTAAAATCCCAAAGCAATTCTTTCAAGAAGTTGACCAAACAATCTCAACGCTCATATGAAGGCACAAAAGACCCAGGATAGCAAAGACAATCATAACAAAAACACTGCTGGAGGTATCACCATATCCAAGCGTAGTCTGTACTACAAATCCATAGTTATAAAAACAGCCTCTACTGGATCCAAAATAGACACACAGCTCAGTGGATAAGGATTGAACACCCAGATATAAGCCCACAAAATTACAGCCATTTGATATTTGACAAAAGGGCCCAAAAAATCCAATGGAAAAAGAACAGTATCTTCAACAAATGGTTCTGGCAAAATTGGATGTCCACATGCAGAAGATTAAAGCTGGACCTGTACTTGTCACCATGTACAAGACTTAATTCCAAGTGGATCAAAGACCTTGTTGGCTAGGCCAACAGTTCCTAAACGGGCATCCAATAGCCCAGTTACTGCTACCAACACTCAACATTTGGGATCTGGTGAAATTAAAGAGCTTGTGTTCAGAAAAAGAGGTTGTAACAAGAGCTTAAAGGCAACCCACAGAATGGGCGAAAATCTTCACTAACCACATATCTGATAGAGCTCTATTGTCCAGAGTGCACAAAGAATATTGAAAACTAAACACTAAGGAAACAAATGACCCAATTAAAAAATGGGCCCTGGAAATTAAAAGAAACGTTAACAGGGATGAAATTAAAATGTTAACAAATATCTAAAAAATGCTCCACATCCTTAGCCATCAGGGAAATGGAAATCAAAACTTCCATGAGATATCATCTCACTCCAGTTAGGATGGCAAAAATCCACAATACAAACAACAACAAATGCTGGAGAGGATGTAGAGAGAGGGGAACTCCCTACATTGCTGGTGGGAATGCATACTCATACAGCCACTCTGGCGAACTGTCTGGAGAGTCTTAAATTAAGATTGAAATGCCATATGACCTTGCTATTCCATTTTTGGGAATAACCCCCCATACAGCAAAAATTCACCTCGATAGCATGACCATGTTCATAGCAGCACTGTTTACAATAGCAAAGTCATGGAATCAACCCAAATGTCCAACAGTTGATGAGTGGGTAAAGAAAATGTGGTACATCTATACAATGGAGTACTACTTAGCCATCAAAAATGATGAATTAATCGAATTTGCCGGTAAATTGAAGGGTTTAGAAACAATTCTATTGAGTGCAGTATCCCAGACACAGAGAATTAAGCGACACCTGTCCTCCCTAATAGGTGGGTCCTAGTACCAAACCTACCCAGCCCACCTAGAAACACTCAAAAATAAATCTCTGTAATACCTACAGTTATTGCAAGGATTATGAACAGGAGGGATGGGGTAGGAGGGCAATACCAGAAACAAGGAGAGAGGGGACCATGTTACAGCAGAGAAAATAGCCTCCATCAAGGACTGCAAGTAAATAATGAGACATCAGGTTAAGTTCACAGACTTTCCTTCCTGATCATTTACAAATGATGGGGTATGATCTTCCCAGAAGGGGAGGGCGTATAGTGTGGCTGATAGAAAGTAACCACTTCGCAGATGGGTGATGGACCCCTCCCTCACCACGGTTTCCTACTTTTATTACATCTAACTTTGAATACACTCTTATAAGGAGACTCTAATTTAACAGGTTTTTATCTCTGGCCAGCGAGTAACATGCAATACCCATCAGGGTGGAGCCAAGGGCATTGCAGGAGCAGCAAAACAGAGAAAAAAAATCAACAAGCCATAATCCAGAACATCAGAGACTCTATATCAATCACCTGGAACTAGGCCAGCCTAATTTCTCTCCATCCTGAAGTTCAGGGAAATTTGCGGAAGAGGGGGCAGTAAGATTGTAAGA
Organism: Typhlomys cinereus; assembly: GCA_023101885.1. NCBI lineage: Eukaryota > Metazoa > Chordata > Mammalia > Rodentia > Platacanthomyidae > Typhlomys > Typhlomys cinereus. The sequence goes on along the minus strand of JALPQD010000041.1, from coordinate 7,122,565 downwards.
GCACAAGGATGGTAGGAGTAATGATATGCAAGATTCTCCACACAAGTTAGGGCAGAAGCAATCATATTTGGACTTTGCATGTCCTGTGCAATGTCCAACACACTATTGACTTCACAAAGTCTAGCATTTGCTAAAGGTACTAAGATCCTTGGAGGCAAGGGATTGACAGCCACAGTAGTGTTCCTATGCTTAATGGGAACACAGGAAAGGTTTCTGGGAAATGCCACTGGGTCCTTCTACCTCATCAGAGAGAAGACCCCGAGGAGAGTTTGGCATGCACATTAAAGGATGCTCCAGGCATGGGAGGGGTAGACACTGGGGGATGGGGAGGGAAAGGGAACTGTAACGGGGCACAGGGGGATAGGAGCTTGGATGGAGGGGGGATCACTGTATCTGTTAAGTTTGTATGAGTGGAAATAAAAAATAATAGCTTCTGTTCAGATAAAGAGATTGTAAGGAGCATAAAGGCAACCCACAGAATGGGAGAAAATCTTCACTAACCACATATCTGATAGAGCCCTACTATACAGAGTGCACAAAGAACTTAGAAAACTAAACACCAAAGAAACAAATGGGCCAATTAAAAAATAGGCCTTGGAGCTTAAAAGAAACTTTACCAAGGATGAAATTAAAATGTCTAAGAAATATCTTTTTTTTTTAATTTTAGCAATTTATTATTTGCAATTGTGTACTCAATTATCAATCTAGAAAACTGAGGAATAGACAATCCAATATCAATAGAAGAAAACAAATTCATACATAATTTTTTTCACATTTTGCAGAGGGAATTTATTCTTTTTTTTTTACATTTTTTATTATTATTTCCGCTCATACAAACTTGGTAGGTACACTGGTTCTCTCCCTCCCTCCTCCTACCCCCGACCCCCCTGCTCCCCTTCCCCTCACCCCTGCCTCCCCATACCCCAGTGCCAACCCCTCCCATGCCTGGAGCATCCTTTAATGTGCATGCCATACCCTCCTCTGGGCCCTCCTCTTCGATGACGTACAAGGACCCAGTGGCATTTCCATGAACCCTTTCCTGTGTTCCCCTTAAGCATAGGAACACTACTGTGCCTTTCAATCCCTTGCCTCCAAGGATCTTGGTGCCTTTAGCAAATGCTAAACTTTGTGGGGTCAATAGTGTGTTGGACATTGCGTGTGGCATGCAAAGTCCAATTATGATTGCTTCGGCCCTAACTTGTGTGGAGTATCTTGCATATCATTACTCCTCTAATCCTGTGTTCTTACAATCTTACCACCCCCTCTTCCGCAAATTTCCCTGAACTTCAGGATAGGGAGAGATTAGGCTGGCCTAATTCTAGTTGGTCGATATAGAGTCTCTGATGTTCTGGATTATGGTTTGTTGATTTTCTTTTGTGGTTTTGCTGCTCCTGCAATGCCCTTCACTACATTCTGATGGGTATTGGATGTCACCCCCTGGCCAGAGATACAAAGCTGTTAAACTGGACTCTTGTTATAAGAGTACATTCAAAGGTAGATGCAATGAAAGTATGAAACCACATTGACGGAGGGGTCAATCACCCATTTGCAAAATGGTTACTCTTTATCTGCCAGACTATATGCCCTCCTCTTCTGGTGAGATCATACCCCCTCAGTTGTAAATGATCAGGAATGAACGTCGGTGAACTTAACCAGGTGTCTCATTACTTACTTGTAGTCCTTGATGGAGGCTATTTTCTCTGCTGTAACATGGTCCCCTCTCTCCTTGTTTCTGGTGTGGCCCTCCTACCTCATCTCTCCTGTTTATAATCCTTTCAATAACTGTAGGTATTACATAGATTTATCTTTGAGTGTCTCTAGGTGGGCTGGGTGGGTTTGGTACTAGGAGCCACCTATTAGGGAGTACATACAACGCTTAATTTTCTGGGTCTGGGATACTTCACTTAATATAATTGTTTCTAATGACATCCATTTCCCAGCAAATTCCAGTAATTCATCATTTTTGATGCCTGAGTAGTACTCCATTGTATAGATGTACCACATTTTCCTTGTCCAATTGTCAACTGTTGGACATTTGGGTTGTTTCCATGACTTTGCTATTGTGAACAGTGCTGCTATGACCATGGTCATTCTTCTGCGATCAAGTCTAACAAATATCTTAAAAAATGCTCCACATCCTTAGCCATCAGGGAAATGGAAATCAAAACTTCTCTGAGATATCATCTCACCCTGGTCAGGATGGCAAAAATCCACAATACAAACAACAACAAATGCTGGAGAGGATGTGGAGAGAGGGGAACTCTCCTACATTGCTGGTGTTAATGCAGGCTCATACAACCACTCTGGCAAGCCATCTTGGTGATTCTTAAAGAAGTTAAAGTTTGAAATGCCATATGACCCTGCTATACCACTTTTGGGAATAACCCCCCATACAGTAAAAATTCACCTCAATAGCACAAGCATGACCATGTTCATAGCAGCACTGTTTACAATAGCAAAGTCATTGAATCAACCCAAATGTTCAACAGTTGACAAGTGAATAAGGAAAATGTGGTACATTTATACAATGGAATACTACTCAGCCATCAAAAATGATGAATTAATGCAATTTGCCAGGAAATGGATGGAATTAGAAACAATTACATTGAGTGAAGTATCCCAGACACAGAAAATTAAGCGCCATATGTACTCCCTAATAGGTGGATCCTAGTACCAAACCCAATTAGAGACACACCCAAAGATAAATCTTTGTAATACCTACAGTAATTGCAAAGATTATACACAGGAGAGAAGAAGAAGGAGGGTCCCGCTAGAAACAAGGAGAGAAGAGATAATGCTACAGGTGAGATAATAAGCCACCATCAAGGACTGCAAATAAGGAATGAGTCACCTGGTTAAGCTCACAGATAGTCCTTCCTGGTCACTTGCAACTAATGGGGTATGAACTTACCAGAAAGGGAGGGCATACAGTCTGGCAGATAGAAGGTAACCATTTTGCAATGGGAGACTGACCACCCCTCACTGCAGTCTCCTATTCTTATTCCATCTACCTTTGAATCTATCCTTATAATAAGACTCTATTTTAACAGCTTTTTATCTCTGGTCAGGGGGTGACATCCAATACCCATCAGGATGGAGCCAAAGGCATTGCAGGAGCAGCAAAACGGAAAAAGAAAATAAACAACCATAATTCAGAACATCAGAGACTCTATATCAACCACCTAGAATCAGGCCAGCCTAATCTCTCCCTATCCTGAAGCTCAGGGATATTTGCAGAGGAGGGGTCGGTAAGATTGTATGAGCACAAGGATGGGAGGAGTAATGATATTCAAGATACTCCATACAAGTTAGGGCTAAAGCAATTATAATAGGACTGTGCATGATCTGCGCAATGACCAATATATCATTGACCCCTCAAAGTCTAGCATGGACTGAAGGCACTAGGATCCTTAGAAGCAAGGGATTAACAGTCACAATAATGTTCCTATACTTAAGGGGAACACAAGAAAGAATTCTAGGAATTGCCACTGATTCCTTACACCTCATCAGAGAGGATGACCCAGAAGAAAATTTGATATACACATTAAAGTATGCTTCAGAGATGGGGGGAGGGTGCACTGGGGGAAAGGGAGGAGGGGGGAAAGAAAGGAAAAAAGGGGGAGGGAGCAGGGAGGTACAGGAAGAAGTGGAGGGAGGGAGGGGACAGGGTTACCTATTACGTTTGTATGAGCAGAAAAATAAATTTAAAAAAATAAGAGAAAAAAAAGTTCTTCTTCAGTGATCCTCTGGCATCTGTGCTACTATAGGTTGCTGCCTATGCATCTTGACACCTTCCTATGCAGTGGCCATTCTGACTTTCATCAAGCCATAATTTGACATACCTTTTAGCACTATGTCTAACATTACATTGACTGCCCAGAATTACACAAACAATTTAATCTTCAATGCAACAATGATTTTGGAAAACCTGACTAGTTTAAAATACAATAAAAATATAAAATATATGTCTAAAGATGGGGAACTATAATGTTTGTACTGCTTAATATGTGATCAATTTTTCCTGTGATATTTTTAATAAAGGAAATAAATATTTCATATTATTATACATTTCTCCCTGAGGAAATATGTAATTTAATTATAATAAAATATTATACTTTCCTATAAAAAGTTATATTTACTAGTACATATCCACTTACTAAATCACTTTGATGCTGTTTATTAATATCTTTGTTTTTTAGTTGTGCTCCTTTCTATTTCCTAGATGTACAAATTTCACAACGTATTTTTTTTCAAAATAAGCTCTTGTTCTCAGTGATGCTGTCATGGTTTGAAATGTGTCTCCCACATTCTCATGTTTTTGGCAAGGTCATGTCCCCTCGAATGGTGAAGCCTTGCTGGAGGAAGGCAGTTACAAGGGGTGGGCCTTGAGGTGGATTAGTCCCATCCTACCTCCAGGAGAAGTCTGCTTTTGTAGCAAGCAGTCTGCAGCTCTCAGCTTCCAAGATGTCTGCAGTAACTTAGCCTCTTCCAGCTTTGGCCAGCCAGCCATGCCGCCTCTGCCATGAGAAACTGTGCCTCCCCTCTGGAACTGTAAGCTGAAAAACCTCCCTTTCTTCCTTAAGTTGATTGATTTTTGGATGCTCTCTCACAGCAATAGTTAAGAGTAACTGTTACAGATGTCACAAATTATTTAGAGAAGTTCATCATATCTATGGCAATATTTCCAAAATTCATATTTTTTACCGTGGCTTCCCTCTTGAGTATTACACTTCAAGTTATTTCTAGCTGCCTCCTAAATATCTATTTCTGAATACTAAGTAATGACTTCATCATGCTGCAATTCCATACCATTATATTTCCCCTATTATAAACTGTTGTAGTGACCCAACTGGAAATTATGAGATTATCTTCCCCTAACTGGTCAAAATTGACATCATAGTATCATTTTCAGGACTCCTTTTCTTTCATCTTACAGCTGCAAGAAGTTGTTTGAAATTCTTCTTCTCTGCCTTCTTTTTTCAAATCTCATCCACTTTTCATTTCCATCTTCTCAGCCACATATCAAATAGTCATAGTAACGTCTTAAAATTTTCCCATTCCTTGATTTCCTTTCCTTTGATCTAAATTGGTTTATTCTATAAGTCATGTATTTGTAAATTAGGACTTCTGTCTATTAACAATGGCCAGGATATTTTAGCAAAGTCTCCTCCAACCTGCTTAAACACACCATTCTTGCCCTCCCAGTTTATATCTGACTTCCCATGCCCTAGTGAGCTTGAAAGAGGGAACTTTTATTATCCTCACCTCCCTTCTCATCTAATCCCCAAGTTATAATTCACTTAGCACGTCAGAAGCAGCTGGAAATCTGGTTTCCTTCCAGATACCAGGCTTTCAACCCTTTGGCAGGTTTCTTTTATTTCTCAAATAAAGCCTGCTTTGAAAAGTTGTTCTACATGCCTTTCCCCCACCCCTGTCCAACCTGCCTAGCACTCTATTCAGAAACTATTGGTGGATTCTTGTTTTTGAATATAACAAAATTTAATTTTTTCTAATAATAAAAGTTTGACCTTATCTTCTGCAGCATGTCTTTTAGCACCTCTTCCATTCTAGCCACATGAAGCTTTCATTGTTCTTGAAGTATGCTCTGTAATTTACTATTACCGTACATTACTTTTGCAGTTCATTCAATACCAAATGCTTCTCCAACTTCTGACTTTTCTGGATAATAAACTTTCAAGTCTTCCAGAATATCCTACTCCTAACCAGGGATCTAAAAATCCATATACTTCTTAGATATCCTCATCATATTTTATGATGACTTTATTTGTAGGATGATTTGTGATGGTTTTTCTGAGTTTTTCTAGAACTTGTCTTATATCTCTCTCCCAGTTATGTAATTTGCTTGTTTCTTATGGATGTAACCATGATGCATTTTGTCTGCTGCATCTAGCCCAACTGGTATCTTTTATACATAGTACTCAGTAGTCATTGACTTAAACAGAACTTAATTGAAAAATCACCTGGGTAGAAAATCACTATTGGAGGAATACAGAGAAAGTAAAGTGATCAACTTCCTGGTTAATTAAGGAAGGCAAATCTAAAGCAGCAGGACATGAAGAAACTGAAAGAGAAGGGGCACTTCATGGGGCAAAGAGAACTGAATCAAGGGCAAGGACAACACTTCTAAAAGAAAACTCTGCTGATTACACTGCCCCCCTCCCAGGTAAATAGATAGTTTCATGTGGACTTTTGGGCATATCTGTGAATAATTGACAATTAAGACAAGCCCTAAGCAAACCTGCAAGCCATTGCCTAGTTGATGTGGGAAGATCCAGTCCGTGATGGATGGGACCATTCCCTGAGCAGGTAGAATAAGTCCAAGGAGCTAGTTAAGTAGTTTACCATTCTTGTATACTAGGACAGACATGTTGCCTGGCAAGGGAATCTTGCCTCTCTCTCTGCAGTTCTGTGGATATGGTGTTGTCAGCTCCCTTGGCCCCTGCTGATGGTGTGAACTCTTTTGCAAAGATGTATTGAGAACTGCAACTGGACAATCAATAAGTCAAAATAAAATTCCTCATTGCCATAAGATGTTTGGGTTATGACATTATCAACAACAGGCAGTTACTAGAATCCCTCTCAGATTGTTTTCTCTTCAAGTCAACAGAGAAAAACAAGTGGAGTTCCAATGGGCAAGGGGATATAGATTTTACATTGGCAATTTAGGCCCAATTTGAAACCTCATCCTTCAGTTCTTCAAAATCATATTTTTTGCTGTTTGCCACCAAGTTGAAACACTACAGTACAGTGATCATTACAGAATATTTATAATTCCATTGAAATATGACCCATAATACTGTCTCCATATCCATACCATATAATACAATATAGCTGTTTCTTGTGTGTCCTGTGGAAATTAAACTTATGTAAACTGAATCATATTTCAGCACCAATATTCACTGCTACACCACCTTTTCTGGCATGTTCAAAAACTACTATGCATAATAGAATTAGAGACAGTATAATTCTATATTTTGTCTAAGAATAAGGCACCCCATATGAATAAAATAGTTGCCATACTTGCTTTGTAACTCATTAATTAGAGAATTGTGGCCCCTAGTTTATAAGACTATCAGAGGAAAAGACATGGAGAATATGTATCTGGTTGCATATAAGCAGCTTCCAAGTATGGTCATAGCACATAGGATCTAGTTTGATAATGTTTTAAAATAATTTATATTTATTTATACGTGTGTATGTGTATATATGTTTGTGTGTGTGTGTCTGTGTGTGTGTGTGTGTGTGTGTGTGTGTGTGTGTGTGTATCAAAGGGCACTCAAGTCCTTCTGCTTGTAAGGCAGAGTCTTAACCTCTGAGTCATCTCTCTGGCCCTGTTTGCTATCTTATATATACTTGTATCCAACCATAAAACAAATGATTCATTTTGAAACTAACATGAATATAGCACTGTCCCAGATGGTGAGACTAATGGGTTCACATGGATTTTTCTGCCATTGACTCAGTTAACTCATAGGTCTCAGGGGTTAGCACCTCTGCCTCAGAAGCGAAAGTACCTAAGTTCAGATCCTGGATCCCATGTAAAAACTCTGGGCAAAAATGGCAGTAGCCTGCAAAACAGTGAAGGAGAACAAATCCAGGATTATTTCAAATGTCATCTTTGGGCCTCTATGGACACATACACTAACGTGCCCTCTGGTATACACACACACACACACACACACACACACACACACACACACAAGGAAAAGAAAATTTCTTGTTATTAAACCAGGTGAACACCTTTACAAATCTAAATTTTTTGTGCAGGCAAGATGACTCAACTGGTAAAAGTGCTTTCCATCAAGTCTATAACTTGAGTTCAATCTCCAGGATCTACATGGTGAAAGGGGAGAAGGAACTCCTGTCGATGACAGTTGTCTTTTCACTTTCACACAAATGCTGAAGCACATAGCCATGCACCCACACATACCCATGTGCACCAAATAAATAAGTATAAATTTTAACACTAGATGTTGATAATGTAAAAAAGACAAAAATTATTAATGGTATTTCATGCGTTGCTTTGATGGCAGGTAGAAATTGTTTAATTAGACTAATCTATTACCTTAAGTATTTACCGTACTGATACGGGTTCTGGTTAAAGTTCCGATTTCTCTACAAATAATTATTAAGGAGGGAAAAGAGTTAAGAATATTTGTGTTTGTTTTAAAACAGAAACAAAAGGACCAGAGACTCTGGCAATCCAGGTAGCTAGAAATCTCAGCAGCTACACGGAAGAGGCATGCTTAATCTCTCCCCATCCTGAAGCTCAGGGAAATTTGCAAAAGAGGGGGCGGTAAGATTGTAAGAACATAAGGATGGGAAGAGTAATGATATGCAAGATACTCCACACAAGTTAGGGCCAAAGCAATCATAATAAGACTTTGCATGCCCTGCGCAATGTCCAACACATTATTGACCCCGCAAAGTCTAGCATGGACTAAAGGCACTAGGATCCTTGGAGGCTAGGGACTTACAGTCACAGTAATGTTTCTAAGCTTAAGGGGAACACAGGAAAGGGTTCTGGGATATGTCCATGGGTCTTTGCACCTCATTGGAGAGGAGGACCCAGAGGAGAGTTTGGCATCCACAGTAAAGGATGCTCTGGCGATTGGGGGGGGCACTGGCGGGTGGGGAGGGAGAGGAGAGGGGAGGGGTAGCAGGGATTCGGGGGGAGGTGAAGAGAGGGAGGGAGGGAACCGGTGTACCTGTTAAGTTTGTATGAGCGGAAATAAAAAAAAAGAAACCACATGGTGAAGAAATAAGAAAAACAACAAAAGCCCTGAATGTTAGGAATAAATAGCAGAAGAAAGGTGATGAATACAGTTAATAGTAATGTGCTCTGTATTTAAAAAGCTAGAAAAAGCATGTGAAGAATTTTAATAGTAAATTGACTTACAAGTCACATATTGGCAGTACCTGCTTTTTGCTCTGTTATGCTGTGTGGACAGAAAGGTTGACTCCCCTATCTATTCAGGTGGATCTTATTCTTGGGAGGGGCAGAAAATCTGGGCTAGCTGATAAATTAGCTGATAAATTAAGAGTGTAGATGGAGATTGTTGTGTTACTAGAGAAATGGGAGAAGGGATTTAGTCAAATTCATAACAATACAATTAAGGAACAAACTTCTTAGATCCTTTTGTCTAGATTTCTGATATGCAGATTATTATGTACTGATAAACTACATGCAATTAGCTAAGACTTCAAGTACAATATTGAACAGAAGTGGTGAGAGTGGACAGCCTTGTCTAGTTCCTGATGGAAGTGGGAATGCTTCCAATTGTTCCCCATTGAGCATAATCCTTACTGTGGGCAATTTCTTTCTTTAAGATTTTAATGTTTTCATTATAGAGGTCTCTTACTTCCTTGATTAAGTTTATCCCAAGGTATTTCATTTTTTTAGGGGCTATAGTAAACGGGATTGTTTCTCTCAGGGCTTTTTCACTTCTTTCATTCTGGGTGTTTTAACGCAGCAAGTCAAGGGCAAGGGCATTCTGTCAGGAAATGTATTTTTGTGGCACCTTTTATAAGCAAAATTTTATGTATGTCAGTTTAATCATAGTTTTGAGTTATGCGAATTTCAAACATTTTTCAAAAATTTTTGGTTCTTGGATCAATGCATATAAGAATATCAGAATTTATTGAGTACATATAGATAGTAATCATGACACACCCCTTATGTAAATATTACATGACTGTAAAAATATAAGCAAATGAATACTTTAACTTTTATGACTATCTAGGATCACCTGACAATTAGTCCCTCATAAATCCATTGTCAATGCATAGTGAGGATCCCTTAGAAATCAAGCAAATCACACTGAAGAGGGAGTTCATTTGTTAGAGTGGCAGAGTGTTTACTTAACATTTACAAATCCCTGGTATCAATCCTTAGCACTACATAATAACCCAAACATGGTAGTGCACTAGAGATTGGTGGCAAAAGGTAAATGTGGGCTACCTGAGGCCTTATCTTAACAAAGAAGAGAGAGAAAAAGACACACACACACACACACACACACACACACACACACACAGAGAGAGAGAGAGAGAGAGAGAGAGATATTGAGAGAGAGAGAGAGATAGAGAGAGAGAAAGAGAGAGAGAGAGAAGCAAAGAGACAGAGATAAGGAGAGGAGAGATCAAGAACACCCCTGAGTTATATGCCTAACAAGAATTCTTTGGACAACTTTAACATAGAAAACTCTGGAAGTCTTATAACTTTATTAATTAATTATAACCTTCTGAAGAACAGATATACAATGGAGTTTGTTTTCAAAATTAACTGTTGATATGAATGTTTACAGTAATTTTAGGGACATAAATATAACAGGTTTGTCCCAAGGAACACCAGAGCTGACTACAGATAAGACTGGAATGACGACCATTGATACCACTTTGGAGTTTTCCAGTACACCTAGGCTAGAAAGTTTAGGATTCAGCTATTTATCTTTAGTAGAGAAGTTATTCTCCTAAAGAGAACCTATATTCTCCTAAGAGGCATCTTAGGGAACAGTACAAACCTCAGGAATTCAGTATAGACATAAAGGGAATAATATAATTTCCTTAATCCATAGAGGAAATACACAGAAAATTATGGAATATCAACTGTACCAATGGAGAAATAAAAAAATGGCAAGATGGTTATTTGCTTGAAGGCAGGCTTCTTTACTTGATTGAAGGTAGGCTTCCTTGTGATCACTTTAGTGAGACTAGTAATGCCATAGAATAGAACTCAAGCTTTGATGTAGTATTAAAGAACCTCTCAATACTCTTATATAGAAAATAGTCAGTGTGGTAGCCTTAAGAGATGGAGGCTTAGGAACTGATAAAGTTATGAAAGAAAGGTTAGGAACCTTGTGAAAATGGTAATAGAAACCAAGTAGGCCCTCTCATCCTGCTTGATCCTACTTTATAGAAGGATATAGAATAAACTCTCTAAAAGACATAGATAGCATTCCAGTTGCTACCATAAATGCACAGAGTGAATCGTTACCAGACTGAATCTTATCCTACCTTAATGTTTGAATTCCCAGAGTCCAAAAGATTAAAAACAGAATTTCAAATGTCAGTAAGCTATTCCATTTATAGTATTTTGTCTCAGCAACATAAAACAGACTTCACTTGCTTTCCAGAGATTTTCCCAACCAAAGTCACACATCTGTCAATCTCAAAGAAATACCTATTTTGTTGGTAAGATCAAAGAGAATGCAAAATTTGGCAAATGGCTGCAGTCGACATGATCTCTACCCTTCCTGTAGCAAGTTTAGATTTTGAAATGTTGACAAGGGAAGCTGGGAGAAGAAAGCTACAACCCAGGGAAGAAAGAAATGATTTCTATTCCCAAGGCTATGCTTGCCAGACTTTATCCACCTAACCCAAAAGTCAAAGAATGCATTTTCACATACTTTCCCACATTTGTTTCCCCGCCCCAGTCTCCCAGAGACTCTTCAATCTCAAACTGGAGATAATCTTCAGATCAATGAGGGCTGATGTCAAAGCCATGTTTTCCCAGCAGGGGGTAAATTCTGCTTGCCTAAATGTAAAACTTCCTAATTAGAAATGTCAACTCTCTTTTTAAGTAGCAAGGAAGCAACTAAGAGAGGGAAGCGTGAAGAGATAAAAAAATTAAATTAACTCTTCCTTCTCTATGCACTTCAAGTCTTTGAGTAGTGAAGCCTGCATGATTGAACTCCAGGTTAAATCTTTAATTATTTTCTGTTTGATGGGGATAGAAAAGTGCAAAACCTTCAGGTGACCCATGAAGTGTGGTAGCTAGGGAACCTCATATATAATTGACCATTGTGTTGCTGTAGAAGCTAGTGAACGAATCTCTTTCTTAGAATACTCTCATTCCTAGCATATAAAGCATAAATCAGAAATCTCCAAATTCCTTTCTATTTTGTGTTATGGCTTGGAAAGTTCACAAAAAAAGTAGAAAAAATGTCTAGGAATAAAAATGAAGTGTCATTATGTGCCATTAACACTTGCTTGAAGATGTGTTTATCAGATTAGCCAATGAGAGTATATAAAAAAATCAATGAAAAGTGCTAAAATGTCACCTCATTCTTTGGTGAGTAGAAATATTAAAGAGGAGACAGGTGACACAAATGGGTCATATCACCCTTTAATGCCCATGTTCCAAATGGGATAAGTTTCTGTAATAAGCAACATGCCTATTATAAGTGCTTTCATTATCTCAGGATGGCTGAGAAAAAGCTGGAGGGGTTTTTCAAATTTAGAAGATGAGGAACATCTCTTCCACACCCTACATATATTTCAAGTCTCCAAGTAGTTTTAAGCCAAAGTCTGATTATGATCTTTTTATACACTTAATCACCAAGTTGCCTTTTCCCTTTGAAATTGCTTTGTTCACAGAACATTGGAAAGAACAAGTCAGGTTGTAGTTAATTTTTTCTTCTCATAAATAAGTAAATATCTTTAAAAAACTAGAGAAAAAAAGCTTTCTTGTATTCTCTTTTCCCTGAAGAAAAAGAGAGTTTTCCAGGTGGTATATTGAGATGCTATTTGGGAGTTGTAAAATATTTATCCCCTAATTAGTCTTGTCCCAAGTAGTAGCTTCCTCAAGAAGCTTCCTTGTGGAGTTTCTGGTTCAGGCACATATGCCTAGAGAAGGAAAGGCCACCTGTGACTGTGAAACCTGAATCCATGTCAGGTCCGCTTAGAAATATAGAAACCCACAAACATCTTCAGTGTATTATAGAAACCTCATATGCCCTTGTGTGGATTTAGTGAAGCATCTTGATCAGCTCCTTCAAATCATATATATTAGAATTGATCAAGAAGAGCATAATCAATAAATAGTATGTGATAGTTTACTTTACCCTTCAACGTGACTGTCTCAACTCTCTCTCTCTCTCTCTCTCTCTCTCTCTCTCTCTCTCTCTCTCTCTCTGTCTCTCTCTCTCTCTCTCTCAACATTGCTTCTCCATGTGGAAAATTTTTGTGAGGAGTGTGAGTGAATTTTGTAGTACTTTTGGTTTATTTGTAGTAGGTATCATGTGGATCCTGCTGCACCTGGGGGCAAAAACAAAAGTATGGCATGAACCAGGTGACAGTTTTACTGTAAGCTACATTGTGAAGATCTGGCTGTTTTCTGTTGTACTTTTTCATCATTTGTTATTAGCTATGAATCTGAGAAACTCTATAGCTACCATTCCCAAGCATGTGATAAATGCTTGAGGATGGACTGTGTAGACATGAGAAAAATGTTTCTACATATATCCTGTATAATATGAGTGAATAAATTAGTATTATACACTAAGAAAGCTTTAGGTAGATTGTATGCTGATTTTACACATGTCCCAGTTATGTTCTGAGACCCCTAAGATCACTGTCACATAAACATACAAGACAGAAGTCAAGTACTTCATCCTGAGAACTAGAGTCCTTTAAAATGTAGACTAAAATGAGTAAATTATGTACTCACTGATGCTGTCATTAAAACTTCTGATAATGACCCACTGAGGATTTTATTTTCTGAAGACTTCAAATGCACAAAAGCCAAGGGGAAAATTAGTATACAATCAATGGGTAACAAAGGCCAGAAATTTAAGTGTGATTAAGGATTCAGATCCCAGGTTTCATTGGACCTATGAGCCAGACTTGGAACATTGGCAACAATACTGACTTGTAAGACTAAACCTGTTGTTCAACAGCAGGAAATATTTTTGGAGAAAAATATGTAAAGAAAACCTCTCTCCAACAGTTACCTCAGCTCATCTTTATCAGTGGAAAAGTGACTTTAGATACTTCAAAGTAACCAAGCTCTGCAAATGTCTGTGCCAAACGCTGGGATTGCAGTAGCATAATTTGTATTGCTAGTTCAAATTATTCTGATATTTGGCTAACTGCTGGATAGGAGACAAATGCCCTGTGTTAGATGTCTTTAACTTCATTTAAGCCTTCCCTGAAGCAGAAGACCAAGGAAGGTAACACTCTTAACCACACCACAGCCAAGTAGATTCTTTTCAGAAAATTTAAAATCAAAGATTTTTAAGTTTAATATTCATTACTGTTTTGTTGTATGATACCAAATATACTTGTTTGAACATCCCAAGTGTTGGTAAAAAATGCAAAGTGCTTTGAAGGCCCCTGTCTTTCTCTACACTTATCAAAGTAAACTAACAAACTAAATGGTATGTTTATTCCTGTGCTTGTATATATGCTATTAGAATTATGAAGGGTTTCTGGCATTCATTTTGTATAAATAATTCAGCTTAAAAATCTCTGTGATACCTTTGTAGGATGAAATACACCCAAAATTTAAAATATTTTCCTTATATTTAGAGATGTACAGGTTGCTAAATGTTGGAAATTGCACTTGGAAAATGTTGCAACATTTGAAGAGTGATGTGCTCTGTTCAACAAACACAAACATGCTTACATCATCAAAATAATAGTGTTTGTCTATTGGAAGCATTTAACTGTAGACTAAGGGGCATGTCAGGTGTGTTCACTCTCATTTACTTTTTGTTGATGAATTGTGGGCTGAGTCAAACATGAGGGCTGGGAATTGCTCACCACAGGATGTGGTAATACAATTTCAAGTGACTTTTTGTCCATTACTAGAAAACCTGCACTCTACTATCTTCTTACTGTCCAAGATTCACTGCTTTTGTTGTTGAAATATAAAGATTTCTTTGTATCTTTGTACTTTTGAATTTATTCAATGGTTATAAATTAATAGAAAATATTGTTTCAAAAATACTAACAAATCTGTAAGAAGAATCTTTTTTTTTAGGATATTTTTTTATTTCCGCTCATACAAACTTACTAGGTACACCGGTCCCCTCCCTCCCTAGATCCCACCCTGGACCCCTTTGCTCCCTCCCCCTTTTCTCCTTCCTTTATCCCTCCCTCCCTATTGCCCAGTGTCTCCTCCCCCCATCCGCCAAGCATCCTTTAATGTGTATGTCAAACTTTCTTCTGAGTCCTCCTCTCTCATGAAGTGTAAGAACTCAATGGCATTTCCTAGAACTCTTTCTTGTTCCCCTTAAGCATAAGAACACTATTGTGGCTGTTAATCTCTAGCTTCTAAGGATCCTAGTGCCTTCAGTCCATTCTAGTCTTTGAGGGGTCAATAATGTGTTGGTCATTGCGCAGGTCATGCAAAGTACTGTTATCATTGCTTTGGCCCTAACTTGTGTGGAGTATCTTGAATATCATTACTCCTCCCATCCTTGTGCTCCTACAATCTTACTGCCCCTCGTTCTGCAAATTTCCTTGAGCTTCAGGATGGGGAGACATTAAGCTGACCTAGTTCTAGGTGGTTGATATAGAGTCTCTGATGTTCTAAATTGTGATTTGTTCATTTTTTTTTCAGTTTTGCTGCTTCTACAATGCCTTTGGCTCCATCCTGATGGGTATTGGTTGTCATCCCTGGCAGAGATAAAAAGCTGTTAAATTAGAGTCTTATTATATAAGAGTATATTCAAAGGTAGATGGAATAAAAGTAGGAGACCGTGGTGGGGGGGTCAGTCTCCCATTTACAAAATGGTTACATTCTATCTGCCAGACTACATGATCTCCCCTTCTGGTGAGATCATTCCCCATCAGTTGCAAATGATCAGGAAGGAAAGTCTGTGAACTTAACCAGATGTCTCATTACGTACTTGAACACCGTGATGGTGGTCTATTTTCTCTGATGTAACATGATCCCCTCTCTCCTTATTTCTGGTGGTGCCCTCCTTCCTCTTGCCTCCTGTTTATACTCTTTGCAATTACTGGAGGTATTACAGAGATTTATCTTTGAGTGTGTCTCTAAGTGGGTTTGGAACTAGGATGCAACTATTAGGAAGTACATACGGTGCTTGATTTTCTGTATTTGGGATACTTCACTCAATATAATTGTTTCTAATTCCATCCATTTCCCAGCAAATTCCATTAATTCATCATTTTTGATGGCTGAGTAGTATTCCATTTTATAAATGTACCACAGTTTCCTTATCCACTCGTCAGCTGTTGGACATTTCGGTTGATTCCATGACTTTGCTATTGTAAACAGTGCTGCTACGAACATGGTCGTGCTTGTGCTATCGAGGCGAACCTCTGCTGCATGGGGGATTATTCCCAAAAGTGGAATAGCAGGGTCATACGGCATTTCAATCTTTAATTTCTTGAAGAATCTCCAGACGGCTCGCCAGAGTGGTTGTATAAGCCTGCATTCCCACCAGCAATGTAGCAGAGTTCCCCTCTCTGCACATCCTCTCCATTGATTTTTTCAAAGAACCAGCTTTTTGACTGGTTGATTCTCTGTATCGTTTTCCTTATCTCAATTTCGCATATTTCCCCCCTGATTTAGCTGATCTCCTCTCTTCTACTGGTTTTGGTATGGATTGCTCTAGTGTCTCTAAAGCTTTAAGCTATATTATCAAGATATTTACTTGTGATGTTTCTATTGTTTTGATGTTGGTATTAAGAACTATGAACTTACCTCTTAGGACAGCTTTCATGTGTCCCAAAGATTTAGAAAAGTTGTATTTTCATTATCGTTTGCTTTCAGGAAATCTTGAATTTCCTTTGTAATTTCTTCCTCAATCCAATTCTCATTCAGCATCATAGTGTTTAGTTTCCAGGAATTAGTGAATTTTCCGTTGTTTGTTGTGCTGTGGATGTCAAGCTTTAGACCATGATGGTCTGATAGGGTACAGGCTAGAATTTCAACTTTCCTGAATATGTGGAGTTTTGATTTGGGGCCCAGTGTGTGGTCTATTTTGGAGAAAGTTCTGTGTGCTGCTGAGAAAAATATGTATTCTTTGGTGAATGGATGAGAAGTTTGATAGAGATCTGTAAGGTCCATTTCAGTAATAATTCGATTAAGTTCCAATGTGTCTCTGTTCAGTTTTTGACCTATTGATCTATCCCATGTTGAGATGGTGTTGAAATCTCCAAGAATTTACGTGTGGGCGTTGATTTCTCGTTTTAGACACTGTACGGTTTGCTTAATGAATGTGGAGGGGCCCGTATTAGGTGCATATATGTTCAGTATTGTGAAGTCTTCCTGGTAAATTGTACCTGTGACTAAAATGTAGTAACCATCTGTGTTTCTTATGATTTTTTTTGGTTTGAAGGCCACTTTGTCTGAAAACATAATGGCTACCCCTGCCTCTTTCCTGGTTTCATTAACTTGCAGAATTTTTGAACACCCTTTTATTTTTAGGATGTTCCTATCTTTTGTGGTGAGATGAGTTTCCTGAAGGCAACAAATTGATGGGTTGTGGTTTTTAATCCAAGTTTGTAATCTGTGTCTCTTGATTGGTGAGTTAATTCCATTGACATTTAATGTTATGATGGAGAAATTATTTTTAATTCCAGACCTTTTTTTATGTTTAGTGGCTTTTATAAGTGTATTGTTTTGCTTTTAGGTTTTGGTGGTATTATACTTCTCTTCTGTGCTCCTGGATACGCTTGGTTTTTTCTTCAGTCTTGAGTATCATTTGTACCATTTTTTGAAAACCTGGTTTGGTGGACAGGTACGCCTTCAAGTTGTTTTTGTGATGGAAAATTTTCTTTCTCCCTCGATCATGACAGATAGTTTTGCCAGGTATATCAGCCTGGGTTGACATTTTTGCTCATTCAGTACTTGAAATATATCTCTCCAAGCTCTTCTTGCTTTTAGTGTTTCCATTGAGAAGTCATTTGTTATTTTAATAGGTTTACCTTTAAAAGAGACTTGTTTTTTTTTTCTCTTGAAGCTCTCAGCCCCATTTCTTTGTCTTGAATATGGAGTGTTTTCACTATTATTTGCTGTGGCAAGTTTCTATTTTGGTCATATCTGTTTGTGGTCCAGAATGTCTCTTGTATTTGGATAGGCCCATGTTTCTTTAGATGAGGGACTTTTTCATTTATAATAGTTTGAAAAATTTCTTCAGGTGCGGTATTTTGGGATTCTTGCTCTGGTGTTCCATGAATGTGCATGTTAGGCTTCTTCAGTGTGTCCCATATCTCTTGCATATTCCTCTCAAGTATCTTTTTGGGTTTAACAATCTCTTCCATTGAGCTGGTTAATTCTCCAACTTTGCCTTCAAAATTTGAAATTCTATTTTCCGCCTTGACAGTTCTATTGGTAAGACTCTCTGTTGAGTTCTGGGTTGAGGATAACTTGTCTTTTAGTTCAATTTTAAACTCTGCCTGAGATTGTTTTAACTGCTCCATGCTTATTTTTGTTTCTTGAACTGTTTTTCTCAACTCCTCCAAGTGTCTGTTGTGTTCCTTTTCAAAGTGGTTGGTGCGGATATTTAACTCCTCCCTGATTTCCTCTTTCATAGTATTGATCATGATAATGATCATGCGTTGAAAGTTGTTATCTTGGGCCTGGCTTTCTTGGCTATTTTCTGTGAATTTGTTCTAGTTGGAATCTGTCACTATGGGGTTAATTCTTTCAATGGGAGATTGTTTTCAGGGTTTTTTTTTTTTCTCATGGATCTACCGGGCATTGTTTTTTTTTGTTTTTTTTTTGTCTCTTGAGTCTTTACAGTTTCTATGCATTTTTGACTGAACTGATTTAGTTGGTATAACTGCTCTCTGGCAGTTATTACTTGTGTTTGCTTTGGAGTTGGGTGCATTTGTCTGTTGTTTTTGTTATTTCCAAGATGAGGCTATTGGACTGTTAGTACATCAATTAAATCAGTTTTAGTAGACAAAGTGTGTCTTACCTGGTCTGCCAGTGAGCAAGCATGCATTCGAAGCAGGTGGAAGGGGGAAGGGGCTAAGGATGATTGGCAGGCTTCACCTGGGAGGACCTGGGGCATGGCCAGTAGTCCACTCAAGCCCTGGCCAGATTTGGCGCTGTTCAGGCTGGATAGAGAGAAGGGTGGGAGGAGCATGTGACCTGGGTTCTGGTGGGGAGTACCTGGGAAGCAGGGTGCCTTACCTGGACTGTGCAAGCGAGCATGTGTTCAGGGCCAGCGGAAGGGGGGCTGTAAGAAGAATCTATAATGAAACTTTGCTTTGTGTTCTATGCTTCTCCCTGAATGAGATATTGTAACACTAACAGCTATGGTTCTCAAAGGGAATGATACCCTGGAATTAACAAGACTCGTCTTTAGTTTTCTCTCTCCTATTCCCCAATGTCCCACTGTGACCAATTCTATGGAGTCATGGTCTTGGCAGAGCGTTTATTGATACTGATTGAAATTGTACTGCTCTTAGTGCTACTTAGAATTTCACAGTAAACCTTGCAAATGGATCTCCAATAATAAAATGTCAGGTAATATGACAGTTAATATAGCTCTCCTTCTCGCCATAGCACTCCTGAAATGATACACCGTAAGGTGCAGCCCATTCTCCATACTGTAGGAGTATACAAGACAATGCAGTGACTTGTGTTCATGATATGAATAAGCACATAGGCTACATATGCAAGTTCTTGTCTGTCTACTGATAGTACTGTACAGCAGACTAACAAGTTTTCAAATAAAATCATTGCTCATAATATTCACATACTATTACATTCAAAGTTGTAACAGTTTAAACCTTGTCTTCAAACATTACGACATGATTATCACCTTCCCAAAGTTTCCTCTTAATTATTTTTTGCCAGTGCTGGGTTTTGAACCCCGATTATGGTGTATGTAAAACAAGCATTTAAGCATGCAACTTTATGACAAAATCCTCTTCTTTCTCGTCCATTTAATTTTATTCAGGTGGTCAAAATATTTCAATTGAATCTACCCTCTTAACAAATTTGGAAGTGCACAATACCATACTGGTTACTGTAGAAAATATGTTCTACAGGAACATAGCAAACTTATTCTTCTGGAATAAGTGAAATATTATGCCCACTGAACAAAAAATTCTCCATTATCTCTAGCTAACAGACCTAGGAAAACATGATTCTATCTTCTGCTTCTATGAATCTAATTATTACAGATACTTCATATAAATGGAATCATGAAGTACTTGTTGTTTTTATTTAAATTAATTTTACCTAACAGAAAAAAAAAACACTTGGTAACAATTATATATGTTATTAGGGTAACAAGTAATGTTTTCATATATAAATATATTGCATAGTTTTTAAATCTTATTAACATATTTTCCTCCCAAACATTCTTTATTTATGAACAAATATTTTTATTTTTTCTTTTATTCTTTGAATTTTATGCACAATAAGTGATTATTCTTCTCATTCCAAATTACCCAATCCCATCTCCTCATCTTTTCCACTGATGATCTTTATTCCCAACCAGTCTCCCTCCTTCTTCATGTATTTGGGTGTATGTCTAAACCCCAACATTTAATGAGGCTTGCCTGAATTTGTATGTTTGGATACTTGCTATAGCAGCATAGGACCTAGCAGTGTCTACACTACTGAAGCAAGTAGGTAATTTTTTTTCTCAGCCAGGGTCAACCACTGATATCTTTCCTCAGGGAGGGGAAGAACCTCAAGAAAAACTTTTTTGTTACCATTTTGAACTGTGTTTAAAATTATTATCATTCATAGTCAACCTACTGCAGACTGGCTCACAAGAACCTTTTACTGAGATCTAACTGCATGTAGTATCCTTATATCAACCTGCTGTCTATCTCTCTCCAGATATTCTTTATTTGGGAGTCAAGACTGGGAGATAGTTCAGTGGATAAGGCACTTGCCCAGAAAGCATGAAGAGAAGAGTTTCAATCCCCAGAATCCACTTAAAAGTCAAACAGGTTTTTTATAATTTATTTGATCAATTATTTGACAGGGAAGGAGAGATAGGGAAGGAGGAAGGGAAGGAGGGACCAAGGGAAGGAGTGAGAAAGAGAGCGAGAGAGAGAGATTTAGAATATGTCAAGGAGAATTTCAAAATAACTTGTCCACCATTTTGGCATTCAGGAGGTTGAACTCTGATTGCCAGTTTTTCAAGTTGAGTCAGTGCCTTATTAATTGAGTTATCTCACCATCCTCCTAAACCAAATAGGTTTTAAAGCTCCCTGGAATCTCACCATTCTGATAGCACATACAGGGTATCCACAGGACAAACTACCTACTTAGAGTAGCCAATCAATAAGGACTGGGTTCAATTGAGAGACTCTGCCTCAAAAAACAAAATAGATATAAATGAAGTAAAGTAAGACGTCTACTGTCAATTCTGAGTACACACACACACACACACAGACACACACACACACACACACACCACACTACATACACCTCCACATTACAAAAATGCCATATTATTATTCACTCTTAGAAAGAATGTCAATTGAAACAGCCAGTATGGAAAATATTAAGGGCAATCTACAAATAATGCTCACTTTGCTCCTTGTGATATTTTTACCCTAATGTCTATTGGTATGAAGTAAGTATTGCCATCCCTGCTCTCCTTCTCTCCTTTGCTTCTCATTTATGTGTTCTATATTTTACCATTCCTTCATTACTCTCTACCAACTTATGTGATCATAGTGTATCTCCTATACACAAAATGTATTTTGATTTTGCTTTGTTGTTCATTCACTCAATATATGAGTTTTACCCTATGAGTTTTTTCGTGTGTGTGTGTGTGTGTGTGTGTGTATGTGTTTATACCAAAAGGCACTTGAGTGTGTGTGCCTATCGAAACCCAAAGGTGATATCAAAGATCATTTTGGATTGCTTTGTCTCCTTAATGCTTTGTCATAGGGTTTCTCAAGCTCTACCTTCCAGAGAAGGGTGTACAGGCCACTGCTACTTCCACCCAGTATTTTTGCATAGAAGCCGAGGATCTGAACACATGTCTTTTTGCTTGTGAAGCAAAGGCTCAACATCCCAAGCCATCTCCCAAGACTATTCCATTTATTCTCAAAGTAAACATTAATAGTAAAGGACTATTCATTGCTTTTATGTGAATTGTTTTCTGTTTCTCAGCCATATTCATATTTTCTCTCTGATCATTTTATTTGACTTTTTATTGTGATATTTTGACTCATTTCTCTTATTGTTTTGTCATTACAATGATTTTTGTATGTGGTTATTATAAGTCATACAAATAGCTTATAAATGTATTTCGAACTACCATATTTCCTTAAATTTAATATACAAAAGTTTAGATTGCTATATCTATTCACAAAAATTTTATGCTATTAATATAACACATACAACCACTGCTGTACTATTCAAAATAGCTAAGATATGAAGGTAGCCAAGGTGTTCATCAGTGAATAAATAGAAAAGGAAAATATGGAATAGCAATAATAATGTCACCATAAAAAGAAAGATGTTTCCATCATTTATAGCAAATTAGATGAACTAGATTATCATTACGTTAAGTGAAATGGATCATACCCAAAAGATGAATAATACCCATTCTCTCTCCTATGTGGATATTTTGTAAACAACTGGTTCTATTTCCATGGGATCACAAGATTTGATCTATCTGTTTTACATCATGGAAGGAAAAGACCTCAAGGGGGAACCACACCTCCTACAGAGAGTACTGAGGATCAAAACTGCATGGTACAAAAGGGGAACTACTCTTCCCAGAACATGCTCACTGCTGTATTGTCTTTGTACCAACACATCCCCAGAAACATAATACAAACCCAGGTGGGACCTAGTTATCCATAAATGTTCAGAAGAGCATAAGAGTGGAGAGACAGGTAGGGAGAAGATGGATACTTTTGATGGATAACCAAAAGCATTTAAATGAAAAATTTTAGGGGAAAATGCTAGAAAGATTCCCTACAAATTAGGAAAGGTATGAGAGAGTTTAGAGGGACATTGGATAACATTTACCAAAACACAAGTAGAAATAAATTCTACTGTTTTTCGTGTAATAATGTGATACAGCTCACAATAATACATTTCTTATTTTATCAACCATTAGAGAAACTTAAAGGCTCCAAATAAAAAGTTATAATAAAGACATTGAAATATTAACTATGATCATTAGATCCATACATATTCTGCATATGTATGAGCATATTTTCCTATATTGAAAAAGTATAATTTTGCATATCATTCAAAAATTTGAATGCTTTGGTAGAAAAATATGAGCTGTCGAGGTTTGATCATCACAGTCTATATACATGTCTTGAATTATGATAGTGTACCTCACAAACTTGTATGACTAATATTTTAAAAATAAAAAGAGAAAATAGTAATCTACATGTTATCTTTGTTACACTGTTGCATATTTGCATGTATGATCCCTATTGGCATTGAACTATATACTTCTATATTGTTCTATGCTTTTATTTAGCCATGTCATTATTTTTATTAGGATTTCTTGTAAAGACAGTCTAGTGGTTATGATTTCCCATACATTTTTTTTGTTATGAGAAAATCTCCCCCTGTCTCTGTTTTAGAAAGTGGAGTATAGTTTTCTTGCTTGGCAAGGTATCTTTACTTTCAAAGGTTTGAATATATAATCCTTCTGGTTTCTAACTTGAAAAGTAGCTGCTGAGAAATGCATTGATTGTCTTTATAATAGCTACTTTATATTTGAATCACTTTTTTTCTTGCTGTGTTTATAACTCTATCTTTGACTCTTGAAAACTTGACTAAAATGTGTTTCAGCATAGATTTCTTTGGTTCTTGGTTGTGTTTTGTACCTTGAAAATCTGAATGTCCATTCCCTTTCTAGATCCAGGAATCTTTAAGCTATTATTAATTTAAATAGTCTTAGTTGTTTCTTGCCTTCTGATTTCCATAATCGTATTCCACAATTCTCACAAGTTTTTTTGCTCTGTTTTTCTTTTTTTTTGTTTGTACTATGAAATTTCAAATTGCCTATTTCAATATTGTCCAGTCTTTTCCCTTGTTCACATTTACTGCTGAATCTTTTAATTGGATTCTTAATTTTAGCTTATTTTTTTAACTCTAGAATTTCTACTTGGTATTTTTCTTAACTTTCATATTACTGTTTATCACTTTTTATTGTGTTCCACTGCTATGGTTTTCTTATAGCTTAGTCAACTTATTATAAATGATTGTTTTACATGTTACAGATAATCAACTGATCTCCATTTATTAAGGATAAACTACCAGAGGTTAATTTCTTCCTTTGGTGGCATCATATTCTTTTTTACAAGACATTTATTTTTAAGTATATGTATATGATATGTATGCATGTGTTTGTGTATAAGGATGCACATTTGCCATGGAACACATGTGGATGTCAGAAGAAAGCTTTGTGTCCTTGCCTTTCTCCTTGATACAGGTCTGTCTTATGATTTGCTGCTGTGCTAGGTACTCCAGGCTAGCTAACCCATTAGCTTTAGGGGAACTCTTTTGTCTCTACCTCCCATGTTGTTATAGAAGTACTATGGTTCAGACACACACCTTTGCAACTACCTTATATGGACTCCAAGAAAATGAAGTCAAATCATCAGGCTTGTATCATCATAGATCCACCTTTCCATCCCTGATTTTTCATAGCATATATATTTATCCCTGAACATTTAAAGACCCATATTGAGTTAGGGAGACGGCTGGCAATTAAAGACTGCATTACAAGCAGAATGACCCGAGAGAGGATCTACAGTTTTCAATGGAGAAATGCTCAGCAGATACAGTGGTAGCCCTTATTTCTGACCCTGGAAGGCAGAGCCTGCGTAATCCCAGAGCAAAGCAATAAGAGGGGAAACAAGCTCCTGTTATTTTCTTTCTTCCTGGTTAAAAAGTCTCAAGTTCATGTTCCCTCTCCCAATCTTGATGAACCATACATTCAGGTCACTTCAAATTTCCCACCCTACTTGTCTAGGCCAGTACAATAAAATATTGGTGTATTGGGTACTAACTCAATTTCTTATCCAGAGTGAGGTTTTACATCTTCACTCAATTTTTCAATTCTTTTTAGATGCTGAATGTTGCTTCTCCTTTTCTCAGAGAGACTGTGCTAGAATGTTGGAAACAAGTTCAAATGCTCCATTTGTCTTCCTTCTAAAAAAAAATCTTCATCCCAATAGCATGGTAGGCTACTGCGAGCCTTTGTCACATTTCCAAATATCTTTTAACTGACCAAAGTTATTTAAACGATGCAGGTGTGTCAGTGGTCAGCAAATCAAGGCAGGGATACATCTTTTGGTTAGTGAATAAAATGCTTTGGCTGTTCTTTCACTTAATCTTCGCTTCAAAAGAGAAACTTCATAGTGAATAGATCCCTCTCATCACTGATCTGAGCTGACCTTGAGGAGGAACTGACATCATGACACAGAAGTTAATACTTCAACCATCTTGCTAATGTGATTCTTGAAGCATTAGAAAGGCTATGAATACTGTGAATACCACAATTCTTGCAATGAACAATCCTCTCTTATGTAGTCATATTCCTTTCAATACAACTGTCTCATATTGTATCAAGCTGAGCAAACATTTCTTCGGTACCTAGTATGTGTGACACTTGTCAGGAATGAATTCGAATAAATGATTCCTTTTTGTTAACTCAAAATGGAATGTAGAGGAGTTTGGCAGGGAAACTTTTATTTAAGTGAAGGGCATAATTAATGCATTAGAAAGATGACATCATGTTGGTCCTTCGCAGTCCATGTCAGTGAAGGACTAAGTGAAGGAACTAGCAAGGGGGGGGGAGAAAAAGAGAGAGAGAGAGAGAGAGAGAGAGAGAGAGAGAGAGAGAGAGAGAGAAAGAGAGAATAACCTGAATGTTTCTTTGTTTCTTTGGCTGAATATTATCCTCTTCGGTATGCTTAAAAGTAATGTTAGGGCTAAATGACAAGGTCAGAAACCCTGAGGAAGGTAAATAAGCAGGCTGACAACTGGATAAAATGGCCAAGCTTCTGATAAGAGAAAGGCCCCTGGAGATGGGGACAAAGCTCATGTCAAAAAGCTTACCTCAAAAGCTCCAAAGGCCTTCCAAACACCCCTCCCCTACATAGAAAAGTCATTGTGGTCATTTCCCTGGTAATGTCTAAACTTTATGGGAAATTACACTTTCATACATCTCATATCACACTGTAACATAGTCCACTAAATTGTAGGCAAGGATGGATTCTAAAAAGTACCTCCACATATTCCAGGAGGGAGAAGGGGAGAGGAAATGCAAAACCAGAATTTAGAAGTCCAGATTAGAAGGCAACTCTTTGCCCTTGCTACTAAGCTCAGTCTGCCTTTCACCCTGGAGGATGTGCTTACTTCCACTTTTGCTTTCTTGCTTGCTGAAATAAATCTCAACTACTTGTTTTTTCCACCTGTGCTCCATTATGAATTTTCTGATGAATAAGAACCTAGATTACAGCTGCAGTTTGGATCAGAGAGTTTGTAGGATGAGGCGTCTTTCACTACCCATAACATTCAACAACAACAACAACAAAAAACCAGTATCCCCTTGACATTTATGGGAAAATAATGAAGGCTATGCTGGAGTAACAGTGTCCAATTCTCATTTGCTTCTAATGACAATGGCTTATTTATTTTTCACACATACAACTGTATGATAGATTCAAGAGACTCCACATAACTGTTGTTTTCTATATGATGACTAATTATTGGACTTGAGCATCAACCCCTGACTCCACAATCTTATTGACAGTGCAAGAGAGGATTAGAAACATGGATGCCAACAGTGAGATAGCAACCATACTGAGAAGACAGGACACATGTCATGTATACTTGTATTTGTCTAAATTAAGCCTAAGAGTGATGCCTAACTTCAAGGAAAAATAACACCTTTCCATGTGTACAGAAGCAAAGCATGGTAATGAGTACTAATTGCAACCACCTTAGCAATCTTATAACAGTGTAACTCATCAGTCAATAAAACAGATATATTTGGTGTGGGTTCATATTCAGAAGTGACTAAGAAATAAGTTCTACTTTTGTTGGATTTTCGTCTTTAAAATACACTTTGAGGAAGCGAGTGAAAAAATATTCTTGAAATTTTTATAAATACATGATGAAGTTTTTTTTGTCAATTTTGTTTATAGATCCATATGTAAATAGTAAAGCAATGTTTGTCATTTTTTTCAGATTTGAATAGTTGTTAGAAATTAAAGAATAAACTTTTAACCTATTAAAAAAAGAAATAAGTTCTTACAGCTACACTCTTATTTACCCAATCATCACATTTATTTGAAATGTCTAATGTATACCAGAGAACAAGTTTTGAATTATCATGCCATTTGTTTTCTACACCTTCTGTAACACTCAAGTCTTTCTACTTCAAACAAAAGTTTTCAACCTCCCTAGTCGACATAGAAATCTATCCTGCTTCATAAAACTAATCATTTTTAATTTTAAGATATGAATAGTAAGACAACATCATGTTCTATCTAATATAATCTGGACAAGTTATTTCAGATAAATGTGATCACTTCCATGCTATGGATGAGGAATGCTGAAGGGAAAATCATCTTTTAACACAGTTTGAGTAACAGGATTTCTTTCCAAATGTTTGACATACATAACCATTTCTTTATTTTTGCATGTGTATGTATGGGTGTGGGATGTTTTATGTATTTGTTCGTTAGTGTGGATATGTGCACATGTGCATGCATGTGAGCGTACTTGTGTGTGTGGTTCTGCATGCTCATGAAAAAGAGCTCAACATCAGGTATCTTTTATTCTTCATCATTACCTTCATTTTTTGAGACTTGAAGCTCATTAGTGAAGGCTAGACTGCAAAGCCAATGAATATGTCTCTTCTTTTCCAGTACTGTGATTATAGGCAGTACACCTTACTTTTTTTACATGGTTTCTGTGGGTCTGGACTTAGATGCTCATACCAGTGTAGCAGGCAATTTGCCAACTGAGCTTCTGTTCACCTGTGAGATATACAATACCTGATTCACAAGTAGTTATTACCAATAGCAGAAATGACCAGCTTCCACACAAATCCTCTGAATATAGATCCTATACCTACACATGGTCGACTTCTGTATGTGCCTATTATTTTTTTTATCTGTGAACTCTCTTTTTCATCCTAAAGAAGATTACATGAGTAAATGCTTTGAAAAGCAAACCTGGGACCAAGGTTCGTGAGAATTTAAAAAGAAATTACTCACATTTTCCACCCGCCAATATGATGTTTTTCAGGCATGTTTCATAGAGCCCCAGAGATTTCACTGAACCACTGATATCTGCTGTTGCTTCTTTTAAACACATTCAGTGCTGGCTTCATTCATTTGTCTCTTAAGTCCATTTGTTCTATGGATGTATACAAATACCACAACTCAAAACTATGCTTGCTCAAATCTTTTTCTGGCACTGTGGGACAAACAAACCTGTAGGTAAACTTAGCTTCAGAAACTTTCATAATCATGGGCCTTTTCTCTTTTATTTCTTCTACAAGTCTGTGAAGTTCATTTTCAGTACGACCACAAAGATTACACTCAGCTAATATCAAC
The DNA here is from genome assembly GCA_023101885.1 of Typhlomys cinereus. Lineage (NCBI taxonomy): Eukaryota > Metazoa > Chordata > Mammalia > Rodentia > Platacanthomyidae > Typhlomys > Typhlomys cinereus. The sequence goes on along the minus strand of JALPQD010000041.1, from coordinate 7,094,260 downwards.
AGTTCATTGAGATATATAAATCAATCATTTTAGTTTCTTTTTATGCCCAAAGATATAAGAGGACAAAAATTTTAGTCCCTTCCAAATGGAGATTACGAGCTCTTTAGGAGAAGTCCTAACATAATTTTATTTAGCTGAGGAAGAAAATACGCTATACAAGGCAATTTCTTTTTGTTAAAGCTTTTGGCAGCTGAAGATTCTCTGAATTCACATTCATATTTTGAATTATATAAAATCAGAATATACCTTACTTGTGCTGCACCCACAGAAGCTTAAGTAAAGGTTTTTTCTATGAACTCAGAAATTTCTCTGAGCCAAAAATAAATGGATGGAAACTTTGACATTGGTGGATAAAGCCTGCCCTTAATTCTAAAAACAAGTTGTAAACTCCAAGGGATATTGTGATTCAGGAATAGAAAGATATTAAAATATTCAGGCTTTTGGATGTAAATCGAAAATTAACGGGATCGCCATAGATTTTTCTGCAAAGTGACTGGAAACTCTAATCCTGCATAATTTCCCAAAAAATCCATAAATATACACATTCCTCACAACAGAGTAAGTATAACATTTCAGAAGGGGCAAAGGAATAGCTTTTATTTCTTTTTTTAATAATTTAATTTTTTTAATTTTTTCAAGTGTGTGTGTGTGTGTGTGTGTGTAGAACCATGAGTGAATTTGGGAACCACCGTGGACCACCTCCACCTCCTCCTTGTTTACTCTGACCCAGGATTCACAGGCTCCGCCCTACCAGGACCAGAAATGCAGGCTGTCCCCGCTTCTGCCAGGCGTCTATACATGGGGTCTAGGATCTGAACTCAGGACCTTCTTCCTGCAAGGCAGAGGCTTAACCTCTGAGCCACCTCTCCAGCCCCCAATAGCTTTTATTTCTAAAGACACTGATATATGAAGCGGTCAAAAAAAGCAATATATGAACTCTTGGGAGTGAAATTAAATAACGATTGTATATTACTTCACAGTACTTTCAATACAAAATATGTATGTTTACACATGTGTGCACATGCGCACACACACACACACACACACACACACACACACACACATGCACACATACCATCACATACACATCTCCCTGGAAACTTGGCATGACTTTCTGTCTTTAACAGATGTAATAGGAAAAATGGGAAAATCACTACTACAGAGATGGATGAGTTCTCCTCGCCAGGATGTCTTTTATAAAAAGGTTCTAAATCCATCATAAACTATTCAGGTTCTGGCTCAAATCAAAAATCTGGAAGAGAGTCTTTTACCATTCATACCTTATTCTTATCATGCTCAATTTCTATTATTAAAGCTCTCATGATTGGACATCCACTCAAGACCCAAAACTCCTCATTGCAACTCAAAGTAAAATATTGTTTAAGTTTGGTTGGCTCCATTAGCTGATTCATTTAAATAAGTATCAAATGAATGTTTTCAGTACTAATAAAATCTGGTAAGGAAACTTGAGTATCTATACTTCTATTCAATCTATAATTTTTAAGTCTCTGAAATAAGCTGTTAAGAAGAGAAGTCTAAAAATGCCTGGGAGTTTGCACAATTATTTAGATAGTGTTCAGAATAAGGGTAGACATGTCTGATGGCTTTAGTTAAGAATAGGGTTTGGAAAGAGATAAGAAGTGCAGGGCGTCTCAGTCAGTGGATCTTGTTTTATGAAGGAAAGGAGAAAGAAATGTGGACAGACCATTGCAATGAAAGAAGGTTAAAGAAAGACACTGAGATTTTAAGCCAAACATCAGAAATCATTACATTAGCAAAAAGAAAGGGGAAAGGAACAACACAATAGATCCAAAAATATAATGCAACAGTTACATTACATTTGTTACAGGTTTCCAAATAGACATGAATAAAAATACTTGTTACTTTTTAGTGCTCAGGCAATTGCAAAAGCATGCATCCCTGATGATATGTAGTGAGTTTCATGTGCAAAAGACTTGAAAGTAGGGAGGAAACTGGCTATAGAAGAGCTGGGATGAGAATGGATAGCAAGCGATTCAAGTGAAAGACCCTTGCCCTAAAAAGAAAATTCACAGAATGGGCCAGTCCAGGCCCACAGTGTAGATATTTGCTCATAGCTATTCATGCATAGCTACTGCTAGCCATTGTCTAAAACTATGCACCTTGCTACTTCCCTCCCTGCCCTGAAACCCTTGGTGACAGGAATGACCAGCCCTATGGAAAACAAGTCTTGCAAGAAAATTCTGTTAATAGCATAATTGCCATCCGGAGCAAACTTCCTGCGGTTAAGCAAGTAGACGGCATCAATCATGGAGGCCTGGACTCTTGCTAACCAGCGATTGCAAAAATTCCTCACCAATGAGACCCCCACTCAAAACCCCTTTATAAACCACTTGCTTCAGTCCCTAGGGGCCGCTTCAGCCGCTCCTGCGTGAGAGGTTGCTGGAGCCGCCCGGCGCGTCGTTAAATAAAACCTCATGCTATTGCAGCAAGAAGGGTCTTGGTCTTTCTCTTGGTGGCCTCGTTCCTGACTGAAAGACTGGGGGTCTTTCACAAGCACACAGATTCACTGCCATTATATATAAAAATATCAAAGATTAAAATAATACAAAATTCTTGCTATTTAGTTAATGTTTAGAATAATATAAGAAACAAATATTTTTTAGGAAAATTAAAAACAAAACAATATTGGGAACATATGCTATAGGCGAAAGCACTGTGGAATCTAACTATATGCTGATCAGTGTCCCGGCCTACGAACCAACATGAACCCGAATCTACAAACGTGGAAATCTCAAGTGGGAGTGGTAAGAATTAAAAGTTTCAGGCTTAGGGTCAGAGGGGTTCTTGAATGTCCGCTATCATCCAAGCCAACTTTATTGTAACATACAGGGTTTTTATAATCAAGAAGCAGGGCCAAATTCTTTACAGGACTATGTAAAACACATACATTTTGGTTAACAATTGCCATGGGCCAGACATATTGCCAGGTATGTTAAACACATGCACATTAGCTCATTGCTAAAAGAGGAAGGAATTTATGCCTCAAAAAGGAGTTACTTGGCCCATGCATTAACATCTCTTTAGATAGGCAGGAAAGAAATGATAGGGAGGGAGGAATAGCCCAGCCAATTTCTTAGAGAAACAAAAGCTTTCCAACCGACCTGGGAGTTTTCTCAACTTCCAAAGAGGGAGTTCAGCCTATCATTGTCTTGCAGACAAGAGGCAAACTCAACCACCCAAGGGAGGAGTCACTCAATGGCCCATTCAGTTGCTAATGTATCATCCAGAGTGCAGGCTGCTGGGCCTAGCAACCCCCACAGATCAACAGGAGATGGATGATTTAAATAAAAATTTCTTTTTTCAATAAACTTTCTTTTGGCTAAAATCATGTGTCAGACATTATTGGCAGGGTTGGAGGCATAGTGATAACTAGATCCTTAGTTTTCCCTCAAAGGGATAACCATCTAAGGTAGGTGACATATAGAGGTATTAAGAAGACAGTAAGGTTTCTGCAAATGCTGAAAGATGAATTCTAATTAGAAGTATAAAGTTTTAAGTAGAGTCTGTGCATGTTAGGGTGAATTTGAAATACACAGGTACTAGTGGTTTTCAACCCTTTGTTAAATCTAGTTTAGAAAGAGAGAATTGCTATGAACATTTAAGACTGTGGAAAACAGAAGTAAACATGGAAAGTTATTCTTTGATCAAAATCCTGACAGGAAAATATGTCATTGATATGGGGTCTGTTGCTGATTTGGAGAGATAGGGCAGAAAGAGGGGAAATTAGAGTGATTTAAAATATGTAAAGGAATAAGATATGTCTGGTAATAATTTCAATCAAAGCTTCTGTCTCTTTAACCAAAAAATCAAATCAATACAGGTATAAGGGTACAGATATCTTTCCTCCATGAAATAAAGAATTATTAAGCAAGAAAAGAGATAAAATATATGAGTTTATTTCAAAAGATAAAAGCATAGGATTAGAGACTACAATCCAAGAAGCTAGGAATCCCACAAAATAGTGGATGACTGCATGATGAGACTACAAGTTAGAGTCCTCAGTATAACAATAGAAAGCCTTGAATACTCAGCATGTTTAAGGTTTAGAAGTTTAGACAAGAGTACCAAAGTGAGAATTTTGTGTTTTGAAAGCAAATAGATCATGTTGCTTACAAAATTACATCTTGGAAGTTTTCTCCTTCTTCCCTTTGTATCTTTTTGAAAGGAAGAAAAGGACAGGGGCAGGCCAAGAGATGGCATTCAGGGGTAGAGATGGCAGACCATGCCCATTTCTTTGGCCATCCTCCAGATAGATTAAATTCTCTGAAAGTTGAGACTCTCACCCACATGATTGATCCAGTTCATTTAACTTAAGAGTGAAGACAGATATTTAACAATACCAGGGAAGCAGGAGTTGGGGATTGGTTAAATCCCCACCAAACTTTCAGCCTAACAAGTGAAAATTACTTAACTGCTAGAGATCTCATCACAAGAAAAGTATGTAAATGAGCCCATAATTCTAGTGTCTTCAGAGCCCAACATATAATATAGTCTGCTGATATTTTTTTACATATCACAGTGCCTACCAGCAAAAGAAAAAAACACTTCCCATTGAACCAGGGATTGTAAACAAACGACAACAAAAAACTACAATAACTCAGCTACCTAATGTCATGGTTATATACAAGTATCAAGTTGATGGTTGAGGGTTTGAGTTCTGGGCACATTTGTAGAGAATTAGTAGTTGAATTAAGGCCAGAGCAAACCCGCAGGAGATTGTCTAGTTGATGGGGCAGACCCAGTCCATGGTGGGTGGGACTAGGCCTTGAACAGGTGAATAAAATACAGAAAGTTGGTTGAAGAAGTTGGCATCCTTGTGTATACTTGGTCAGACATGCTGGTCTGGCAAGAAAGGATCGCTACTCTCTCAGCCATTATGTAGAGATGGTGTGGTCAGTTCCCTTAGCCCTGGTGTTGGTACATGCTTTCCCTTCAAGCTGGATTAAGAGCTGTAACCATTGTAAAAGAAAATAAACAAACTCCTTGTTCCCTCAAGCCATTCGATGGTGATTTATCAGCATCCATGCAGGCGAACTGCAACACCTAATAACTTCCTGCTACATCCTGGAGAAGGCATATGAAAGAAAGGAGATAATCAGGAGCTACAAAACATTTGTAAAATCGTACTGCATGTCCTTGGCCAGCTTAGGCCCTGGAGACAAGAAATCAATTTTAAATACTCTTTGAACATCAACTCCTGAAACTTCACTATCAACTTCGTTACATGTTCCTCCACACACAGCAGCTAAATCTTGGAAAACCTTCACATAGCTAAGTGACATAGAAACTGATTTGTCCCCAAAGGTCTATGGAAATCAAAGAAACTCTTGAAGATTTTTACAGTGTACCATTTGGGGATCCATGAGAAGTCTTTAAATCTTGTATTTACATAAAATAATCATTTCAAATCTATTCTCCATAAGAGTTGCTCACGGGCTGGAGAGGTGGCTCAGGGGTTAAGCCTCTGCCTTGCAGGAGGAAGGTCCTGAGTTCGGATCCCAGATCCCACGTATAGACGCCAGGCGGAAGTGGGGGTGGCCTGTGCTTCTGGTCCTGGTAGGGCGGAGCCTGTGAATCCCGGGGCAGAAGGAGGTGGAGGCGTCCATGGTGGTTCGCGAATTCGTCCGTGGTTCTACACACACACACACACACAGAGACACACACAGACACGCGCGTGCACATACACATGCATATGCACACAGTTGAATAAATAATAAAAAAAAATTAAAAAAAAGAAAGTAATACTAAACAAAATAAAGTATTAAAAAAAAAAAGAGTTGCTCACTTATTAGAAAACTGATAATGAACCCACTAAAAGTTGAAGGTCTCATCTGCAGAGACTGTCCTGGAAAAGACAATGGAAATGAAGTGTCTGAAGCAAAGAGATGGTTCGTATCAAGTGTCTCCATAAATTTACTTTGAAAAATATAGTTTCTCCTTTCCTTTAGGAAGCTGGCAGACTACATTAGAAAGAATGTAGTCTCATGTTCCTCTATGATAGAGCAACACTCTGAGCAACTGAACAACACTGTTCCTTCCTAAATCTTAATACTACCCTAAGGTTGTGTTAAGTTACTAGGTGTTACACACCGTGTGTATGGTGTGTGTGTGTACACTTGTATACATACATATATACATATACATATACATATACATATATATATACATATACATATACATATACATATACATATACATATACATATACATATATAAATGAGCTCTTGTCCTTGTAAGAATGCGTGTGAAAGTGCTAGTCAGGAATCTGAAATAATGTATGAAAATAATTGAAGTTCAAGTCAGCTCCCTGACATCAATTTGGTTCAACTATGCCAAATCCTGAATCCGTAATTGAGCTTAAATGACCCATACGCATTCTAATCTTATTTTTTTTTTATAATGAAACTGCTTAGCAGATGGCCTCAAATAGAGTAATATACATAACCTACCACTTGGCTGTTATCAGATAAAAAATACTGAGTGTTGCCATGGTAGATGGGTCATACAGTCACCTGGCATCATATTCCCATTATTCACATTTGGTTTAAAATAAAGCATTATCTAATCATTCAGAACAAAAAAGATAAAAACCTATCAATTTTCTATTTATCTTTTCCCCAAATCTATTTGTGTTTCTGACAGCTAAAATACTGACTGCAATAGAAAGAGACTATGTGGCTGAACATGCCTGCTAAACATGAAATGACATGAGGTATGTTTTGCACATATACCAGTTTGCACCTGTTGTTCTGGCTTGATTAATAGTGCTGCTTTCTATTCTCACAATTACACTCAGTTGCACTAGGAATAACATGGTTACTGGAGATAAAGCAATTCCTTGGGTCAGCTGTTTGTTGGAGATTTTCTTCTCTCTGTGTATTCACCACTAGATATTTTCAATGCCAAGTAAAAAGTGAAAATGAGTGGTGATTTTTAAGAGTACAAAACCACATTAAATATCCGAAGGACACCTCTTCTTCTTGGGACCTGGCCTTTATGAGATTTTTATTTTTCTGCATCTCATTAGGCATGCTTTGCAAATGACCTTGGAAGCCAATACGTGTACCAAAATAACCACCATCTCTCTACAAGAGTGTATTTAGCAACCTTTCACTATTACACTTGGAAATTTAAATCAATTTCCCTTTCCCAGCTCTGTCTTCAGGGCCGGATGTTTTTGAAGGTTATTTTAGAAGCATTAAGTGTCTCCACAGTTCAATGGAGCTGAAGAACTGGGATGTAGAAAACCACCCCACCGATAAGCCCATGCACCTGAGGTTGAAATGAGAGGCATGCTGTTAGTGAATTGGTTATAGGCTGGCATTCAAATCCACTTTTAGGGCCATCCTGTGCATGCAGGAGGCACTGTCCACACATTTTCATTTTAACTGCCCTTGCACTCCTCAGGGCACGGGTGATATACATTTGCTTTAATTACCTTGATGACTTTAGAGTATTTCTCTTAAATGACTAGCAGTTAACTCCTGGGTACATAAAAGATCCTCTCAAGCATCTCCTGGAGACACTAAGCTGCTCTGGAAGTAGGAAACAATAAGATCAAAGAGGACTCAAGTGTCTGCCCAGAGTGTAGGAAGGAAAACAATTAAAATAAGAATCCTCTAGCCTCTTGTGATGGGAATGCAGATTCCAAGGTTCAATGTTTGGCAGTAGCAATTCCTTAAGTTTGAAACTGTACATAAGAATAAGTGTTTTTTAACAAGAATTGTGAAGGAATCTAATATAATGATATCAAAATCACTCTTTTGGAAAAGCTGAACTACAGAAAGATTTAATTTAGGGGATTCAACAAAAGAAGAAAGTGGCAGGAATTCACATCAAGAGAAAGCAAACTTCATTCAGCCTTCATTGACTCTACAAGAGAATAAGTAGCCTTAGCAATGCTGACCTAATATTGGCAGGCACAATAATCAAAAAAAAAAAAAAAGCAAGCAAAGTCAAAAGGAACACACACCACATTAAATATCCACCAAAGAGTAGTCTGGGTGACGTTGGTAGGCACCCTACTTGACTCTCCCTACCTTCAGTATACTCGTGAAAGCAATATCACAAAGAGAAAGTAAACAAATGCACAGTGTTGGGCACAGTCCACTGTGACTAATAGACTCTCCTTTCCATAGGAGTCTGGAAGTGGTACATGGAGGGGCATCAGAGAGGTGAGGAAGGAGAGAATATGATTCAGGCTTGATGACCACAAAAATATCCAGGTATGAGTAAGTCCACTGGGAAAGAACAAGTTATAAGTGCACTGCCGACACATATCCCCCTCATGTTCCCTGCAAAGGCTTCTATTTTTGGCAACTGCACTGATTTCCTCACATGTTTCTCACTCAAATCCTTTGCTCTTTTGCCCTTCACTACTTATTACTCTCACAGTGCAAGTGGGCATAATAATCAAGTATTTGCCTCATATACAATCTTGCTTTGACACTGATACCACAAAAATGAAATAAGTCGCACTGGATACACTCTCCCCACTACATGTATACATAAACAATCTTACTCTGACTAAGGATATATCATTTATAAGCAAATATCTGTACAGTCTCCAGGAGCTCTGAATCATAATGAAGAAAAACAGACACAATAAATGTGATAATGTGGAAGTTCAAACAACAATGCTCAGGAGCATAATAAGTGAATTCAAAAAGGACTGAATTTGAACCCAGATCTCACCATGTAGAAACTCTTAAACCATGAAAATCACATTCCATGGCTCTAAATTTTCAAATTTATGAATTAAAAATGTCAATAGTACTTCACTTTCTCATAATAATACTAATCCACATAAATAAAGTAACACAGTGTCTAAAATATAAATACAAACACAAAAAATAATCCCTCATCATATTCAGTAGGCCACAAGCTACAGCAATGTGAGAAGATCATGTTTGCAAAGACAAAGAGAAAGCAGTCTTACCTCTGTTCTGTCCACGTTGCCTTGGTGATAGAGGAAAGTGGATGGGGTTTTTTGCACTGATGCTAATTACATATAAATATCTCAGGAGTTGTTTTTATTATTATTGCCAGCTGCTAGAAGCTCTGATTGCTATTTCCTTCTCTTCTCCCCAGGTGCTGCCTCTCCAATTTTCTAGTGCCGATGGTAATGCTGGGCTTTCTAGAATATAACATCATTTTCTCTGAATCCTATAGCCCCTGATTTTTGCCAAAATCGAAAAGCTAAGTAAAATTAAGCAAAATATAGATACTGTAAAGCAGTAACTGACATAACTAATAAGTTATAACAAAACTTAGTCTTTTCTCATAACTTTCTTTTTTATTATTATTGCTTTTATTATTATTTATTCAATTCAATTGTGTGTGTGTGTGTGTGTGTGTGTGTGTGTGTGTGTATGTATGTATGTGTGTGTGTAGAACCACAGGCAAATTAGGGAACCACCATGGACCACCCCGGGATTCACAGGCTCTGCCCTACCAGGACCAGAAATGCAGGCCGCCTCAGCTTCTGCCCGGCATCTATACGTGGGGTCTAGGATCCGAACTCATGACCTTCCGCCTGCAAGGCAGAGGCTTAATCCCTGAGCCACCTCTCTAACCCCTCCTCATAACTTTCTAACATACAGGTTTAAATATTTTATAGGTGTCTATAGCATTCCACACTATCATCAAATCAAAAGATGGTTTGTAGAACCTATTACAGGGATTACAGTGACTTTTTATTTTGGTCTTCATAAATAACTATTGAGGGTTTGACACTTTTAGAACTGGTAGTGACACTAACTTACATTTGTATGATAGTGATTTGGAAAGCACTTTGATATAGACATTCCTCACTGTAAGAAACAAATAATACTCCTTATATAATACTTGATGAAATCAAGAATAAGGATGTGAAATGTATGTTAATTGTGTATGTAATATCTGCAAGAAAGAAAATATCATAAATGTAGAAAGTAGACCAAATCCTTTCACTGTTGCCAATGAGAAAACAATCCTTATTTGCAAAACACGGTGACCAAAGTCAAACTGTTAATAAGTGGCAGATCGAGGATTTTTATGTAGAGTCTATTTCAATTCAAGGCACATGTTCACCTTATCAATACACACTTCAGTCCAGATGAATGCATCATTAGAGATTGGATCAGTGTTCTCTTCTCAGAGATTAGTGTTTCTAAAGCATTGATTTGCATGCAAATTATCCAGAGATCTTGTTGAAATATAGACTGTGATTCACTGGATGAAAAATGAGGCCTCATACTCTATTTCTCACAGACTCCTTGATTTTGACAATTGTTTGCTGTTTGTTCTGTGGACCACATTTTGAATATTGAGTTCTTAAATCATAGCAACAGCTCTCAGAGTAGGGGTAAAAGGGAGAGAGTAACACAGGTACAATATAGTCCTATCTGATTTTCAACAAATAAGAAAATGATATTATTATGAAGTCTAAAATAGGTAACTCTTTTATATGTGAGTGTGTGTGTGTTCAACTGTAAATATGTAGATTCAGATTCCTTAACTATGCTTTTTCAATACTTTTTAAATTTGCTTGAGCATAAGAATCTTTCTTATTGAAAATGCAAACTAGAGCATACATTCCAGATAAACTTAAAGAGAATCTTTTGCAGTATTCTGCATGGTTACTGATAAAATCATGGCAAAATGACTTAAGGGATCAAAGGATTTTATTCTTTCTTACAATTCCTGGGTACAGTTGCTCATCCAGCTTGGCAGGAGAGCCCACATCTGCACCAAGGGAATTGGCTGTACCATATTCACATAATGGCTGAGGAGGGACTATTCTTACTTGTCACATCAACATGTCTGGCCAAGTGTGCAGAAGGAGGCCAACTTTCACAAATAGACACTTCCATTCTATTCACCTTACTGGAGCCTTTTCTATCAACTAGACATCTTAGGTTTACTCTGGGCTTAACTACTAATTCTCTATAAATGTGCCCAGAACTCAAACCCTCAACTGTTAAGTTGACATCTGCACCTAACTATGACAGAATCTTTAGTGAAAGGTTTAAGAATTATGTTTTGTAACACTCTCTTATTATAATTGCATACTAAAATACCACTGTTCTTGAAGGGAAGGTTCAAGCATTCTCACAAAAAGTCAAAAAGTAAATGATTGCAAAAGTTTATATGTAAAAGTAGACCATACTTGGCATGTTATGCTCCCTCCCCCCCAGTTTGTCAATATTTGGATTAAGATATCTTCTGTTTAAGGAAGACAAAAGACTGAATAGCAACTATAGACAGTGGGAACCTCATTAATGCTTCTCATCCCCCAACCCGCAAAGGTTGGATTGATTCAGAATTAGAAATATTCATATAAAAGTGTATGTAAACAAGTAAGAATTACATAAAAATATACAGGAAGAGAAAGCATCAAAACAAAAATGCACACTGGACCTGAGAGAATGAGGCAATGAAACATTCCTCAGTAAAGAGAAAGACAAACCAAGGTGGATAAACAAGTAGGTAACCTGAAATACTCAATGGCACATTAGCAGAACTCAATAATCAGAACAGTGAACAAAAAGAAAGAAAAGCATGAGAAGTCATGGGGGTAACAAATAAATCCCAAATGAAATAAGCCTCAAGTTTTGCACTTAAAGACGGACAGGTACTGTCTGACAAGGCATCCTTCCTTCATTTTTCTGTGGAGGACGCAGACAAATTAAAAAATGCTATCAATCAAAGAGAAAGTACATGAATAAGGGCTATTTGAAAAAAAATAGGCTGAGAAAATTGCTTTAACTCCTATCTCTTTTTGGTGGACATAGAATATAAATTTTCCATGTAGTCAGTCCTCTTAGGGAGGCTTGCTATTCAGTCATTTAAGAATCACTTATATAGGTAATATAATGTTACTAATTTCCGTTGAGTGAGAAACATTTATCAAATTTTATTTTGGTACAATAGTGAATAAGTTCACTTTTAGATCAAACTGGCCTGTGCCCTATTTTAATGGTAGATTCATATCCTCCCACAACTCCCCTTGACTCCTTATTCCCGAGGTATAATCAGAGCAACAACACACTTGTCTACCCCTTGAAACTCACTGGTCTTGACACAAAATGGCTCACTCACCAGATATGGGGTGCAGGCTACAAAGCAATACAAAAACCTCTTTTTCTCTACAAATAGCAGAGGTTGACCATGTATCCTTTTTTTGTTATGGCAGACTTCTCATTTCCTGCTTCATCTTCCTGGGATGGTCTCTTTCATAATGCATTTCCTTCTCCCATCAATGTTCCATGTCAGAGATATTAAGTACTGCAAGGCAGAAGCGAAAATGAAGAAAATTTTATGGCTATTTTTCAAGCATATAAAGGTGTCCCTCTTCTCCTAAAATCTCTGAACTAAAAGCAAGGAAACACTATTATTACTTCATAAAACCAAAGCAAGCTGTTTTCCTGTGTCCTTTTTCAGTAAGTTTAAGGAGTTCACTAACGGTGAAGTTCAGTTTCCCAATGCCTATGGGAAAAGCATTAGACACTGAAATAGAAGGTATGAATAAAGTTTCTAGCTGAGCTATGGTCCCTTTCTGATAAATCAGATAAGGTTTTTGCATTATGAATTGAGGAAGTATTTGGCCTCTGACTTTGATAGGTCTTCAGTAGATGTTACAAGAATTTTTGAGTCTCCTGGAGGCAGGTGACTTGAATGCTCTACCTTTGTCATGTCTCACTACATCAACAGGGATTCACTGACTGCTGAGTGTAAGGGAAATAAAAGAGGTTCATTTTACTGCACACTTCACAAAGGGGAGGAAGTAAGCAGGGAATTCACATACATGGCAGCAGGAGGGAGCAGAAAAGCTGTACTAAACAAGGTGAATTGCATTGCAAATGGCATGAAGACCAGAATATTGAAGTCTTTGCTGCCTTGCCAGGAACTGGCTAGTTAAAGGGCAGTGCAATTAAATTAAGGGTATAAACCCCTTGTGGGTAAATGAGTTTGATAACATAATACCATCACCATCACATCAATTTTTAACCTTGGACAAGTGTAGGGTAGAAAACTTCAATCATAGACTGAGCCTTGAATTTATCCAATTGTTTTAAAACCACAAGTCTAAAATGAAATAAGGAAAATCATACCATTCTACCTTTACAGCAATGAAGCCAATTCAAAGTAACATTTAGGGAAGGCATGTGGTTTATACTGTTACCATATGAAGAATAATGAATGGCAAGTTTTGGTTGTTCAAAGGAAAAGTTTCCCTCCTGACATGAGGGTTAAGCTTATTGATACTTCTTATTAGTCAGGAAGATTGATGAAATGTGACACCCACTATATTTGTTCTGAGTCTCTACTGTCATAAGACACCAAGAGAGTGGGTTACTGACCTCTGCCACCTTGTCAGAAAGCCTCATTGTTAGACAAAATAAATCTTTACATATCACTCTTATAAATGAATTGATGCATGACCTTGTGGTGTGAGAAACTGATCTTTAGAAGAAACTGTATATGGACACCAGAGTTCAAATCCTGGCTGTCCTACTTCCTAACTCCAGTGCTTTGGTGACAGTGCTTACACTCTTTAAACTTCAATTTCCCCTTTACAACAAAGAATTCTTAAGGTAATCATGTCATAAAACTACTATAAGGGATAAATAATATAATATGCATAATATTTAGCATAGATAAAAGCACAAGATAATGGCAACTATATTGCACTTTGCATGTTTACTCCTATTATTACTATATTCATTTCTCTCCAATAGCGCTAAAATAGTATAAGATAGTCAATGTTGAGCCCAGAGTTGGCAGCCAGATTTGAGCTACAGGATGTCTGCTTCCACTGCTTTTGGCCTTTTGACAATTTACTTACCCATCTTCCTACCACTACATTTCAGTTTCTTTTATTCCTCTATGGCACTAGCCTGTGCTTTGCAAGATGGTGAAGACGAAATAAAATAACATACGTTAGATATTTAGAAATGCTATCAGGCACAGAAGATGTGCCATGTAAATATTAGCCTCTATTACTAACAGTCTTCTGGTAAACATTTCAAGCCTTGGCTCAGAGGTCCCAAGAGAACCTTTAGCTCACAGCAAGGTTCTCAGTCTATGTCATTAACCTACTATCCCCACTAAAAGCCAAAAATCCTTCTGCTGAAAAATCAACACACAAATGAGGGGTGGAAATCACATCTGGTCATTAAAATTCTGTCAGCAAATGCATGTGCCATCGCACTTCTTCAGAATCCAACTCTCTGTCATCTCCCGTTTATGAGTCATCAAGATATTCTGGTTGCATCTGTCACAGTAGATTATGTTACATCAATAGGACAATGCAACAACAGACACAACTAGTTGTGGCATGTAAGAAAATGACAAATAAGTCGCAGGAATTTGAAAGGACAGTTTTCTGAAAGAAAGTCAAATGTTGAGTCTTAGTGTGAAATGAAAATGGCTTACAAGTGAAAGTTAAAGAGATAGGTTTCTTTCATTCTCAGCTTTGGCCTCTGGTCAAGTTGGAGATAAAATTCACATATATAATCTTACTTATTTTTTTCATTGTACCCAGGATCTAGATTAACTACTGAAATATTCCACCTAAGTTCATCTTTTCCTTTCTGTAGACTGTTTTCCTACTCATCTTTCTCACAATCCCAAATTCCTACCTGATATGCAATCCAAAGTGTACAAGGCTAACAGATTTCAAGGCATTATTTTTATCAGAAGTATACTCTGTATTTCATTTTGAAAAATTCTAAAGGCACAATATGAGTGTAAGTTAGAAAAATGACTGTCTCTGGGAAAAATTTCATTAAATGTTAGTACATGGGGAAATATGAAGAGATTAAACTGGGAGAGACATTACAGTGTCTATTGAGTTCATTTACCTTTTCAACAAATACTTATTGACACTATATGTGTTAAATCCTTCCAAGTCACTGGAATTTCAAAATAACATTATGATACTTTTCCAGAACTCAAGGACCTTATGTTCTATTACATAAGAAAATGACTAAGAAAAACAGAACTTTAGATTGTATATACACTATGCAAAGAGTTTAACAAATAATGAGTAAGAGCCACAGGGATTAAGGTGATTAAAATTTATATAGTATGTTTTCACATATTAATAATATAGAAGATTTCTATCTGGTTGCATCTCACATTCTTAGTATTTTCTGTTACTTCTCTAATCCTTCTTATACTCAGTCCCTTATTCTCTTCCCATAAGCATTTTCTCCCATTATTCCCCTGTCACAATACCACGGGTGGTATAATATTATCTCCTACTCCAAGGTTTTTGACATAACACTTCCTCCCCTCTTCACACTCACCATTACCTTTCAAGTTGTCTGGCTGTTAAAGGAATTCCAGACCAAGTAAAACAGTGAGTAGTTTAATGCTAGCATCCACATATGTGTCTGAGATACCTCACTTATTTTTCAGTTCCATCCATTTACCAACATATTCCACAATTGCATTCTTCTTGATGGATGAATAGTATTCAATTATATATAGGTACCATATTTCACCATTTCATCATTGTTGGGCGTATAGTCTGATTCCATTTCTCTGCTACTGTTAATAGAGTTTCAATAAAAATGGATGCCTAAATAAAGTGCAGAGTCTTTGTGGAATATTCTCAGAAGTAGTATAGCTTGGTCAAATGGTAGTCCCATTTTTAGCTTTCCGAGGAACCTTCATACTTATTTCCAAAATGGCTGTGATGCTCCAACTAGTACCCAGAAGCAATTAAACAATATTGGAAGTAACAAGTATGTGCTGCTGCTGCTCACTGATAAGTTATTGGTCAGAGAGGCCTCCAAGGACCCCTAACAGTATTGCCATATGCCACTTCTCTTGGTTGCCCTAAAGATACTGATGGTAACAACCTATTACAGAAAATGAAGCATATGTGAATCACATGACATGGACAAAAAAATACCAGCAGGAATGGGTTTGGAAGTTTCTTCCATGCTGGACAGTTTATATAACATCAGAGAGTACTATGGAAATTACTGGGGGACAAAAACAGCCAATAGTTTCATCAGTAACTAATAGGCTGAAAGCTGCAATAACAACAACCCAAGCAAGAGGTCACCATCATTATACTAGTGGTATGGATGTCAAAGAGCAACCAGTAGCTTTCCAATCAGATTTAAGGACAACATTTCAGGGGGATCACATTTCTATTACTGTAAACTAGAACAATAACCTATGAAAAGGGAAACCATAGGCTCAGAGAGAGTGGAGGATATCAAGGCTATAAAGATATTCCATCAAACGGCCTTTTATTTTTTTTTTCGTTCTTGAGTTTTTGTTTCTGAACTTTATTATTATTATTATTATTATTATTATTTCCGTTCATACAAACTTAACAGGTACACCAGTCCCCTCCTTCCTTCCACCTCCCCCTGACCCCTTTGCTCCTCCTCCCCTCTCCTCTCCCTCCCCATCCCCCAGTGCCTCGCCCCCCCCAATCCCCAGAGCATCCTTTACTGTGCATGCCAAACTCTCTTCTGAGTCCTCCTCTCCGATGAGGTGCAAGGACCCATGGACATATCCCAGAACCCTTTCCTGTGTTTCCCTTAAGCTTGGGAACACTACTTTGACTGTCAGTACCTAGCCTCCAAGGATCCTAGTGCCTTTAGTCCATGCTAGACTTTGTGGGGTCAATAATGTGTTGGATATTGTGCAGGGGATGCAAACTCCTACTATGATTGCTTTGGCCCTAACTTGTGTGGAGTACCTTGCATATCATTACTCTTCCCATCCTTGCGCTCTTACAATCTTACTACCCCCTCTTCTGTAAATTTCCCTGAGCTTCAGGATGGGGAGAGATTAGGCTGGCCCAGTTCCATGTGGTTAATATAGAGTCTCTGATGTTCTGAATTATGATTTATTGATTTTTTTTTCAGTTTTGCTGCTCCTGCAATGCCCTTGGCTCCATCCTGATGGGTATTGGAATTCACCCCCTGGCCAGAGATAAAAACCTGTTAAATTAGAGTGTTGTTATAAGAGTATATTCAAAGTAGATAGAGGAAAAGTAGGAGACCGCAGTGAGAGAGGGGTCAATCACCCATTTGCAAAATGGTTACTTTCTATCAGGTAACCTATATGCCCACTCCTTCTGGTGAGATCATACCCCATCTGCTGCATATGATCAGGAAGGAAAGTCTGTGAACTTAACCAGATGTCTCATTACTTACTTGCAGTCCTTGATGGTGGCCTATTTTCTCTGC
This sequence comes from Typhlomys cinereus, assembly GCA_023101885.1. NCBI lineage: Eukaryota > Metazoa > Chordata > Mammalia > Rodentia > Platacanthomyidae > Typhlomys > Typhlomys cinereus. The sequence goes on along the minus strand of JALPQD010000041.1, from coordinate 7,077,017 downwards.
TGTGACATAGTCCCCTCTCTCCTTGTTTCTGATGGGGCCCTCCTTCCTCATCCCTCCTGTTTATAATCTTTGCAATTACTGTAAGTATTACAGAGATTTGTCTTTGAGTGTCTCTACGTAGGTTTGGTACTAGGATCCACCTATTAGGGAGTACATACGGTGCTTAATTTTCTGTGTCTGGGATACTTCACTCAATATAATTGTTTCTAATTCCATCCATTTCCCGGCAAATTCCATTAATTCATCATTTTTGATGGCTGAGTTGTATTCCATTGTATAAATGTACCACATTTTCCTTATCCACTCGTCAACTGTTGGACATTTGGACTGATTCCATGACTTTGCTATTGTAAACAGTGCCGCTATGAACATGATCATGCTTGTGCTATTGAGGTGAATTTTTGCTGTATGGGGGGTTATTCCCAATAGTGGAATAGCAAGGTCATATGGCATTTCAATCTTTAACTTCTTTAAGAATTGCCAGATGGCTGGCCAGAGTGGTTGTATGAGCCTCTCCACATCCTCTCCAGCACTTGGTGTTGTTTGTATTGTGGATTTTTGCCATCTTGACAGGGATAGGATGATATCTCAGGGAAGTTTTGATTTGCATTTCCCTGATGGCTAAGGATGTGGAACATTTTTTAAGATATTTGTTAGACATTTTAATTTCGTCCTTGGTAAAGTTTCTTTTAAGTTCCAAGGCCCATTTTTTAATTGGCCCATTTGTTTCCTTGGTGTTTAGTTTTCTAAGTTCTTTGTGCACTCTGGATAATAAAGCTCTATCAGATATGTGGTTTGTGAAAGCAATTGTCATTATACCCATAGATTGGAGGAATGCTCAGCTCTCAACCTTTTTCAATGGAAAGTGATTACAAAATATCACAACCATACAAAATGTAGAAAATAAATGACTGTGGACTCCATAGTCCTAAATGGGACATCAAAGATACCCCCAACCTTACTGAAAGTCTCACAGAACATTGTGGGAGAGGTATTGGTGAGATATAAGAGCCTGAAATGGGACAAGGTTATGGCCTGACACTATTTTCTGGACACAACAAAGATTTTGTATCCATTATTTCACTGCAGCTACATATATTTACATAATAACTTCAGAGGAATCATTCTATTAACACTTCACCATGAAAGGGTAAAGATTTCAAGAGGCTCCACACCTTCTTGAGGGACTAATAAGGGTTATAATAATGGGGAGGAAATACAAGGTGCTTTCCTCATTGGTATACCCATTGATATATGACTCATGTGCCAGCAAACTCTTAGATACAAGTCACCAAAGTCAAACCAGATGAAACTCAGTGGGCGACTCATGTGAAAAGACTTGAAAGTAGGAGGGAGTCTGGAAGGGGAGAAGGATTGAAATGGTAAGATGGAGATGGGATGGGATTTGGGATTAAGTTATGAACATATGATAAATGCAATATATTCATGTATGAAGTATTAATTAATAAATAAATTTGTACAATGGGATAAGAGATGGCTTGCTTCAAGCAGTAACAATTGACCTGAGATTTAAATGATGAAAAGGAATATCTTTTGTCATGGCAAAAACTATTTCAGAGGAGCCCAGCAAGTTCAGTGTCCACCTAAGGGAAATTAATTTGAAATTTTAGAGGAAAAAAAAACACGAGGGTGTAAATTATAGGGACCTGGCAAAAAATGAGAAAAAAATCAGATTAAGGCAGAGACTTGGCCACATCATATGATAGACCTCTGTAGACAAAGAATAAAATATTTGAATTTATGTCTGATTGAAATCCTTTGACGGTTTTAAACTGAAGAGGTGAGTATTTTACCTCCTCAAAACAGGTTACATGGAAGTCTCTAAAGTAAGGTTTTTATCACATAATAATAGTCTATGATTTATATCTCTTCTAAAAGAACAGGGGGGAAAGATTCTAGATTATGTTTAAAACAGTTTAAATAATTTCATCTTAGGGGCAAAAATAAACCTCATTTCCTGAATCTCAAGCTTTCCTGCCTTACAATTCTATTTCATTTACTCTCTCAAATTCCGAAAATGCCTTCCTTCCTATAACCACTTTTCTTTTTTCAATGCCTAAGAACCTTGAAATATGTGTAACACTCAACAAAACAACTTCATGTTTTGAACTTTTTCTAATTGTTTCACAGAGGATAACGTTTTTTCCTATGTTTTTGTCCAAAAACACTTCACCAGTGTTGTTCACAGCCTGCCTGTCAGACTATGAAGGAGGCAAATTCTTAAACCCCACCCAAGAGCTCTTTAAGTGATATTTATTCTATGATAGAGAATCTTCTCACTTGCATGTTATAAAACTTCTCCCAGTGATTTTGATGCTAAATAAAGTTTTCAAAACTTTTGTCCTACATTTTCCTTGCTCTCAAACTTATTGGCATCTCTTCTTCTAGAATACTGTCTTCCTAAATCACTGCAGAAATTCTATACATGCTTTAAAGCTGGTCTCAAATATTACCTCTGCCATAAAAATTCCTTATATTACTTTTTCTTATTTAAATAAACGTGTGATCTCCTATTGTGAGGAGTACAGTGTAAAGTACAAGAAAATATCAGGAAAGAGGTACAGCAGACTGTAAAATGTGTTGTGTTGGAAAGACCACACAGAGCTACAGTGAAATTGCTAAACTGAAGGCTATCCTCACTCAGCACCTTTTAACTTAGGACTATAGACTCACAGAGTTATGAGGGTTTGTATTAGTTGTCTTTCAATTCCTATAACAAAATACTTGAGAGTATCAAGTTAGAGGAGAAAAGGTTTATTTTGGCTCATGGCTCCGATCCATGGTAGCTGGCTTCTTGCATTGTGGCAAGGAATAGCAAAGCATTGTAGCAGGAGTTGTTGGTTGGAGTCAAGCAAATCACCCCATAGAAGTAAACCAGGAGGGGGGAGAGAGAGAGAGAGAGAGAGAGAGAGAGAGAGAGAGAGAGAGAGAGAGAGAGAGAGAGAGAGAGGAGAGAGAGCTATAAATGGTAGCCTACTTTTAGTCTCTTCCTAAAGCTGGGAAGAGAATCTTAATATTAATTCAGCTATGAATTCTTCCTATTAATCACCTTATTAGATTGGCACCCTCATGTTCCAGTCACCTCCAAATAGTACTATAAGCCAGGAATCACGTTTTCAACATATATTTCAAAGAACATATCATATTTAAATTTTTATTTAATTTCCAGGGATTCTAGGTCAGAGAAAATCTTAAGCGGCATAATCAAGCTTATCAAGTTGTCATAATCATTTTGTGGCTCTTCTTTTTTTTATTTTTTCCAGTGGGCAGAACCAACTGAGGCTTTATTTTGGAAAAGAAAATTGTGCTTTGTGGAAAGCATAGCTCAGGGGTACCACAAGTAGGAGGTCCTTTCCAGGTTAGGCAGAGGGCCAGTGTTGAACTTCCAGTGGGTATCTTATTTCCTAAGTGCTCCCATGCAGTTCTCCCTGCTCCTCAACTCTCACGAACTCTGGGGCAGCTTCTGGAGGCACACGGGCTGACACAGGCTGCAGTGGCCATTCACATGTACAGGATGTCTGAGGACTTGGATACCAGCTTTCCATCTTGGATCTTGATCTTCTTCACAACCCCAGCCTTAAAATGATTGAAGGTGTTGGAACCACTAGCAGAGCTGAAGCTGGGCTGGAAGGAGCTTACCCTGTAACTGAGGCCAGGGCTAGTGAGGCCACTCTAGGCTGAACTCATCCCTCCTGAGTAAGCACTGGTGATTTTGGTATGGATGCTCACGTTCTGCATCTTAGACTCCTCCGGCTCTCTTCACCTCCAGCAGCTTTTAGTAAGTAGCAATCTCAATATCCAGCACCAGTTTGATGTTTATGAGCTCTTGGTACTGGCCTGTTTGGCCTGGTATAGGGCAGCCTCTAGCTCAGCCATCCGCTACGCTGTTCAGCATCAGCAATGGTGGCTTCCAGGGCTGTCCTCTGATTTTTTAAGGCTTCAGTGTCAGCCTGCAGGTGGCTGATCCTGCTTTCATCTTAGAGATCTCATTCTTAGAGCAGTGCAAGTCATTGACACGTATGGGGGTTGTCAGGTCCAAAGTCTACTCTCTGGAGCACTTTAGCATCTAAAACTGGTGGTTGTTAGGGGCTCTCCTTCCCTTGGAAGTTGAGTTTGACTCTTCTCTGCAAGACAATGGCAGGTGAACTCCTTCCCTTGGAAGCTGAGTTTATCTCCTATCTGTTCTTGGATTGCTTTTGTTGTTATCAGGACTAGCTAGGCTGTTAATTCCCCTGACAGTTCCTTCCCACATATTTGCCATAGGCTAATGCACGGACCAAGTAACTCTGCTTTGAAGCATACATCATCCATTCCCTTCTAGCAATGAGGTGCCATGCTATTTTTCTCTACCTGGAGGTATTATGTGTGGTCCCAAACAGCTAGTAGATATCACTTCTGTCTTTTCTTTGTTAACTGGAATGTATATTTTTACATAATCCTGTAAAGAATTTGGTCCTGCTCTTCTTTGATGTTTTCCTGAATTTGGCCCTGCTCCTTGATTGTTTTCCCATAAATACTCATGTATGCTACAATCAAGTTAACTTAGATGATGGAGGACATCCTAGGCTCCCTCTGACCCAATGCCTGATCAATTCCTACTGTTCTCACTACTGTTTCCTACATGTAATTCTGGGTTTATGCTGGTTCGTGGGCCCACATAACCATGTTTCCCAGCCAGTGTCTGCAACCCTTCATACTTATTTTGTACATGCTCTCAGCCTCAGTCTGGCTGCAGTAGATGATGTCCTTATACTGGGCACAAACTTCAACAATGATGCCATCCATGTCTAGGAAGTGGCTGTTATCTATGGACAACACCACAGAAGTGTCAGACATCTGGGACTTTAGCTGTCAGATCTCCTCTTCATGGACCTGCCATAGGAAGTTGATGTCATCAGTCAGCCCGTCCAGATGAGACTCCAACTCCACTTTGTTCATGTAAGCTTCATTCTCCATCTCTATATACTTGTTGACTTCATCCTCATACTTATTCTTGAAGTCCTGAACCAGGCCCTGCATGTTGCCAAGCTCCACCTGCAGCTTTGGATTCTACTGGCCCAAGGTTTCCAGCTGTCACCACAGGTTATTAATATAACTCTCAAACATGTTGTCCAAGTTACTGTGAGTGGTCTCCTGCTGTTGCAGCAGGCTCCACTTAGTTTCCATCATGTTGTTCTGTGGCTCGAGGAAGCACACCTTGTCAATGAAGGAGGTAAACTTGTTGTTAAGGCTCTTAATCTGTTCCTTCTCTTGAGTGTGTATAGTCTCAATGCTGGGGGTCCACCTCAAGATTCAGAGGGTTCAACAGGCTCTGGTTCATTGTGACCACAGTGATGCCTCCATACCATCCCCAAGCTAGCCATCACTCAGGCCAATGTCAGTGCCCAGGCTCTCATGGAAGCTGCTGTCACTGCCCACATGGGAAACACTGGAAGAGTTGATACAGGCACCTGGCACACTCATGTATGAGCAACTGCTGAAAGCCCAGGGCTGGAGGTAGACACCTTATAGGACTATTGGGTCACTCTGATGGAGGCTATAGTGAAGGCAGTTGAAGACAGAGTTTGGAAAGGAGAACAGCAGCTGCTTCTAAGCAATCTTGTGGCTCTTAAAATGGACATTGTTAGGGCTAATGCCCAACTTACTGAATAGGTCTGATCATATTGTTTCAAGCAAAATCCAGCTGTAATGGGTAGAAAGGAGTCATCAAATGTGAAAATTCAAGGAATAAACCTGATAGAAGGAGGAAGTTGAGATATACCTGTATTAGTTAAGGTTCCCTAAAGTCACAGAATTCACAGAACAAATATATATATATATATATATATATATATATATATATATATATATATATGAAATTTATTGAGTTGGCTTACAGATATGGCCGAGGTAGTCCAGCGAAGGCTGCCAATAGCCAAGGTAGTTCCAACGATGTCTGCCAGTAGCTAAGGTAGTTCCAACTATGGCTGCCAATAGCTAGCTGCTCAGTTCGGTAGTCAAGTAGGTGATGGCTGAAGGCTGGAGAATTCCTAGAGTCTTAGTCTAGTGGAAGGTCGAAGAAAGAACGATTCCTAGCACAGCTGCAAGAAGGCAATCCGTTCTCCTTGGTGGCTCCTTTTCATATGATGTAGTATTGGGAGAATCCTTTGAGAGCTTTGGAGTTCTGATAGGATCTAGGGCGTGTACAATCCTTCAAGTAGTCTCAGTTGATCCTTTCCAGAAGTGGTCTCAGCCCAACTTAGTTAATACCGGGTGTGTCAAGTTGACACCCAGGCTTAACTATCACAATACCTCTACATAATAAAGACTAGATATGGCAAAACACAGCCAATGTTATACTTAATGGAGAAAAAGTGATAGCATTTCCTCCAAAATAATGAAAACACAGGCTTCTGCTATTTCCCCTTTTATATTCACTACAGTATTTGAATATGGAAAGACCTACCATACTCATTAATTAGAAAATACTACAAAAAATCGATATATTACCAAAGGCACTCTACAGAATCATTATGATCTCCATCAAAATTGCATTGACATTCTTCACCAACATAGAAAAACTAATACACAAATTCACATAAAAAAATGAAAGACAACAAATAACCAAATTTTCCCCAGCAAAGAGAATAGTGCTGAAGGTATTTCTCATTCACTCATTGCTGTGACCAAATATCTGCTAAGATGCTACCTACTGCATAATGACTGCTCAGCTGTCACACAGGGTCAGACACTAAAGAAATGTAAAGGATATGCATAAGATCATTATCCTGATTTTTTCTTCATATATTTTATGACTTTGTTTCTTTATATACTATATTGACATTGGCATGTACATCAGTATCACCATCCCTGTTCCTAATACTCTTTTATTTACCACCTTGTTGCAAGTATCTGTTTCCAAAAAAGGAGCTAAAGTTATTACCAATGGCACATGACTTTTAAAGGCAACTGGAAAAAATCCAAATTAAAAAATTCTAGTCTAAAGATTGCTAAAACCTTTAAGGTGAATAAGAATCAGAAGCAAAAAACTTAATATAGATTCTTAGGTCTTCCCAAGAGAGGAATACCACATAAAAGTTGCAAAGGTTGAGTTAGAGCTGTACCCAGTGATATCATGCTTGCCTAGCATGGATAAAACACTTGGTTTGACCTGCAACAATGCCAGAAATTAAGTATCATGGGTCATTCCATGGAACTAATATATGGGCCCATACTGATGCTCTTACACATCTTTACTGTATTTATTATTGTATTATCATATCACATATGCATCGATTCTGGATCTGTTGGTAAAAATAATATAATTTGAAAGAAGAAAAACACACCCAAATTTACCAGGTATAATAACTGGCTATTTTTTGGTAAACCTATAGCTGTGTTTGCATATTTGTATTATCATTGTAGATGCACTAATGGAATCAGCTATTTAATGGTACCCTATGGTGAACACTTTTGCAAAGTAAAAAAAAAAAATCCCTTGATTTATTTGGTTCATAAATCCGTATTTTCATATTGTAGTTCACCATTGTCTGGGTTCTGTTGCTAGCCTTCTGTTCAATATGTGACCTTCTCACAATTGTTTGATTTACATGGAATTGTTTAGAGAAGTAAACAAGTAGTGTTGTATATTAACTAGAGTGATTAGATTGAAAAGCTACCAAGAGTTAGCAGGACAAAAAATAAAGGGACTTTATACCTTTGTTCACAAGAAAATGAAAGTATAGTGAAAGAGATAAAAACCTAAAGGGTTCTATAACACAGAATTGTAAGGCATGTCTATGAAACTCACCTAGTTAGGAAGGTTGTGGTATACAAGGTGCTTCTCCTTGTACTTCTGTCCTCTCCCCACTGTCTGAGAAGACTTTATAGAACATTCAGGTTAAAAAATTATCTTGAAAATTAATAATACATTAGGGTAAATTTTTATTTTAATAATAAGCAAATTTTCAGAGAAAGAACAATATTAATAAAGCAATTTAATGATGATTTGGGTATAAAAAAGAAAAACCAGGATAACCCAGATTTTAACAAAAAGTTTAAAATTAGAACAAATAAAATTTTCCTATGTAAGACTTGACAAGCTTGTGGTGATCAAGAAAGGAGAAAGGACATGTGCTACAATATGTTCTCTCTCTTCCATTTCCCCAATACGAAAAGCTTATTTGGGTAAGCAGCTCTCTTGCAAAATCCAACACATAATTGAGTTCTTATTTTTGAGCTATCATGGAACAAAGAAGAGCTATCATGGACAAAAGAAAGCAATCAAGATGGGAAAAGAAGCTATGAGACTGACAACTCAATAGAAACAAAACCTGAGAACTATAATAATAAAATATGAGTCCCTTTGAAGTTACAGAAGAAAACTGGGATAACAGTGAACATCCAAAAGAATAGATACAGCATTCATGCAAATCAGAATGAGAGGAACTAAGACTTAGGTCTTGCTCAAACTGGTACATAAAGAAATGTGGCCTTTCTCTACGACAGAGGTAGGAATAGAAAAAGTGAAAACATAATTCTCTTTTCCCTACATTTCCAAGTTTTTAGTTGAGAGCAAGAGAAACAAAGAGAGAAAGAATGATAGACAGAAAGAGAGACAGAGAATAAATGAGAGGCTTTAATATTCAAGAAAGAAATAATGTGTGAATATGAGTAGGATGAATAGGATGTAGCAGAAAATAAAGGAAGAGAGAATATGGGGATGGACGGGAATGGGAATTAAATAAGCTTACGAAGAGCTTGCTTACTTTGCAAGATGGCTTGGCTTCAACCCTCAGAACTATATAAACAGGATGTGGTGGTATGGTATCAAACAGGCAAACAGGAGACTTAGAAGGAAAACTTTATTCAAGTCAGAAAAGTACCTTTGAAAAAACAACTGTTTCCCAACAAAAAATGCAACTACAAAATTTCAATGGCCAGGAAAAAGAGTGGCTTAATTCTGTCCTCTCTTTCATCTATCAACTTGACATTTGTAGTGAAATATGACAATAGAACATTTTCCTCTGAACATGCCCCTATGAGCCTGGGGAAAAATCATTGAGAAAAGTTTAAAATAAATAATTTATGTTATATAGAAGTGGAAGGGTGGGAGTGAGTGAGAGTGAATCATGAATGGAGAGGAGGGGATGGTAGGGGGGAGAGAGGGAAACTGAGATGAATACTCAATATATTTGTAAAGGCAGAAAAAAATAAAAATGGAAAACAATAATTTATTCTGTAAAAGATCTGTTCCTTGACATCAACCTATCATTGCCTCTCGAAATTATCCTGTCATTCCTCTCTGCTTGAGATTACACATTTTGTTTAATCCTTGGAAGACTTTCACATCTCTTTCTGTCTTGTTGTAAGGGACCTCCCAGAACAAAGGAAAGGCTACTTGAAATGAAAGATAAGGTGGTTTAATCAGTGTCTATGCCTATGTGCTCAACTCTCAGCACATATGCTACTGTACAAAAGACAAAAAGGAACTGAAGGGGAGGAGAGGAGTGTATAGGAGACAAACTTTCATTGTGTTAAAAAGAGTTCAGCCTTTGGATACAAACCCATTGAGCCAGTGCTTGCAAGAATAAATGAGATTCCCTTACTAAAATCTATTGCGTCCTATCTCTCCGGATGACCGTCCTGCAACAATCTTACACAACAAAATATACCTTTTGAGAAAAAGAATCCAATTTTCCATTTTGTGTTCACTTAAGGTAAAAATTATCATGAATACTTTTCCCTAGGAGAGCTGACTTCCCATCTATGCTTCCACACTAGAGAGTATTAAAACATACTGCCTGTATCTCATTATCAGGTCAGTGTCTGGCATATAGCATGGCTATAGAACATAGAGCAAGATGGGGCTGGAGAAGTGGCTCAAGGGTTAAGCCTTTGTCTTGCAGGTGGAAGGTCCTGAGTTCAGATCCTAAACCCCACGTATAGACGCTGGGCGGAAGCGGGGGCAGCCTGCATTTCTGGTCCTGGTAGGGCGGAATCCCGGGGCAGAGTAAACAAGGAGGAGGTGGAGGAGGTCCATGGTGGTTCCCGAATTTGCCCATGGTTCTACACACACACACACACACACACACACACACCACACACACACACACACACAATTGAATGAATAAATTTAAAAAATGAACATGGAGCAAGAATAAGTTCTCTTTTTCTTTACTAATTTTTAAATAAATTTATTTATACATTTATTTATTTATCATGAAGGAGGGTCTGTGCTGTGGCATATGTGTGAAGATCAGAAGAAAACTACTTGCTTTTTGTTTTCTACCATGTGGGTTCTTGTGATGAAAATAAATTGTCAGTCTTTGTTGCAAGCACTTTGACCTCCAAGACATTCTCTAGCCCAGAACTGCTTTTTCTCCTTTCCCAAACCTTTGATTTCCAATGCTCTAGAACTTTACAAAGCTTTTCCCTTGTAATAGCATATTGGAGGAACTCTTCTCTGTCCTACCCTAGCAGTTCACTGGGAATATCTATGTCAACAGTTGATTCTTTGAACATATGGACAAAATCAAATAACCCTTACTCAGATTCATCAAAACAAGATCCAAATTAATACAATTACAGATGAAAATGGATATATTATAATAGATATGAAAGAAATTCAGAGACTTATGGAGACATAATTTGAAATCTTGAACATCATTAAACTGGACAATCTAAAGAAACTATTGGATTTCTAAACATATATGACTTACAAAAATTGATTCAAGTTGAGTTGAATCAAGATCTCCACGGGTTTTATTTTTTATTAAAATCCGTCTGGGCTCCAGGCCATGGGATGATAGCACTCATATTTAGAATGCGTTCATAATGTTTATCAGATAACCTAATCTAAATAATCATTCACACACAAGCATAGATATTTGTTTCCATAGTGATTCTGAATCAAATTTAATTGACAACCATCACACCACATTAAATACCTTAGTAAATAATTTGGCAGATGATAATTGTTCCACTAATACTAACAATATTGAAAACCACCATTATTACCAGACTCAGAATCACAGCCTGAGCCCAACAAAACAAGTTTAATGACCAAATCACAGAAAGTCATTTACAAGAGCTAAATGAGTAGTGAAAAGCAGGAAAAGGATGAGGGACAAAGAGATCTAGTGATTCCACAAGTATGAATCTTTGGGGTCCAAACATGAAGGTAATGCTCAGAAAGAAGGCAAGAGACAGATATAACTAAGCAGTCCTGGTCAAGGAGTGGTCTTGTTCATCACTACATCACTAACTCATCATTGTCTTGCCTTTAGTCTTTCCCAAAATGTGGTTTAACAAATTTTAGCAGTTTGTGAGACCCTTCCTTTTTAGAGAGACAAATTCTCTTTCTGGTTGTTGTGAGGCTTCAGCCATTTCCTTCTGCCAGTATGTTAGTGTTGGAGGAAATTCTAATTCCCTGAGATACCTTATTTCATGTCTAGATAGCCAGAGGGATGTTAGTGTTTACTCACAATATTTTCATCTTTGCCAGACCAGTCACACCATTACAGTGTACATTTAAGGAGGGAATGTCAGAAGGACCAAATAAAGTGTAAACATAATGTCAATGTAGCCCTTTGAATTCCTTCTCTTATCTTCCTAAGACCTTCCATAGATTCCAAGAAGGACTAGACCACTGTTAGCAAGTGAGACAGGTATATAACTCAGAACTTTCAGAGCTTTGGGGATACCAGTTATTCAGCAGGCTTACCTTGTATTTAGTACAAAATACTCTATAGTCCACAAAGCAAATGAGCATTTCATCATTCAGAGACTGGCTCCCTGTGGAGAAGAAGTTTTTCTTTCCCATTAAAAGCAAACAACTCTTATTCTATTTCAAACTATCTATATTTTGAAAATGTTTTCTAATAAAAATTAGATAAGCCTTTAAAAATCAGAAGTGAAGCAAAGAGTGAATATAAATAGCACTAGAATTATCACTAAGGAGACCAAATGTATGCAGATGGCCTGGCAAATGGGAGGAAGTGGGATGTGTTAGCAGCCTGGAGTGACTTGGAAACTGGCAAGCTAGGAAAGGGCTAATTGGAAACGATCATTTCAAGGATTCACACTGTTGGCAGGAAGCCAAAAAATATGGCACTAACCTTAATTTTTTGTTCCTTCTGTTTTCCATTCACTTGGAGCATCGAGGTTAGAGAAGAGATAGACTGCCTCTGTTCAGCTAGGATAGAACAGATTTGAGACTCAAGGTCACAGGTTTGCAAACTTTTTGATGGCAACAGAAATGTATACAGAATGAAGATAGTTAATTTATTTGGAGCACTGGAAAAAATACTTCGGGTTCTGATAGTCTCACTGCCTATCCAGATTACTGGTCAGCTCCTCAAACTGAATTTTTATCCTTACTTTTTAGATTCCTAAACTAATTCACAGTAATGTCTTTTATGAAGAATAATGGCTTCAATATAAAAAAGACATTGCCTCATGAAAAGTCTTAGTCTATTCTACATATATTTTCAACAAACCAAAATATTCCAGTACAGCCTATCTGCACTTTACTGTTTAAAGAAAATAATAAATATAATATTGCAGAAGACATGACAAAAGGAAAATAAGTCTATTTCAATAAGGGTACATATTTTCATTCATTGTCTATAAAGAACTTAGAAACAGAAGAAGAGTACTGCTGGCCTTCTCTCAAGTAGTTGAGTACTTTTTACAATGTCAGACAGGATTTTGAGTGTAAGCAATCTAATAATTGCTTTGTCAGCTTGTCCTGAATAACTTAAAAACTTGTTAAAATTATCAGTATGTAAGAATATAGCCTGATATTTTCACATACATAGGGAACTAATTGCTGAACTCAAGGTAATTAATACATTCATTTCTTTACATGGGCTCTATTTTTGAGTTGTTAAGAACATTTAAGATTTACTATATTAGAGATGGAGAGATGGCTCAGGGAATAAGTATTTCGTACAAAATACTAGTACAAAATACATTCCTCACAAGCAGAATGTCCTGAGTTCAGATCCCAGGTCCCACAAAAAAAAAAAAAAAAAAATCCCAGGTGGAAACAGCTGTGACCTACGCTTCTGGCTCTGGTGGGCAGAGAACCTGGGAAAACCCAGAGCAAAACAAGAATGAGGTAGAAGCAATCCAGGATGATTCCTAAAGTCACTCTTGGTTCTCCACAGGGATACAGTGCCCTCTCTCTCTCTCTCTCTCTCTCTCTCTCTCTCTCTCGCTCTCTCTCTCACACACACACTCACGCACACACATGTACAGATTAATAAATTTTCAAAAAATCAATTCTCCTACAAAAAGATTTACATTAAATATTTTAAATAAACAATACTCCATCAATAATTGTAGATCTTTTTTTTACATTTTTTTATTATTTATTCAATCATGCGCGTGTATGTGTGTATGTGCGTGTATGCGTGTGTGTATGTGTAGAACCACGGATGAATTCGGGAACCACCATGGACCGCCTCCTCCTTGTTTACTCTGCCCTGGGATTCACAGGCTCCGCCCTACCAGGACCAGAAACGCAGGCCACCCCCGCTTCCGCCTGGCGTCTATACATGGGGTCTAGGATCCGAACTCAGGACCTTCTGCCAGCAAGGCAGAGGCTTAACCCCTGAGCCACCTCTCCAGCCCCAATAATTGTAGATCTTATAAGAATATTTTCTAGAAATTGTTCATTACACCACAGCATTATACCATTTGACCAACATCTAGTTCCTTTCTCCACCCTTGCCTCTATTAACTACAATTCTTCCACAAGGTCCTATGACTTTGAACGTTTACATTCTACATATAAGTGAGATCATATAAGTGAGATCACATTGTATTTTTTCTTTCCCTGCCTAGACTGTTTCATTTCATACAACATTCTCCTTCTAGTTTAGTGCAAATGTCTATGTATTTCTTCAATCTGCATTCAGAAGGCTGAAAGTTGAGCCTGTTACACCAAGGAGAGTTTGAAGCCTGTTTAATAACTGCATGACTAAACATGGACTAAGCAAACCGTGTAAGCCAGTCTCTTTAAGGGTGATGGAGAAAAGAGAAAGAGGAGGTGGAAGATGTTTGACTTGGCACGAAAATTAAGAATAATAAAAGGAAGGGTATTTCATTAGAAACATAGCAGAGTCATAATAGCTTTGCATTCTCATCAGAATCAAGTGCAGCTAAATCAGATCTAAATTAGGATTTTAAAAACCTACTATTATCTCATATGTTATTCTGAAAAACCCATAAAAACTGAGAATACCATGGCTAGCTGGCATCTGGGGACAATTTCATTCAGCTGGTTTTTCTGAACAGCACCTGCAAAATTAGACTGAATTAACTAAAAGACTATCCAAAATTATTAACATTGTCACAGGGGACTCAAATAGTGGTGTATGATGGTTTAAAATAACAAAAAAATAGAGAATGTGTTCATGCTATTATATCTTACTTCAGTCAATTTCACTATACATAATGGCAACTCAATGCCAAATGAATGGTTTATATCTTTAGTATATCTGTCCTTTATGAGACCTGATAATCAGAAGCAGATAATATTGTACCATACTGGCTGTGTATCAAATGTGAGGAAAGTAGAATATATATGTTGAACATGAGTACTGAATTGAAAGCAAACACTGTAACATATCTTAAGATGTGAAAAATGGGCAAACAAAAATGATCAAAATGGAGGGAATCAACATATTTCCAGAAATCATGATGACATGGGAGAACCTTTTCATACTGAATCTTTTCATACTGGTCCATTTTTATATGGATAATTCATGCTATCTCCATGGTGTTTAAAGTACATGCAAACACATTCATCAAAATATGATGATACCATTAAATAGTACATACATTAATCTCTTAAAAGGGCTCTGAAATGAAGTGTATGCATTGTTCCTTATATTGGGAATGACAAGAAAGTCTAAGGAAGACAGACAGACAGAGAGAGAGAGAAAGAGAGAGAGAGAGAAAGAGAGATTACATTGGTTTGTTTCTCTACAATTTAAGGTATCATAGATATTAGTCATATCATACTGTATGTAGAAGGAAAAACGCCCAAAACCTTAAGGAGAATTGTGAGCTACTCTTTGAAGAATAAGGAAATGAATACATAAGAATAAAGCAAAATATGTACCCAAAAATGTACTTGATGAACCTCCCCCAGGTCTAAAACTTGTATCAGTGACAAAGAACTTGTTTTGTCAAATTATCTCATGTAAGACCTTGAGTCTTGTAAATTAGTTCTTATATTTTACTGAGCTAATTCTTTATAATTTTTGCCCATTTGACTCTAGTTCTCCCTTTTTATGCTCATCCATAGAAAATCCTCTTTGTGTTTGTTAGACTTTTGCAGCTGTTACATAATAGTTGAAAATGTAGCTTAAGGGAGGAAGGATTAATTTTGTCTCACCATTTCACAGATTTCAGTCCATGGTATTTTGGCACCATAGTTTCTGGTCCATGTAAGATAATACAGTATATTATGAGACAGCATGCTGTGGTTTGTTTGTGAAAAGTACCTCACAAGTTCATGTGCTTAAACACATAGCCCCCAGCTGTTAGAGTTTGTTGGACAGTTGGAGGAACCTCAAGGAGGTAGAACCATTTCAAGGAAGTGAGTCATGGGGTTGGGAATTTTTGTAGCTTGATCTTATTTTCTAATCTCTCTCTATTTCCTATAAATTTGATGTGACAAATCAATCTTTGACTGTAGCTGTCCTGTCTTCCATGTCCTATTTTCTAATCTCTCTCTATTTCCTATAAATTTGATATGACAAATCAATCTTTGGCTCTAGGTGTCCTGCTTTCCATGTCAGGATAGAATGTATCTCTTCAAAGTGTAAGCCATAATAAACACAGTTTTCCTAAGTTTCTTTTGTAAAGTATTCTGTCACAGAAACAAGGCAGATAACTAAGACATAATATATTATAGAACAAACCTGTGTAGTTCATGGAGGATAGGAACGATGGAGGAAACCAAGAGAGAAAGAGGTTGGTGACAGTGTGTATTTCACAGGCAGGCCCTCAACAATTCACTTCCTCCAATCAGATATCTCTTTCAAATTTCCACCACCTCTCAATATCCTATTAAGTTATAGGTAAATCCCTTCAATAGGTCATATCCCCAGGATCCAATTACTTCCTTTCTAAATATTACATGGCGACCAAGGTGTCAACCTTTCACCACATCAAGCTTTTGGGAAACATCTCCCAACAAAATCACAACATCATCTTACACCCAAATTCTCCAAGTAATCAAGTCAGTGTTCTTATTTTCTTTTTATCAGTCCATTTCTTCTCTTTGCCTTTTTCTGCCATTTTTCACAATACTTATAGTTGTTCATCCTCTGGTCTATAACCCATGTTTTCCTTAATCTTAACAGAACTTACACTTCAGCACCATTCAAATTTCAGTTCAAGTAATACTTTGTCATGGATTTTCTAACCATCTTATACAAAGTTGTGCCTTTTGAGTTATGTAATATTCTGATTTTTATACTAAAATATAAGTAATACAAAAATGTACATGCATAAGATATGCTTTTAAAAATACCATGATCACTTACATTAAGGGAAAGGCCATTGCAATCAATTTTCAAGAACTCTCTGGTAGCCAATATTGCAAAATGGGTTAGTTTTCAGTTTTTTATTTTCTTTATATTACCCATTTCATATGTAGTCCAGAAATTCAACTCTACATTTGTATAGTTTTATCTTCGAAGTAGATGTATTTAAATGTTTTGTATGAATTATACACATTATTTTATTTGTGAGATTCATTCATGCTACTACATTGTCATAGCTGATAAATTTTCAAAACTTTAGAGTGTTTTGTTATATGAGTAAGCAATATGTTATTTGCCATTCTCTTGGGAATTAACAATGAGTCAGGCATGCACAATAACAATGCACAATTAACAACGAGTCAGGCATGCACAATAAAGGACTGTCTGGGAATTGGGGGGGAGGCACTGAGGGATGAGGAGGGAGGGGTGAGGGGAGGGGGAGCAGGGGATTCCGGGGGAGGAGGAGGGAGGGAGGGAACTGGTATACCCATTAAGTTTGTACGATGGAAATAATAATAAAAAATGTATATATTAAAAAAAAACAATGAACAGGCAAAGCCCAAAATATTTTTAAGGCAGTATATATACATGACTATTAAATATTTGTCAAAAATTAAATGAAATACAACATCAAGCTAATCTTATTGTTAATGATATTTAAGTCTTAACATGTATTTATCATTGGTAACAACTTTAACACTATCATAAGTGTCACTAATAGTTGAGGCGGTTACATCCAAAGGTAAGAGTATTAAGTTGATAATCAACATTATAGTTTCAGTTCCACTCTTCTGCGAACCTAAAAATTCTGCGAAATAAATGATTCATAAAACATTGATATTATCAATACCTATGTACTCATATAACAAAGAGTCACTGAGTACCTACTATAGAACAGAAACTAATATAGGTCCATAAAATAAAACAATAGAGAAAAGCCCATCTTCATGAAGTTTATACTGGAGTAAAGAGAATGAAGAGTAAATAAATAGATATTCAGCATATGTTATGGTGATTAAGGACTTTGGATAAAATTAGAAAGGAAAAGGAATTACAGAGAAGCAGTCGGTGTGTTAACTTTCAGTTAGTGTGTCAAAATTCCTGCAAATAATAAACCAACCATGTCAAACTTTCATTTCATTCATAGTATTCAAGATTTCAGCTCATGTTGGCTTGGCCATATTGCCTATTGTCTTTTCCATATGTATAACATCATGGGAGCTTTGGGTGGAGCAAGCTGCTCATCCAATGGAACCAACTAAGCAAAAAGAAAAGGAAGAATGGAGCAAAGGTACTAATACTTCTCATGGGATATGGTCCTTGTGCCTTAATTTTCCTCTGCAAGACGACATCTTTTCAAGTTCCATAGTTCCCAGAACAAACCCGTAGAAAAAGGCCAAGAAAGCCTGACCCAGGATAACGACTTTCAAAATATGATCATTACCACGTTCAATACTATGAAAGAGGAAACTGGGAGGAATTACATAATCGAATCAATCGCTCTGAAGAGGAACACAACAGACATTTGGAGGAGTTGAGAAAAACAGTGCAAGAAACAAAAACTGGCATAGAGCAGTTAAAACAAAATCAAGCAGAGTTTAAAATTGAGCTATAAGACAAGTTATATTCAACCCAGAACGCCACAGAGAGTCTTATCAACAGAACTAAGGAAGCAGAAAACAGAATTTCAGACCTTGAAGATAAAGTGGGAGTACTAACCAGCTCAATGGAAGAGGTTGTTAAAGCCAAAAAGATACTTGAGAGAAATATCCAAGAGATATGGGACACCCTGAAGAAGCCTAACATGCGTATTCATGGAATACCAGAGCAAGAATCTCAAAATACCACCCCTGAGGAAATTTTTCAAATGATCATAAGGAAAACTTTCCTCATCTAAAAAAAGTGAGGCCCATCCATGTACAAGAGGCATTCCGCACCCCAAACAGATACGACCAAAATAGAAGCACCCCACGCCAAATAATAGTCAAAACACTCCACATTCAAGATAAAGAACTGGTGCTGAGAGCTTCAAGGGAGAAAAAACAAGTCACTTTTAAAGGTAAACCTATTAAAATAACAAATGACTTCTCAGTCGCACAGTAAAAGCAAGAAGAGCTTGGAGAGACATACTTCAAGTATTGAATGAGCAAAAATATCAACGCAGGCTGATTTATCCTGCAAAACTATCTGTCATGATCGAGGGAGAAAGAAAAATTTCCCAGCACAAAGACAACTTGAAGGGATACATGTCAACAAAACCAGGCCTTCAAAAAATGCTAGAAATGATACTCAAGCGTGAAGAAAAAAACAGGCATATCCAGGAGAAGAGAAGGCAAGCATAACACCATTAAAAGCGAAGCAATATACTTATAAAAACTACTAAACATAATAAATGTCTGGAATTAAAAATAGTTTCTCCATTATAACACTAAATGTTAATGGAATTAACACACCGATCAAGAGACACAGATTACAAATTTGGATTAAAAATCACAATCCATCAATCTGCTGCCTGCAGGAAACCCATCTCACCACAAAAGATAGGCATGCCCTAAAAATAAAACGCTGGTCAACAATTCTACAAGTTAATGGAAGCAGAAAACAGGCAGGGGTAGCCATTATGCTATCAGACAAAGTGGACTTCAAACCAAAGAAAATTATAAGAGACACGGATGGATACTACATTTTAGTCACAGGTACAATTCACCAGGAAGACTTCACAATACTGAACATATATGCACCCAATACGGGCCCCTCCACATTCATTAAGAAAACCCTACAGCATCTAAAGCAAGAAATCAACCCCCAAAGGATAATTCTTGGGGACTTCAATACCGCCCTCTCAACATGGGATAGATCAACAGGTCAAAAGCTTAACAGAGACACTTTGGAATTTAATCATACCCTTAAAGAAATGGACCTATTGAACTTTTCACCCATGCACCAAAGAATACACATTTTTCTCACCAGCACACAGAACTTTCTCCAAAATAGATCACATATTGGGCCATAAAATGAATCTACACATATACAAGAAAGTTGAAATTGTAACCTGTGCCTTATCAGACCACCACGGCCTAAAGCTGGACATCCACGACACATCAAACAAGAGAAAATACACTAACTCCTGGAAACTTAACAATATGATGCTGAATGACAACTGGATTCAGGAAGAAATTAAAAAGGAAATTCAAGATTACCTGAAAGTGAATGATAACGAAAATACAACTTACCAAAATCTCTGGGACACAATGAAAGCTGTTCTAAGAGGTAAGTTCATAGCTCTTAATGCCTACATCAAAAAAATGGGAACATCAGAAATAAACAACTTAACAATGCAGCTTAAAGCCTTAGAGAAACTAGAGCAATCTGATCCCAAAAGTAGTAGAAGAGAGGAGATTAGCAAAATAAGGGGAGAAATATCTGAAATCAAGATTAAGAAAACGATAGAAAAATTCAACCAGTCAAAAAGCTGGTTCTTTGAAAAAATCAATAAGATTGATATACCCCTAGCTAAATTAACCATAATCAAGAGAGAGAAAACCCAAATTAACAAAATTAGAAATGAACATGGAGTTATCACTACTGATACCCAAGAAATCCAGAGAATTATAACACCATATTTCAAAAACTTAAACTCTGTGAAGTTTGACAACACAAAAGAGATGGATGAATTTCTAAGTAAACACAACTTACCTAAATTGAATCAGGAAGTTGTGAATTATTTAAATAGTCCTATAACATATAAGGAATTGAGGAAGTAATCTCGAATCTTCCCACCAAAAAATGTCCTGGACCAGATGGATTCAAAACAGAGTTCTACCAGACATTTAAGGAGTTAATAACACCAATACTCCTTAAACTGTTCCATCAAATAGCAAAGGAAGGAACACTACCAAATTCCTTCTATGAAGCTTATATCATTTTAATCCCAAAACCTAATAAAGATTCACTTAAAAAAGAAAACTATAGGCTGAACTCTCTGATGAACACAGATGCAAAGATTCTCAACAAAGTCTTAGCAAATTGGATTCAAAAACATATTAAAAAGATCATTCACGGGGACCAAGTAGGCTTCATCCTCGGCACACAAGGTTGGTTCAACATACGCAAATCCATAAATGTAATTCATCATGTAAACCAGTCCAAAGTCCAAGACCACATGATACTCTCGATAGATGCAGAAAAAGCTTTTGACCACACCCAACAGGCTTTTATGATCAAAACGCTAGAGACAGTAGGAATGGAAGGAACCTTTATCAATATAATAAAAGCTGTATACAACAAGCCCACAGCAAGGATTATGCTCAATGGGGAACAATTGGAAGCATTCCCACTTCGATCAGGAAGTAGACAAGGCTGTCCACTCTCACCACTTCTATTCAATATTGTACTTGAAGTCTTAGCTGAAGCCATAAGAAAACAAAGGGACATAAGAGGGATTCAAATCGGCAAGGAAGAAGTCAAACTATCCCTATTTGCAGATGACATGATCTTATACCTGAGTGATCCTAAAATCTCCACCAGGAAGCTCCTGGAACTAATTGAGAAGTTCAGCAGGGTGGCAGGATACAAAATAAATGTGCAAAAATCAGAGGCCTTCCTATATGCCCAGAATGAAAGAAGTGAAAAAGCCTTGAGAGAAACAATCCCATTTACTATAGCCCCTAAAAAAATGAAGTACCTTGGTATAAACCTAACCAAGGAGGTAAAAGACCTTTATAATGAAAAGTTTAAAACGCTAAAGAAAGAAATAGCTGAAGACACAAGAAGGTGAAAAGCCCTCCCTTGTTCCTGGATTGCCAGAATCAACATTGTAAAAATGACCATCATACCAAAGGCAATATACAGATTCAGTGTTATACCAATCAAAATCCCAAAGCAATTCTTCAAAGAAGTTGACCAAACAATCTCAAAGTTCATATGGAGGCAAAAAAGACCCAGGATAGCAAAAACAATCCTGAGTAACTTAAACACAGCTAGAGGTATTGCCATACCAATCCTTAGTCTATACTACAAATCCATAGTTATAAAGATAGGCTGGTACTGGCTCCAAAATAGACACACAGATCAATGGATAAGGATTGAAGACCCAGATATAAGCCCACAAAGTTACAGCGATTTGGTCTTTGACAAAGGGGCCCAACGAATCCAATGGAAAAAGAACAGCATCTTCAACAAATGGTGCTGGCATAACTGGATCTCCACATGCAGAAGATTAAAGCTGGACCCGTACTTGTCACCATGTACAAGACATAATTCCAAATGGATCAAGGAACTTAATTAAAGGCCAGAGACTTTAAAAATCATAGTTGAAATTATAGGGAACTACCTTGAGCTGATTGGGCTAGGCCAACATTTCCTAAACAGACATCCAATGGCACAGTCACTGCTACCAACTCTCAACAGTTGGGATCTTGTGAAATTAAAGAGCTTCTGTTCAGATAAAGAGATTGTCACACGAGCTCAAAGGCAACCCACAGAATGGGAGAAAATCTTCACTAACCACACATCTGATAGAACTCTGCTGTCCAGAGTGCACAAAGAACTGAGAAAACTAAACACCAAGGAAACCACTGGCCCAATTAAAAAATGGGCCCTGGAACTTAAAAGAAACTTTACCAGTGATGAAATTAAAATGTCTAACAAATATCTTCAAAAATGCTCCACTTCCTTAGCCATCAGGGAAATGCAAATCAAAACTTCCCTGAGATATCATCTCACCCCGGTCAGCATGGCAAAAATCCACAATACAAACAACAACAAATGTTGGAGAGGATGTGGAGAGAGGGGAACTCTCCTACATTGCTGGTGGGAATGCAGGCTCATACAGCCACTCTGGCGAGCCGTCTGGAGATTCTTAAAGAAATTAAATGTTGAAATGCCATATGAGCCTGCTATTCCACTTTTGGGAATAACCCCCCATACAGCAGAGATTCACCTCGATAGCACAAGCACGACATGTTCATAGCAGCACTCTTTACAATAGCAAAGTCATGGAATTAACCCAAATGTCCAACAGTTGATGAGTGGATAAGGAAACTGTCGTACATCTATACAATGGAGTACTACTCAGCCATCAAAAATGATGAATTACTGGAATTTGCCGGGAAATGGATGTCATTAGAAACAATTATATTAAGTGAAGTATCCGAGACCCAGAAAATTAAGCACCGTATGTACTCCCTAATAGGTGGATCCTAGTACCAAACCCACCCAGCCCACCTAGAGACTCTAATTGCAAGGATTATGAACAGGAGGGATGGGGTAGGCGGGCCACACCAGAAACAAGGAGAGAAGGGACCATGTTACAGCAGGGAAAATAGGCCTCCATCAAGGACCCAAATAAATAATGAGACATCTGATTAAGTTCATAGACTTTTGTTCCTGATCATTTACTACTGAGGGGGTGTGATCTCACCAGAAGAGGAGGGCATATAGTCTGGCAGATAAAAAGTAACCATTGTGCAAATGGGTGATAGACCCCTCCCTCACTGTGGTTTCCCACTTTTATTACATCTACCTTTGAATGTGCTTTTATCACAAGACTCTAGTTTAACAGCTTTTTGTCTCTGGCTAGGGGGTAACATACAATGCCCACCAGTATGGAGTGAAGGGCATTGCAGGAGCAGCAAAACTGCAAAAGAAAATCAACAAACCACAATCCAGAACTTCAGAGACTCTATATCAACCACCTAGAACTAGGCCAGCTTAATCTCTCCCCATCTTGAAGCTCAGGGACATTTGTGGAAGAGGGGGCGGTAAGAGTGTAAGAGCAAAAGGATGGGAGGAGCAATGATATGTAAGATACTCCATACTAGTTAGGGCTGAAGCAATCATAATTGGACTTTGCATGCCCTGCGCATTATCCAACACACTGTTGACCTCACAAAGTCTAGCATCTGCTAAAGGCACCAAGATCCTTGGAGGCAAAGGATTAGCAGCCACAACAGTGTTCCTCTATCTAAGGGAAACATGGGAAAAGGTTCAGGGAAAGGCCACTGGGTCCTTGCACGTCATCAGACAGGAGGGCCCAGAGGAAAATCAGACATGCACAAGAAAGGACTCTCTGGGAATTGGGGTGGTAGGCACTGGGGAATGGGGAGGGAGGGACGGAACTGGTGTACCTAATAAGTTTGTATGAGCTGAAATAATAATAAAAATGTATTAATAATAAAAAAGAAGTATATCTTGGGATAAATATATGCACACATACCCATGAAGGAGAATATCTGAGCCACTAAGTCACTTGGCATTTCTTTGCAATTATATTTTAAAGTAAAACAGTATATAATGATTCTGAAATCTTGACAGATGTTACAAAACTCTGCACACCCACATTCCATTCTCTGATGCACCAAGTTCAGTGTGTTCTAATTGCCTTTTTATTTTAAATCCTTATGAATTTTGTATTTTCTATTCAGTTACATACAAACTTCACTGGACAAGTCATTTTTCCTGTCCCTGATCTCTATTATTTGAGTAGCCAAGAGCTTTCGGTTGTCTACAGATGCTCTCAATAGCTTCATGTTTTCCAAATCAAATTATTTTTTTCTCTTTCCTGGCTCAGTCATTATGGAGTCATCTTTCTCATCGTTATCAGCATTAATGCTTTTCCATAATTATACACATAATTGGATCATTTGCTCACTTGCATAGATAATTGCATCAATTTTCTGCCAGCTTTGCCCGCCACTAAGTAATGTACTCAATTCCTATTTGAGAGTATGAGTAAATAATTGGAATTTATTTACTTTATATGATACATTTCTTCAGAGTTCATGGCTTGGGTGTGATGACAAGTTGTGAGTTATTCACTAGATGAATACTACCACTCTTTTTTTCATGAATGAGCTGTGTCTATAACATCTGGAAACCATTGGCATGTTTGTGGGGGCCTTAATCACCCATTAGAAACCTTGAATTAGGGCTTGTTATTTATACAGAGAAAATGGAGTGTGAATTAGACCAAGATAATAGATAATATTTCTATGCATGAGTGAGCTCTTTGGTTTTTGGTCACATATGGCATCTCTGCTCATATGCTTGCTTGTCTCTAGTCCCAGATAGATCCTGATCACAGCCCTAACTAAAGACATTGGTAACAAAAGGAGATGAGTGAAATTAGAGATTTCTCAAGCATAGATGACATGACAAGCTCGTGTGACAAGATGATAGTAACTGTGGAAGTAGATGGTATGTTAAGATCTAAGTGAACATGGAGGGTGTCAGATCAGCAAAGACTGATAACTTCTACTGGGACTAATTCTGAAGTTAATAAATAGGATTATTTTAAAAGAAAAATTAAGACCATGATCAGAATTATCAGAATAAGGTATGGAGAAAAATCATAGTAACAATTACATGAAGATTCTTACAAACTGGTCTCATGGTCATACATCGATCTGGTGGAGCAGGTTTATGTACATTTCTCTTCCTAGTTGCATTTCAGTGTCTCCAGGTTGTTTGTTTGAATCATATATCAACATATCTCACTTATGCTGACTATACACACCCAAGCATGAACAAGCATTGTAATTTAAACCTTCATTTCTGGAGAGCTGGTTTACAAACATATTGTTAGTACTGGGAATAATTAAGGAGTAGGGGACTTTTATTGAATATTTCCTGTGTGCCAGGCACTTTCATTATTTCCCTTAGACATCATATCAAATATTTTTCAGAGGAAATGAGAAAACAGGTTAGAAAAGCTTAGCAAAAGCTATCCATCTGACAGAGAATTAATTTCTGAGATATACAAATAACTGAAAAAATAAATTATAAATCATAGAAAACCTGTTAATGACAAAACTATTTGAAAGTCACTAAAGACTGGTCCTGCAAGCAACAGACTATGGTGGGACACAAAGCAAACAGAAGTCATGAAGATGTGGAAAAATTCATGGAGAATAGATTGTACGGAAAGGGGCAGGAAGAAAAGAGAGACTTGGGGAGAATAATTGGAACACATTATACAAGTATATTCAATTATTAAGGAGCAAAATTATTTTAAAAATAAAATACCTTGGGCTGGAGAGGTGGCTCAGGGGTTAAGCCTCCGCCTTGCAGGTGGAAGGTCCTGAGTTCGGATCCCAGATCCCACGTATAGACGCCAGGCGGAAGCAGGGGCGGCCTGTGCTTCTGGTCCTGGTAGGGCGGAGCCTAAGAATCCCGGGGCAGAAGGAGGTGGAGGCGTCCATGGTGGTTCGCGAATTTGTCCGTGGTTCTACACATACACAGACACACACACACAGACATACACATACGCGCGCACATACACACGCACATGCACACAGTTGAATAAATAATAATAATAATAAAAAAGTCAACTTAAGATGTTTTACAAAATAAATAAAATACCTTGTATTTTAAGTTTTCTAAAATTAAGAAAAATGAAAAGACTTTAATATCAGTGCAGGAAAAATGTGAAATAATTTGCTCTGTGCCAATAATGAGATGCAATGTTTAAAGGAGATGGCTAATGAACATATTCCAAAATGTCCAATTTCATAAATTATCAGAGAAATGAAAATCCAAACAACACTGAGATTCTATGTCACCATAATCTGAATGGATGCCATTAAGGAAACAAACAAAAATTGCTGGAGATGATGTGAAGGAAACAAAACATAATCTAATCCAGCCTTTGTGGAAGTCAGTGCTGAAGGTTTTCTCAATTAAAGAAAAATTAGAACTACCATATACCGTAAAACCCACCTATACCACTCCTGGATTTATCCAAAGGATTCCAAGTCAACATATCACAGAAATATTTGTTTATCAATGTTTATTGCAGCACCTTGTGCAATAGCTACGATATGGAACTTACCTCAGGGTCCAACAACAGAGGAGAAAATAAAAGTGTGGTGTATTAAAATGTCATATAATTATATGAATGTATATACATGTTAGATTGTTTTTGTTTTAAAAAGAATGAATTTGTGCCTTTTACAAATGAATAGATACAACTGATAGTTTTATCAAGTAAATTAAGGCAGTCTTAAATAAGTATGTTTTCTCTCACTTTTGGTCACTAGATTTCAATGACAGATAAAATTACATATGTATACATGACATGAAAGTATAAGTAAAACTGTCCAAGGGAACAAAGGAGGAGTAACAGAAGGGAAATATGAGAAAAGGGGGAATAGAGAGAAATAGATTTACTGTACAATATATGATTATATAAAAACAAAAATGAATTAGAAAAAAAATTTTGGAAGATAGTTAGATCATAAAATGGAGTCATGGAACTAGAACATGACCAGTAGTATAAAAATTTAAAGATGGGCTATTTGAATACTAAAATAGGGTTGTTAAATCTTTTCTGATTAAGAACAATTTGGGTCCCAAGACTAAGTTGCAAGGTGAATAGAGAATTACCCAGATGATCAGGCTAGTCTTTATGCTAGACAGAATTACAAGCAGAATTATGTCTTCATATTTCCTATATCCTCCTACCCCAGACTTAAACATTCTATGGTGGGAGAATAGTGATTAGAATAAATTTCAGAACCTCTTGTATACTCTAAGTCTTTGTTCTGAGTAATGATTTCTCTATACTTAATGACTTCTGAAGAGCCTTTTTTAGACTCTTATTCTTCTCTGTGCCATCCTAAGGCTATAGAGAATAAAACATATGTATCATCACAAAAAATGCTTAAAAACACTCCTCCCTGTTTCTTCTTGACACATTTAAATTTTTTACAGGCAAAAAGGTCTTCCAGATGGAAGTATTTGGTTTTCTTGTAATTCATACATTTAAAAAAGTGATTTATTATAATCCAGACCCATTACTCATGGCAATATTGAATTTAATTTGTCTTAAATTTCTTTCCTGATAAAACAAAATAAATAACCAACCCAAAGAAAAATATATTGCATTGTATAAATCCAAATATACAAACACTTAATATAAGCTATGCCTAATTATTGGGAGTTGTAAATGAATTTTTTTGCTGTGACATGTCTGCAGATTAATGTATACTTTATTTAAAACAACTTGTTTTTGAATCCTAATAATGAATTTTTTTATTTTACTATAGTAATTCACAGCAAGTCAACTGCAGGAAGATTTAGCAGTGCAGTAATATCCTTTCTATTACCTTAGACACAATGGGAAACCCAGCTCTCCCAATAAATCATTTTTTTGCTCTGCAGTTGGTCCATAATTTCATAGAGATCTAAGAGAAAAGTAGAGAAAAAATACATTTTTAGCAGGTACAGTTTTTGCGTATGTAACAACTTTTTTATTTGTTTTTAATCGATCTAATATTTAAAATTTTTTTATTATTTATTATTTATTCAATTGTGCATGTATGTGTGTGCGCATGTGTGTATGTATGTGTGTGTGTAGAACCACGGACGAATTCGGGAACCACCATGGACACCTCCACCACCTCCTTGTTTACTCTGCCCCGGGATTCACAAGCTCCGCCCTACCAGGACCAGAAACACAGGCCATCCCCGCTTCTGCCTGGCATCTATACGTGGGGTCTAGGATCCGAACTTAGGACCTTCCACCTGCAAGGCAGAGGCTTATTCCTTGAGCCACCTCTCCAGCCCCTCGATCTAATATTTTGTATACTGTGCAATGTTCTATGCTATATCAAATGAGGATTTAGTTGAGTCCAAGGTATGTAGTGATAATGAGAGAGCTAAGTGAATATGAACCATATGGCATAAGTACAAACTTCCACTGAACCAATGATGGCTTTAGGACAATGTTCTAGAACTTTTAACACTAGCTTGCTAGGATTTGAGCTTTTATACCAGTATATATAATACATATATGTATATATGCATGTAATTTACTATATAATAGGGAAGGGGATTAGCAATTGATGGTATAAACTTTCAGATCTTATATGTCATTATTTCCCAAATGTAAGGCATATATGGCATTATATCTGAAACAAGGTATGGAAAATTTATAACAGTCAAGAGATATTCAATGTTAGTTACATCATCTTAAAGAGATGACTGATCTGTAGAAGGATGTGAAATCGGGGCATTACTGTGATGATAGTTTAGTTGCAAAGGGATGAAGTACAATAACCAATAAACTGAAGGCTTCCTGTATCAGTAATTTATGACTACATTATACATTGCATAATGAATTAGTTACCTTTACCAACAACCATTCATTATTACTTGTGTCAGTGAGTTTGGTTAGCAGTTCTGTTTTGGTTCCATTCATGCATACATAGTCATCTGTGGGGCCACTTTTTCTCCATATTCTCTTGTTATTTTTCTAGCTAAGATGAGGACATATGATGATTACTAGGATTTACTAGAAGAAACATATTATAGCAAAGATTCTGCTAGTATTTAATTATAAAGTGAAAACTATCTGGCTCATGTGGAGTAAAAGGTAACATCTTTAAAAGTTAAATTAGTCTTCCATTATAATTTTGTAAATAAATAGACAAAAATAAAGATAAAAAGTAAAATTAATCATCTGTGCTTGCTGACCCAAATACAAATGAAAATCAGCTCTCATTTAATCTCTGGCATAGATAACACAGATTCCTAATAACCTTGAGAAATGAAGTTTTTGATTTTTAAGATTACTGCTACTTGTGTTTTAATAACCAAAGCATGATGTCTGGTACAGTGGAAAAGATTGTCCTCTGTATTTGCATTAATCATGATATGTCATTTATTCCTTCATCTAACATTTTTATCTAATATGTATCAAATGGAGGAGGGATATTGACAGATTGTAATATGAACAACAGAATAAAAATAGGCTGAATGTTGGCTGAATGTTTTTATCATTTCCCAAGTCATATGCACAAGCCTAAATCTTCAAGATGATTGTGTTTTGATGTGGAACCTCAGGGAAATATGAAGGTGGAATCTTAATGAATGGACTATTGAATTTAAAAAAAGAATATAGATAATAAATTTGTTGGGATTGTTTACCTTTGTATCGCTTTTATATCTAGAATAGTATTTAGTTCATAGTAGGCAATTACTAATAATATATTTAATAATTTCTTAAATTGAATCACAGGTATGTAGTGACATCATGTGTGCTAATGCTTTCCCCAGCACTATCAATGTTTAAGCAGAGAACAAATATATAAGCTAATTATAAAGAAGATTTTTATTAGAGTATATTGATAAATAACCTCTAGGAAGCCTTTCAGATCTTATATGTCATTATTTCCCAAATGTAAGGCATATATGGCATTATATCTGAAACAAGGTATGGAAAATTTATAACAGTCAAGAGATATTCAATGTTAGTTACATCATCTTAAAGAGATGACTGATCTGTAGAAGGATGTGAAATCGGGGCATTACTGTGATGATAGTTTAGTTGCAAAGGGATGAAGTACAATAACCATATTATGGTACTATAGCACTCTGAGTAAACACTGCATCAGGAGTCATCTTCTCTATTTTGATTATATTGAAGAAAATTTTTCCTGAGAACATGAAAATAGTGTTCAACTATGAGAAAGGATTTGGATCATATCAGTCATTTAGTATGAGAAAAGAGCTTGAATGCTGATATAACCATGAAATGTGAAAGAAGAATAACTAGCTTGATTTGAACAGACAGTATGCTTTTAAGAAAACTTTGGAGATAAATATAACAAAATTTCCCCAGAAACATATAGAATCTTGAATGCTTATAAACTTTGTATTTTATCATTAGAGATCAGGGTAACAGAATAAGGGAAAGATATATATGCATTAAAAATAAAATGGGCAACTTTGAGAATATGTACAATATTGAATTTAGCCATTTTATTATTCTGGGAGAGGACACAGATTCAGAGACTCAGGTTACCTAGATATTGTATCATATAGGTTGAGACAGAATTGAAGCTTTTTAATGGTACTTCAGTGTATTTTTCATCATACTTTTGGTGTGATAAGGTGAGCATTATATTTTCAATTTTAATTATTACATGTTTATTTAAACATGTCAGTTATACAGTGATATGAATTTCTTATTAGCAAATGTTCAAAAGAAATATCTGAGAGGTAAGGGGTTAGCAAATGTCTGACCATGATTGTTTGATGAAGAGAATTACTGCAGAGAACTATGGTCCTCTGTAAACAAGAAGACCCTCTTTTATGTATCTATTGTGCAAGGCCCAATTGTGGAGATGATTAAATTTAGACATTATATGAGAATGAACAGGTACCTCTCACCACCTGCTCAGTGGTATGCTTTAATTTGCAAGTGTTGTACTGGCTAGAATCCTTCTATTTTAATTGGTAAATAGTCCATTATTTGGTTGCCTGATGCACTCCATTTCCAAAGGCCATCATGACCCATCAATGCTTTTCATTTGAGTAGGATTGTCAGTAGTTTGGGGGATGCCATGTTGATCAGGAAAACTAGCCTGAAAGTTGAACAACAAGGAAACTATGCAGATTTCAGCAGGAGGATTGGTACTTTCTCAAAGGAAGTAATTTATAACTATTTTTGATATTTTCTGGGGGGTCATACAACCCATGCCTTTTGTTATAGCTCTGTCACACTTCTTTCACCAAATTGTTCTGAACCAAGAAACATTATTTCCTGTAAATTACTGCATCTGTCTTAATTTTCTGTCCTTATTCTAGCACTTAACACCTGTGTTAAGTTTAAATCAGTCACTGTGCCTCTTAATTTCTTAATTGTAAAATGAAAACAATAATAGTATTTACTGAATGGGGATCTGTGGGATTTCTAGAGAAATATTTCTAAATGTGTGGCATGATAAGAGCATTATGTTTATATCAGATTTGTGGATACATAGATAGATCAAACTGCAATTGATTGTTTTTGTTTCAGCCACATTCATTCTTATAACAGAAAGTCCAACCTTACACTATTGTAGAAAATAGGATTTTGAGTGAAAGATGTTGATGGCTAAGTCTAGTCAGATGAAGGAAAGGAAACAGAGAATATGAAGTTATTTTAAAATACAGTCTAAAAGAGGGCAGTCTTAAATGTGGTACCAGGTGAGGGGCCCAGGTAGTCAGAGGATATCGTAAGATCACCCTATGTGGAAGATAGTACAGGGATAGGATAGACCAAAAGGGAGTGTAGAAATGAAGTGAAAAATTTACTACGCTAAATGGATTTAACAGTATATTATAAATAATTTGTCAGAGAGGCAGACAAGGTCATTGGACTGGAATTTAGGAGCCAATGACAACTAATGCTTCTTATTAATTAGTTTTGTGACAGCATGCAATCACCTAACAATTCTGTTGATTAGTCCGGTTACAGTCCATAGTCCAGCATGATGGAGAGCATGCATTAACACCAGGCTGAGGGAACTGGCCGAACCATCTCTATGTAATAGCTGAGAGAGGGACAATTCTTACTTGCCAGACCAGCATGTCTGGCTAAGTATACACAAGGATGTCAACTTCCTCAACTGGCTCTCAGTATTTTATTCATCTGTTCAGGGCCTAGTCCCACCCAGCATAGGCTGGGCCTTCCCCATCAGCTAGACAGTCTCCTTCAGGTTGGCTCTGGGCTTAACCCAACTACTAATTCTCCATAAATGTGCTCAGAGCTCAAACCCTCAACAGTCAAGTTTACACTTGTGTCTAACTATGAGATTCCACCCCTTGTCAACTTGACACAAAGACATAGCTGTTTTAAACTGTAACCTTCAATTCTTGTCCCCATAGGTGTTAAAAGTTATCTTAAAAATATAAATACATTTCGTAGTCAAATTTAAAATGCTTTCTCATTAAAACTTCAGTTATTGAAGCTAATTAAAACAAACCTTTAAAGCACAGACCAGGAGGAGGTCCCTGAGGGAACAGAGATAGGAAGCTAAAGATCTCACTTGCCTGACTGGTTTTTCCAAACTCCCAGAGCTCCTCGAAGTCAGTCAATACTACATTATTGTCATTTGGGGAACAGTAAATCCTTGAAAAATGCCTTTGCATTCTGGATTTATGGAAACCTTTGAACTGTGGAATGCCTAAAAGAGCATCTTTCAAAGGCATGAAGACTTTGTGCACAAGTGCTGATGCAGTCCTGTGTTTGACACGATGAAAGATGAGTAGATGGCGCTAGAATGAGTTGAACAAATTGAAACAGCCCCCGGACCACCCACATCAATCACAGAGAGGCAAGAGGTCAGAACATGGGATCTGTGGCCTTCCTCAGTGTGGCTGTGGCTCAGGTATCCCCTCTACCACTGGCACAGACACCTTTTGCTATTTCTTTATTATTATTATTACTATTATTATTATTATTATTTCAGCTCATACAAACTTAATAGGTACACCAGTTCCCTCCCTCCCTCCTCCTCCTCCCAGACCCTCTGCTCCCCTTCCGCTCACCCTTTCCTCCCCATCCCCACGTGCCTCCCGCCCCAATTCCCAGAGACTCCTTTCTTGTGCATGCCTGACTCTCCTCTGGGCCCTCCTCTCTGATGACCTACAAGGACCCAGTTGCATTTCCCTGAACCCTTTACCGTGTTCCCCTTAAGCATAGGAACACTACTGTGGTTGCCAATCCCTTGCCTCCAAGGATCTTGGTGCCTGTAGCAGATGCTAGACTTTGTGAGGTCAATAGTGTGTTGGATATTGTGCAGGGGATGCAAAGTCCAATTATGATTGCTACGGCCTTAACTTGTGTGGAGTATCTTGCAAATCATTGCTCCTCCCACCCTTTTGCTCTTATACTCTTACCGCCCCCTCTTCTGCAAATTTCCCTGAGCTTCAGGATGGGGAGAGATTAGTTTGGCCTAGTTCTAGGTGGTTGATATAGAGTCTCTGAAGTTCTGGATTGTAGTTTGTTGATTTTATTTTGCAGTTTTGCTGCTCCTGCAATGCCCTTCACTCCATCCTGCTGGGCACTGTATGTCACCCCCTGGCCAGAGACAAAAAGCTGTTAAATTGGATTCTTATTATAAGAGCACATTCAAGGGTAGATGTAATAAAAGTAGGAAACCTCAGTGAGGGAGGGGTCAATCACCGATTTGCAAAATGGTTACTTTTTATCTGCCAGACTATATGCCCTCCCCTTCTGGTAATATCGTACCCCCTTAGTTGTAAATGATCAGGAACGAACGTCTGTGAACTTAACCTTGATGCCTTGAACCTTGTGAACTTAACTTAACTTGCAGTCCTTGACGGTGGCCTATTTTCTCTACTGTAACATGGTCACTTCTCTCCTTGTTTCTGGTGTGGCCCTCCAACCCCATCCCTCCTGTTCATAATCCTTGAAATTACTGTAGGTAATACATAGATTTACCTGTGAGTGTCTCAAGGTGGACTGGGTGGGTTTGATACTAGGAGCCACCTATTAGGGAGTACATATGACACTTAATTTTCTGGGTTTGTGATACTTCACTTAATATAATTGTTTCTAATGACATCCATTTCCCAGCAAATTCCAGTAATTCATCATTTTTGATGGCTGAGTAGTACTCCATTGTATATATGTACCACAGTTTCTTTATCCACTCGTCAACTGTTGGACATTTGGGTTGATTCCATGACTTTGCTATTGTAAACAGTGCTGCTATGAACATGTCGTGCTTGTGCTATCGAGGTGAACCTCTGCTGTATGGGGGATTATTCCCAAAAGTGGAATAGCAGGGTCATATGGCATTTCAATGTGTAATTTCTTTAAGAATCTCCAGACAGCTCACCAGAGTGGCTGTATGAGCCTGCATTCCCACCAGTAGGAGAGTTCCCCTCTCTCCACATCCTCTCCAGCATTTGGTGTTGTTTGTATTGTGGATTTTTGCCATCCTGACCGGGGTGAGATGATATCTCAGGAAAGTTTTATTTTGCATTTCCCTGATGGGTAAAGAAGTGGAGCATTTTTGAAGATATTTGTTAGACATTTTAATTTCATCCCTGGTAAAATTTCTTTTAAGTTCCAGGGCCCATTTTTTAATTGGGCCTTTGGTTTCCTTGATGTTTAGTTTTCTAAGTTCTTTGTGCACTCTGGGCAGTAGAGCTCTGTCAGATATGTGGTTAGTGAAGATTTTCTCCCATTCTGTGGGTTGCCTTTGAGCTCGCGTTACAATGTCTTTATCTGAACAGAAGCTCTTTAATTTCACAAGATTCCAACTGTTGTGAGTTGGTAGCAGTGACTGTGCCATTGGATGTCTGTTTAGGAAATGTTGGCCTAGCCCAATCAACTCGAGGGAGTTCCCTATCCTTTCAACTATGGTTTTTATAGTCTCTAGCCTGATATCAAGGTCCTTGATCCATTTGGAATTAAGTCTTGTACATGGTGACAAGTACGGGTCCAGCTTTAATCTTCTGCATGTAGAGATCCAGTTTTGCCAGCACCATGCTAGCAAAGAAGATGCTGTTCTTTTTCCATTGGATTCTTTGGGCCCCTTTGTCAAAGACCAAATGGCTGTATTTTTGTGGGCTTATATCTGAGTCTTCAATCCTCATCCATTGATCTGTGTGTCAATTTTGGAGCCAGTACTAGGCTGTTTTTATAACGATGGATTTGTAGTATAGACTTAGGTCTGGTATGGTAATACCTCCAGCAGTGTTTTTGTTACTCAGGATTGTCTTTGCTATCCTGGGTCTTTTGTGCCTCCATATGAACTTTGAGATTGATTGGTCAACTTCTTTGAAGAATTGCTTTGGGATTTTAATTGGTATAGCATTGAATCTGCATATTGCCTTTGGTAGGATGGTCATTTTTACGATGTTGATTCTGCCAATTCCGGAACATGGGAGGGCTTTCCACCTTCTGGTGTCTTCTGCTATTTCTTTCTTTGGGTTTTAAAGTTTTCACTGTAAAGGTCTGCTCTTTCTTTATTGAGGCGTTCCATTGAAAAATTCAAAAGAAAGCGTCTCAGGCACCAAAGGAACTCACAAGGTAAAGGATCACAAATCTCAGCCAGGTGGATGCTACCCTGCAGAAAGGGTTTGAAGTTGTGCTGGGAATAGCATCTATCTATGTTGAGATATTCTATATCCTGAGATAGACCATCCTGTGTCATTCTGGACTAGCCAGCTCAGCACTCCAACCCATTGGTGGGTAGAGGAAACCATCATCACACATCCAAAAACTGGAAAGGAAGACATAAAAACTACAGAGCAAATGTACAAACTGAATCACAGAAGCCTGGAAAAGAGTGAAGGAGTGTTTTGAAAGGCAAGGCTGAAAGGAGAAAAGGAGGGACCAAGAGCTAAAGAGACTACCTGCTATGTGCTAAAGTCCTGGTGGACACTGTTCTTAGCTTGTTTGTTTTCATTTAATTTTTGTCACAGTCTTTTGAGTTAGGATTTATTATTCTCCTAAAACAGTGGAGGAAACAGAAAAAAAACTTCAATTATTAAAATGTTGGAAACGAAAGTCTTTCTTTAAATATCTCAGGTCTTTTAACTGTAGAAGTCTATAGAGTCAAAATAAGTTAAATACTTTAACACAGATAAAACATTAAAACAGACGTATCTTGACATAATAAGAAAACATTTAAATAAAGATCGCTGTCCAGCAAATCAAATACCACATCACGTATCTCAATGTCTATCTTCTGTTGCTCATCATGTAGTCAAGGTGACTCAAAGATTCTAAGCATTGTGTGCAGCTCAAAGTTTTAAAAGCACGGTTCCTCTGAATCAGGCCAAATCTCCACTTGCAGCTGTCCTTAGCTGCAGTCCCATGGTTCTAGCATCTTAAACACCACCCTGGGTCCACTTCTGCAGCTATAAGCTTCACCTTTCCTTGAAGAAACTCTATGCCTACCAGTTGGTGCCAAGCTTTTGCTGCTCTACATGAACCCCTCAAATTGTTCACCAAAACTAGTACCACCTGGAAGACACTGCCAGATTTCCGAGCAAGGTTGAAACATAGCTTGGTCCACTCGTGCCACAGCTGTACCAAAGTTTATATGGTGATGCTGGAAAAGCATCTTTTTCAGAAGCCAAAATTCCAAAGGGCAAAAAATAGTTTTAACTTGGGCTTTTGACCCCTAAAGAATCTGGATTTTCAAACCATGAATTTGTCATACAATGGTATTCATCTCCTCCAGCATCCCACTGCAAGTCACTAGGTTTTCCTTCTTTGATGTTCATTTCTTCAAGAGCAGTAGATGTTCTGCTGCCTGGATTTTCCACATCCTACATGGCCACCAACAGAGCTTTCCTCTATCAAACAAACCAGTCTATCATCTTTAAATTCAGCTTTACCAAAGTCCTTATTCCCCTTATCACAAATTGGGAACAAACAATTCATAACTTTCTCAGCATCACTATTTTCCAAATGGCCCATCAAACTCTGCAAAACAGTAATTGTAATCCCCAAAGTCAAAATCTTCAAACATTTCAAACTTTGTCCAGCACAACCATTCAAATCCACAAAATTCACATAGATTTATCAGCAACACCCAACTTTCAGGGTACCAAATTCTGTTGCCGTTCGCCTGGATGGATGCTGATGAATGACCATCAATTGCCTTAAGGAAACAAAGGATTTATTTCCTTATGATTGTCTGATCACAGTTCTCAGTCCAATTTGACAAGAAAGCATGCACCAACATCAGGCCGAGGGAACTCATGGCACCATCACCATGCAATGGCTGAGAGAGGGACAATCCTTACTTGCCAGACCAGCATGTCTGGGGAAGTATACACAATGATGTCAACTTCAACTGGCTCTCAGTGTTTTAGTCATTTGTTCAGGACCTAGTCCTAACCAGAATAGGCTGGGCCTTCTCCATCAGCTTAACCCAATTACTAATTCTCCACAAATGTGCTCAGAGATCAAACCCTCAACTGTCAAGTTGATACCTGCGCCTAACTATGACAGATATCTCTTAACTCATTGAGCATGAACTGTACCAAAACTTGATGGTAAAAGTCTAGTTCATTTTCAAAATCTAAAAGATAAGGATGACTATTATTTTGAGATGTCAATTGACCAATTAAAATTGAGCCTTTAGGCACACCCATATCAAGGCTGGAGGTCAAAACCACCACCATATTACCCTGACATTTTTATGTGGCTTCCTGGGACCAAACTCAAGTCCTTTTGCTTGGGCGGTAAAGGTTTAACCCCTGATCCAACTCTCCAACCCCACTACCTGGTCAATCTTATATTAAACTCCCATCTTTCAATATTAACCATTTCAAAGTGGTTTAGCATTTTCCATCCCTTCCTTCTACTTATAGACAGCTTTAACATACCTCAAAATCTTGGCATAAAATTTAAGATAAAATACAGGCGAGGAAATTTCCTGGACTTTGAGGATTAAAGTTAACTTTGATACAAATTAATCTGCTCAACTGATGTTTATAGCATCAAACAAATAACAGGATAGCAAAGTTTGGGTACAGTTTTATTTTACTCAGTGACCAATGACTAAATCCTTGATTTTTCTGCCTCTGAACATTGTTCTTCCAGAATTAGAAAAATCATATAGAAAGAGGAGAGGGAGCCCCAGAAAGCTGTTGAGAACTTGTTAATTGTTCTCTTCTAAAGTCTCCCTTTTCCTATGTAATCACCAATTTCTATCCCTGTTTTAGTGTTGCATCTGTTGGATTAGCTGTCAGGTTAATTGCATTTGGTAAAACCACCAGGGGGCATGTTGTCAAAATTCTAAGATATCACAAGTGAAATTGTGTGGTTTTCATCAAATTCCAGGTCTTTGATCACAGAAACAATGCCTTCTTAATTACTGGATCCTGTCATGCAAGCACTTGATGCACTTAGTTCTTTTCAATCTCTTTCTCTCTCTCTTTCTTTCTCTCTCTCTCTCTGTCTCTCTCTCTCTTTCTCTCTTTGTCCTTCCTTCTTCCTTTCTTTTATTTTATTTTCTTTCTTTTTTTGAGACAGGGTTTCATATAGTCCAAGTGGGGTTTACACTCAATATATAATTGAGAATATCCTTTTACTCCTGCTCCTCCTACTTCTACTTCTCATACTTGGCTGTAGATATACCACTACACCAAACTCTCATTCTCAATGTTGTTTGAGTTGAAGCCCATGCAGATGCAATGTAGAAGGCTTCCCCCAAAGACCCTACTCAACTACTTGTGGCTGAGGAAAGGAGCTGGAGGGAAGAGGCTGGCCAGTGGAGGGGTGAAGAGGGACTAATATGTTACAGTGGTATGTGTGTGTGTATGTGTGTAAGTATTTTATGTGATAGGTAAAAATAGTGATAAAATGATATCCATTTTATTCCTTCATGTTGTACCTATAGTCTATTTTTGTGAAAACTCCTGGTCTACTATAGTCTTACTTGATGCTGTGACTGTATTCTGATACTCTACATAATACTTTATATTTATCTGTAAGACTTACTTCTGGAAGAATAGTCTATTTAGTTCTTCTTGGTCTTTTGCAATGCTTGCCACAACTGACACTCTGTGGAAATTTGAATTAATTTAAATATATAAGAACTTAGCTGCATAAGTACTTAGTTGTCATTAACAATTTTCGGTGAGTCTTGCCTTTTAGTTTGACTTAAAGTCAAGCACTAGTCTAGTTGCTATACCAGTGGTTAAAATGAAAACATGAGTTCATATCTTGCTTTAGATTTTTCCAGGATGGATCTAAAACTTATTTGCCTTGTGATTTTAAAAGCACTTAAATGAGACCTAGAAGACCAGGGACTTAATATTAGATAAGGCTGCAATGGTTTTAGGCAATTAGTTTGATGTCTCAGTTTTTCCTCTGTAAAATCGAGTTAGTTTATATCATCACTCAGGACTTTTCCAGTTATGTCATTTGAAAACTGATCAGTACTCTTGTAAGAGTTAGACTAGCATCATGCAGCAATTAAATTGTAGGAAAAATCTTACTCCATACTTGTTTTATGTTGTTTATGTATTATTGGTTATTATTAAAAATAAAGAATAGAATTATTTGACACACTAATACTAAAATATTAAGCACAGGGCCACTTGTTAGAAAATGTTTTTACCTCTTCATATAGTACATCTGAACATGGTCTATGAGTCCATTTCTGCTAATTTACCAACTGTAGCACTCTTCTGTATTGCTGTGACACAATGCTCAAACTTAATCAACTTAAGGGAGAAAGGGAGATTTATTAAGTTTAAGGTTCCAGAAGAGAGATATACTCCTTAATGGTGAGAAAGGCATGGCTATCTGGCAGAAGCTGAAGGTGACCTAAGTCACATCCATCATGGAATCTAAGGGCTACAAAACTTCTCACTGACTTCTCTCAGAAAAAGGTGTGGCTAACCAACCTCAAGACCCACCTCCTCTGACTGCCTTCTTTCACCAAGGTTCCACCTCTTGTAGGTGCTGTTGCAGTCAACCTGCATGGTTGTTGATAAATGGCCATCAAATGGCCTATGGGAACAAGGGGTTTATTTTCTTACTGATAGCCTGGTTACAGTCTGTCCAGCTTGAAAAAAGAGCATGCACCAACACCAGGCCAAGGGAACTAGCCAAACCATCTCTATGTAATGGCTGGAAGAGGGACAATCCTTACTTCCTAGACCAACATGTCTGGCCAAGTATACACAAGGACGCTGACCCTCTCAATAATCTCTCTCCGTTTTATTCCAGGACCTAATCTCACCCACCATAGGCTGGGCCTTCCCCATCATCTGGACAATTTCTTGCAGGTTTGCTCTGGGCTTAACATGACCATTAATTCTCTACAAATATGCCTATAACCCAAACCCTCAACTGTCAAGTTGACATTTGTGCATAACTGTGATACTCCACCCCTTGTCAACTTGAAACAAAAACATAGCACTTTTAAAGTGTAACCTTCAATCCTTGTCCACACAGATGTTAAAAGTTATCTTAAAAGTATAAATACAGCTTTCTACCCCAGACCTGGACCCAGGTGAACTCCCTGATCCTCAGGTAAAGCCTGTAGACCACACACCAGGACCCAGGTCATCCACATGCCCTACTAGCCACTCTGCCTTTCTGCCCTGGACCTGGACCCAGGCAGACTCCCTGCTTCTCTGGACAAGTACAGACTCTCTGCTCCTCAGAAAAGGCCCCAGAACCATGCTCCAGGCCCACAGGTTATCTGTGTGTCCCACTAGCCACTCTGCCTTTCTGACCCAGTTCCCTGGCAGACTCCCTGCTCCTCAGAATTCAACAAAGTCCAAAGCAAACCTAACCAAAGGGCTAGGAGACCAACAGCATTCATCTGAGGTCTGTTAAAATCATCCCATCATACAGAGAGAATCTTCACATCCAACTGTAAGATAAGTAAACTCCTTTTACCATCTTGTTCCAGTCAATTACTAGTCATTGTAGTTGAACATTTCTGTATAGCCATCCAAAAACCTATACAACTTCAGGGACTATAACATTCAACCTCACATGTCACCAAGGAAGTAAACCCACAAAGTGAACTACCATACTAATTTTTGATCCCTGTCTACTAAATTCACATTAGTTTATTTAATTACAGTTCAATAGCCTCATCTGGGAAATAACACCAACACCAGACAAGCATATCCAACTGCAAGGCAAACACTAGCAATAAATGCTCACGTGAAGTAATACTGTCTAATTCAGTTCAGGCAAAAACATGCAAAAACAAAAGGAAGCACATAACAGATTAAAAAAAATGCCCAGGTCACAGTGCAAAACCATGAGAAACAAAAACCAAGACACAAATCTTCTACAATGAGAATCCATCCCACAATGATGGAATCCAACCAGAACAAACTCACAAGAAATAGCCAAGAAAGCCATACCCAAGATAAAGATTTTCAAAGCCTGATCTTTACTATAACCAAAACACTGAGAAAGGAAATCAAGGAGGAATTAAATAAACACGTCATCCACTTTGAACAGGAACACAACAGGCACTTGGAGGAGTTGAGAAAAACAGTTCAAGAAACAAAAATGGGCATAGAGCAGTTAAAACAGTCTCAGGGAGAGTTTAAAATTGAACTAAAAGACAAGTTATCTTCAACCCAAAATTCAACAGAGAGCCTTATCAGCAGAACTACTGAAGCAGAAAACAGAATATCAGATCTTGAAAACAAAGTGGAAGAACTAACTAGTTCAATTGAAGAGACTGTTAAAGCCAAAAAGATACTCCAGACGACTATTCAAGAGTTATGGGAAACCTTTAAGAAGCCTAACCTGGGCATTTATGAAATACCAGAACAAGAATCCTAAAATAACACACCTGAGGAAAATTTTCAAATTATCATAAAAGAAAACTTTCCACACCTAAAGAAATAGAGGCCCATCCAAATGCAAGAGGCATTCTGCACCTCAAACAGATATGACCAAAATAGAAACTCACCACAGCAAATAATACTCAAAACACTGCACATACAAGAAAAAGAGAATGAGCTGAGAGCTTCAAGAGAATAAAAATCAAATCACTTTTAAAAGTAAACCCATTCAAATAATACATGATTTTTCAATGAAAACAGTAAAAGTCAGAAGAGTTTGGAGAGATGTACTTCAAGTATTGAATGAGCACAAATGCCAACCCAGGCTGATATACCCAGAAAACTGTCGGTCATGATTGAAGGTGAAAGAAAAACTTCCCACCATAAAGACAACTTGAAGGCTTACATGACCACAAAACGAAGCCTGCAAAAAATGTTAGAAAAGATACTAAAGCTTGAAGAAAAGAACAAACATATCCAGAGGACAGAAGGGAAGTATAATACAACCACAAACTACAAGCTAAATAATACACTTATAAAATCCACTAAACACAAAAAATGTCAGGAATTAAAAATAATTTCTCCGTTGTAACCCTAAATGTCAGTGGAATTACCTCACCAATCTAGACACGCAGATTACAAACATGGATTAGAAATTAAAAACCCATCCATCTGCTGCCTTCAGAAAACACATCTCACCACAAAAGATAGGCACATTCTAAAATTAAAAGGCTGGCCAAAAATTGTGCACGCTAATGGAACTAGGAAACAAGCAGGGAAAACAATTATGCTATTTGATAAAATGGATGTCAAACTAAAGAAAATCATAAGAGATGCAGAAGGATTCTACATTTTAGTTAAAGGAACAATTCAGGAAGACTTCACAATACTGAACATATATGGACCAAATATAGGCTCCTTTTGATTCATTAAGCAAATGCTACAAAGTCTAAAACAAGAAATCAATCCCAAAACAGTAAATACTTGGAGATTTCAATACTGATCTCTCAACATAGGATAGATCAACAGGCCAAAAACTCAATAGAGACACATTGGAACTAAATCAAACTTTTACTGAAATGGACCTAAAATATCTCTATTGAACCTTCCATCCAAGTATCAAGGAATACGCAATCTTCTTAGCACCACATGGAACTTACTCCAAAATAGACTCAATATGGGCCACCAAACAAATCTCCACATATGCAGGAAAGATGAAATTCTAGCCTGTATCCTATCAGAACACCATGGTCTAAAGCTTGACATCTACAACACAACAAACAACAGAAAATACACTAACTCTTGGAAACTAAACACTACGATGCTGAATGAGAAATGAGTTCGAAAGAAACCAAAAAGAAAATTCAAGATTTCTTAGAAATGAATGACAATGAAAATAGAGCATAACAAAATCTCTGTTACACAATGAAAGCTGTCCTAAAAGGCAAATTTATAGCTC
Source organism: Typhlomys cinereus (assembly GCA_023101885.1). Classification (NCBI taxonomy): domain Eukaryota; kingdom Metazoa; phylum Chordata; class Mammalia; order Rodentia; family Platacanthomyidae; genus Typhlomys; species Typhlomys cinereus. The sequence goes on along the minus strand of JALPQD010000041.1, from coordinate 7,033,910 downwards.
TTAATGCCTACATCAAAAACTTTGAAACATCACAAGTAAATAACAATTCAGCTTAAAGCTGGAGAAACCCAACAGCAATCCAATCCCAAAAGCAGTAGAAGACAGGAGAATAGCTAAATCAGAGGAAAAAATATATGAAATTGAGATAAGGAAAAGTGATACAAAGAATCAACCAGACAAAAAGCTGGTTCTTTGAAAAAAAAATCAACAAGATTGATACACCCCAAGCTAAATTTACCAAAATCAAGAGAGAGAAATCCCAAACTAAAAAATTAGAATGAAAATGGAGTTATCACAACAGATACTCAAGAAATTCAGAGAATTATAAGGTCATATTTCAAAAACTTATACTCCATGAAATCTGATAACACAAAAATAATGGATGAATTCCTGAGTAAGCACAACTTACCTAAATTGAATCAGGTAGTTTTGAACTATTTAAATAGTCCTATAACAAATGAGAAAACTAATGAAGTAATCTCGAATCTTCCCACCAAAAATTGTCCTGGTACATATTGATTCAGCACTGAATTCTACCAGACATTTAAAGAACAACTAAACTGTTCCATAAAATAGGGAAGGAAGGAACACTTCTAATTCTTTCTACAAAGCTAATACCATACTAATCCCAAAAGCTAATAAAGATACACTTAAAAAAGAAAACTATTGGCCAATCTCTTTAATGAACACAGATGCAAAGATTCTCAACAAAATCTTAGCAAATCAGATTCAGAAACATATCAAAAATATCATTCACTGTGATGGGTTTTATCCCAGGCACATAAGGTTGGTTCAACATACACAAATCAATAAATGTAATCCATCAAATAATCCAATCTAAAGTCCAAGACCACATGATACTCTTGACAGATGCTTTGCAGAAAAAGCTTTTGACAGGGTCCAATATCCTTTTGATCAAAACCTTATAGACAGTTTGAATGGAAAGAACTTATAACAACCTAATAAATGCTGTATACAACAAGTCAACAGAATAAACTTGAAGCATTCCCGCTTTGATCAGGATCTAGACAAGGCTGTCCACTCTCACCATTTCTATTCAATATTGCACTTGGAGTCTTAGGTAGAGCCATAAGAGATGGACATAAAAGGGATTCAAATTGGAAAGGAAGAAGTCAAAATATCTCTCTTTGCTGATGACATGATTGTATACTTGAGTGATCCTAAAAACTCCATCAGTACACTCCTGGAACTAATACAGAAGTTCAGCACAGTGGCAGGTTACAAAAGAAACATGCAAAAATCAGTGGCCTTCTTATACACCAAGGATGAAAAAAAATGAAAAAGTCCTAAGAGAAACAATCACAGTTACTATAGCACCTAAAAAAAATGAAATACCTTGCTTTAAATTTAACCAAAGAAGTGAGAGACTTTACAATGAGATGTTTAAAACTCTGAAGAAAGAAATTGCAGAAGATACCAGAAGGTGGAAAAACCTCCCATGCTCCTGGATCGGCAGAATCAACATCATAAACATGACCATCCTACCAAAAGTAATATACAGATTTGACGCTATACCAATCAAAATATCAAAGCAATTTTCTAAAGAGATTGACCAAACCATCTCAAAATTCATATGGAAACACAAAAGACCTGGGATAACAAAAACAATCCTCAGTAACAAAAACGCTACTGGAGGTATCACCATACCAAACCTTAATCCATACTACAAATCCATACTACAAATATACTACATATACTACAAATATACTACAAATCCATATACTACAAATATACTATATATAAATATAAATATACCACAAATCCATACTACAAATCCATAGTAATAAAAACAGCCTTGTACTAGGTCCAATATAGACATGTAGATCAATGGTTAAGGGTTGAAGACCCAGATATAAGCCCATACAATTACAACCATTTGATCTTAGACAAGGGGCCCAAAATTTCAATGGAAAAGGAAGAGCATCTTCAGCAAATGGTGCTGGCAAAACTGGATATCTACATGGAAAAGATTAAACTGGACCCGTACTTGTCACCATGCACAAAAATTAATTCCAAATGGACAAAGGACCATAATATCATGCCAGAGACTATAAAAAACCCTAGTTGAAAGGATTGGGAACTCCCTTGAGCTGATTGGGCCAATAGTTCCTAAACAGTAATCCAATAGCATAGGGACTAGAACCAACACAGCAAATGGGATCTTATGAAATGAAAGAGCTTCTGTTCAGATAAAGAGATTGCAAACCAAGCAAAAAGGGAACCCACAGAATGGAAGAAAATCTGATAGAGTTCTATTATCTAGAGTGCACAAAAAACTTATAAAATTAAGCACTAAGGAGATCAATGGCTCAATTATAAATCGGCCTGGGAACTCAAAACAGACTTTTCCAGGGATGAAATTGAAATGTCTAACAAATATTTTTAAAAATGCTCCACATCCTTAGCCATCAGGGGAATGAAAATCAGAACTTCCCTGTGATATCATGTCACCCTGGCCAGGATGGAAAAAATCCAAAATACAAACAACACCTAATGCTGGAGAGGATGTGGACATAAGGGAACCTTCCTACATTTCTGGTGGGAATGAAGGCTTATACAACCATTCTGGCCATCAGTATGATGATTTCTAAATTATTAAAGATTAAAGTGCCATTTGACCCTTTTATACCACTACCAGGAATAATCTCCCATAATGCAGAAATTCATTACAATGACATGAGCTCATCCTTGTTCATTATAGCACTCTTTACAATAGCAAAGTCATGGAATCTACCCAAATGCCCAACAATTGATGAATATATAATGAAAATGTGGTACATTTATACAGTGGAATATTACTCAATCATTCAAAAAGGTGAATTAATGAAATTTGCTGGGAAACGGATGGAATTCGAAAAAGTTAAATTGAGTGAAGTATCCAAAACACAGAAATTAGACTCCTTATGCACTCCCTGATAGATGGATCCTAGCTCCAGACCCACTTAATGACATATTCAAAGGTAAATCTCTGTACTACCTACTGTAATTGCAAAGGATTATAAACAGGATGGAAGGGGAAGGATGGCCCCCATAAAAGGAGATAGGGAATCACACTTCAGTAGAGAAAATAGGTCAGCATAAGGTACTACATGTAAGTAGTGAGACGCCTGGTGCAGCTCAATCTCACTCCCCTTCCTGGTCACTTGTGACTAAAGAGGTTTGATCTCACAAATCAGGGAGTGTATAGGGTGTGGGAGATAGAAGGTAACCATCCTGCAAATGGGACACTGATACCCCCATCACTGCTGTGTCCTATCTACCTTTGAGTATCCTCGCATATTAAGGTCTTCTTTAAACAGTCTTTTATCTTTGGTTAGGAGATGACCTTCCATACCAATCAGGATGCAGCCAAGGACAGTGGAGGAAAAGCAAAACAGAAAGCAACAAGAAACCATATTTCAGAATACCAAAGACCCTACATTAGTCATCTGAAACCAGACCAACCAAATATTTTCCCCATCCTAAAGCTCAGGGAACCTTGTAGAAGAGGTGGTGGCAAGATTGTAAGAGCCTAAAGATGGGGGGGACCAATGGTATGCAAGATACTCCACACACATTAGGGATGTAGCAGCCAGAATTGGACTTTGCCTGACCTGTACAATGGCTGACATGTCAACAACCTCCCAAATTCTAGCATGGTTCACAAAGGAGAAAGCTCTAGGCAGTGGTATCCTTAGAGACAAGGGATTAACAGTCATAATCAAGTTCCCCTATTAAAGAGGAACCCAAAAAGGGTTTCCAGGCTATGCCACTAAGTTCTGAACCCTCACTAGGGTGGAGGACTCAGGAGGAAGTTTGACATTCACACAAAAAGATGCTCTAGGGGATTGGAAGAGGGAAAGGAGGAGAGTGCAAGGGGGGATGACTAGGGAGGGGAGGAGGAATAGAGAGGAAGGGGGTACCTTTTGAGCCTCTGTGATTAAGAAAAACATAAATTGTGGGAAAAATATATAAATACATTTCATAGACAAATTTAATATGTTCTCTCATAAAAACTTCAGTCCAACATTTTAAAAAGATCCAAGTTTCTTAACCTTAAACATGTATTAAATCAGAATAAGTTAAAGACTTTAAAACAAAACCTTAAAGCAGAAGTATATTGAACAATAAGAAATCCTTAAAAAGATCAAAGTCCAGCAAATCAAATACAGCATCATGTAATTCGATGTCCATGTTCTGTTGTTCATTACGTAGTCATTCACAGTCCCCGTTTTCAGCTCAGAGTTGTAGAAGCAGATTTCCTCTGATCCAGGCTGAATCTACACTAATAGCCATCCTTAGCATACATCCCAAGGTTCTGGCATCTCCAACACTCTGGGTTCACCTTTGCAGCTATAAATTTCACCTTTCCTTGCAGGATTCTATGCCTGCCACTTGACACCAAGCTTTTATGGTTCTTCATGAACCCCATAATTAAACACCAAAACCAGTAGCACCTGGGGGATGCTGTTGTGTGCTGACACTAGAAAAGGTCCTCCAGACAACAAAGAAACTGCCCCAACCTGGGGCCCTGGGCCCCAAAGGAATCTGGGACCCCAAACCACAAAATTGCCACATTGTGGTATTCATGTCCTCCACCTTCCCAGTGCAAGTCACCAGGCCCACCCCTAATGCTCACCTCTCCAACAATGGCAGTTATTAGGCTTCCTGTCCTTTTGTCATGCAAATCCCCAAGGCTGCCAACACAGTTCCCCTCCACCAACCAAACCAGTCCATTAAATTCAAACCCAACCTCAGCAAAGTCCCCCTTCCCATCATCACAAACCAGTCCCAAACAATTCATAACTCTCTCAGCATCACTAGTTTTCAAATGGCCCAACTCTGTTCAAACGTTTTTGCATCCACAAAAGTCCAAATTTTTCCAACAAAAAAGTTCAAAATCCACAAAAGCCACATAGCCAGATTTATCAGCAACACTTCACTTCCCTAATACTGTATTCAGTTGCAGTTCACCTGCATGGTTGCTGATAAATCACCATCAAACAGCTTAAGGGAACTAGGGGTATATTTTCTTACTGATAGTCTGGTTACAGTCTATCTAGCTTGATGGGAGAGTATACAGCAACATCAAGCAGAGGGAACTGGCCACACCATCTGTATGCAGTGGCTGAGAGAGGGACAATCCTTATTTGCCAGACCAGCATGTCTGGCCAAGTGTACACAAGGATACTGACTCTCTCAACCAGCTCTCTGTAATTTATTCCAGGACATAATCCCACCCACCATGGGCTGGGCCTTCCCCATCAGCTAGAAAATCTTCTGCAGGTTTTCTCTGGGCTTAATTCAACAATTAATTCTCTATAAATATGCCCAGAACTCAAACCATCAATTGTCAAGTTGACACCTGTGCCTAACTATGACAGGAGCCATGACGTTTCCAAAAAACTAAAGATTCAAACACATGAACCTGTGGTGGACAACTCACATTTCAAACCATGACACCAATGACTTCACTTGATATTGTTATGTTTCATGTCCTGTTTCTTCAATAAAATCAGGATTCTATTTCATACATGCAAAAATATTTTCTTGGAGTATGAATGGATTTTTATATCAAGATTTAAGATTATTACCCAGTACAGAACCCTCACTGAATAAATGTTGACCACTATCATTATTTCTTTAATCATGAGGAGGGATAATCAACAAATTGATCTTGAATCTTAATATTTTAAAATAGAAAAGGGATTCAAATACTGTGTAATCAACTCATTTTCATACAGAGGTTGTAACTGAGACTTGGGATAATCAAGTGGTTCTGTACTTGGTCATATAGTTTTTAATTTGCCAGGCCCATACGCTTTTATTTTATGTGTCATATAACAGTTTCTAACTGTAGACGTTGGCTCATGAACTGATATATTTTTAAAAATCTTTTCATTTAATTTCATAAATTTAAAATTTTTCATTCTATTAAGAATTCCCATATATCACTTTGTCCACATTTGTCATATGCTGAACTTTCATAGTATATTTTATTATTTCTGTTACATATCCTTTCTTCTTAAAGACAGATATTTTTTTCCCTGAGTTATTTGTGAACAAGTTGCAAATATGATGCTGGTTTAACTCCCAAATTTCAGTTTTTCAGTGTGCTTTTTCAGAAAGAAAATGTTACATAAATACAGCATAATGATAAAAATACTATTATTCAAATTATTTTTTAATCTGTAATCCTTGTCCAAATATTTCCACTTGTTCCACTAGCATCCTTTTTACCAACATTTCTTAACTAGGTTCTTGGAAACACAAATTTAATATTTAACGGAGGACTTGCCTTTGGAAGACTTTGAAGAATTCCTACTGAACTGTTTATGAATTTATGAACAAGCTGACTCTGTGTGTTTTAAGGACAGAGGTGAATTTTCTTTGAGATGTATTTTTCTGTTTTCATTGCCACCGTCAATCCAATGTGATCAGAAAGATGAAAGTAGCATTTCCTCATAGACTACTGGAAGCCATTAGCACAAGTGGCAAGTTCCTGGGCTTTAAGTGGTTCTGTACTATGAGGTCCAACACTTAGATGAATGGTTATTTGTTTTTAAACCTTAGAGTGAAAATGATGTAAAGATTTGGCACATTTTACGTCCTACTGAAAACAGACAAAACTCATAAAATCAGACTTAGGTCAACTCTGCTCTATTTACTTAGCAAATGACAGATTGATAGGCCCATTTCTTGGAACAATTTCAGAAACTTATCTGAGGCTAATGGAAGTTGAGATATGTAAGAAAAAGAGTGCTTTTATGCAGTTCTTTGTTTTATCTTGCCTAGCAATGCCTCAAGCAAAAAGACTAAGATCTGTTACTATTTATTTGGCCAAGGTGGTCAAAGCCCCTTGTTACTCATTTTAACAAGGTTATAGAGTTCCCTTTGAAAAGGCCATGTAACATTCAAAATATGTTTTGATAGGATCTCCCAAGTGCTGATATTACAAGTGCTTGCAGCAACACACCCAGCCCCTTTATAGGGGAAAGTACTTGGAAGAGGTTTTTCAGTGCTCTAGTGCAATGACAAACTAGGCCTCGCAAAGTGTTTTCTTTCTAAAGGGATTTCTATTTTACAAATGCTTTTTTTCCACAATTGCTATCTCAAGTAAAAGTAGAGCTGCGATTTTGTAGTTCAATGTCATCTTTGTTCAGAGTCAAGACTACATGGTCTAGTACCAAATCCTAGGCTTATACTTCACCCCTCTTTATTTGCCATATTTCTGAAAACCATTTTGTTGCTTTATGAGTAGACAAAAATATATAGTTCATAAATCTTTCACGACCATCATCACAGATGAAGAGGTTGGAGAAGCCTACCTGTTGTGCATTTCCAAGCATGCATGCATGCCTTCTTACATTTAATCTCTATAAACATTTGTGATCCTTACTTTCTTAATTTTCTTTGTTCTTTTACCATTTGTTCATACAGCTAAATTCCATAGTGTTTTAGCTTTACATGAACAAAATTGTATAGCATGCATACATGTAATCTTTTGTGGATATACATAGTTTGTAGTATTTTGTGTCTGAGATTTTTTTGTTAGCTATTATTATTTAATGTGTTGCATGCCAGTGTAGGTTTTTAAAAATATATCACATATGCATGTACAGATAGAAATTAAGGTCTATTTCAATTTTAAGGTATTATGAATAATGTTCCTCATGAATAAGTGCATGCATTACTATAATGGTTACTATTAAATATTGCTGTGAGAGAGCATTCAAAGTCAAGCAACTTGAGGTAAAAAGACTTATTCAGCTTAAGGTTCCAGAGGGGAGATACAGTTTCTCATGGTGCTGGTGGCATGACTGGCTGGCCCAAGCTGGAGGAGGCTACATCACTCCCATCCCTAAGGCTGCTCACTGCCAAGGCAGACTTCTCCTGGAGATAGGGTGGGACTAATCCACCTCAAGGCCCTTACAACCATTCCCATTTCTTGTGACTGCCTTCTTCCAGCAAGGCTCTACCTCTCAAGGTGCCATGACCTTGCCAAACACATGAGACTGTGGGGGACACATTTCAAACCATGAGAATTACTGTCAAACATATCTGAGAATAAAAATTGTAATGGAGAAACTATTTCTTGGTTTTTTGATTTTGTACTGGTAAATTCCTATTGTCCTGATATACTTACAGTTTTCTATTTCACACAGTAATTTTGTTTTGATAATAAATATGGCATTATGAACAAGAGACAAACTTTTAGATTCAAGTTTAAAATAATCCCAGCTGTGTCCACTCCCATTAGCATGAGATTTTTTGTTGTTCCTTACTTCTTTCATTTGCTTTCAATCATTTTACCTTTTTCATATTATTGTGGATGCATAGCAGCATTTCGTTAGAATTTTAGTTTTCCTTTCTGTGATAGTCATGGAGAATAAGCACTTTTCCAATTGTCTATTTGCGATTTCAATTACCACACTGAGTTCTGTCAATTTCTCTTTGTGTATTAGTCCATGTAGTGTTAAGTTTACAATTATTATAGAAGTTCTTTTCAGTACAGTTTTGGCATGTCAGTGTCCCTTTTCTTTTTTCCTTTATTCACATCCTTCTAAGGCTTTACATAAGAATTCACTCCTAATTACCCAATACCATTCCCCTACTTACTCCCATTCCAATTTTTCTTTTCCATACTATTCTCCTTCCCAATATCATGCATTTCAGTTTACGTAACTTACAAGACCTAATCAGGTTAATGTTAATGATATGTTTCTGGCCACTTGCTGAAACAAGAACAGTATACCAGTTGGCATACCATTGAGAAGCTAAGTTCCCTTTTTCCCTCTTCCAACATTAGCCTTCCTTACTTAGTCTTGGGGATATGCAGTGCCTCTTGATATTTTTTCTATTACATGGTGTAATGTCAATATGCAAAATCCTGTACATGTTTCCTGGAGACACAGCCGCAATAGATTTATGAATGCTATACTCCTGTCATTTCCAGAAGATATTAGCTGGATGCACCCTTTTCCATCTTCAGGCCCTTACAACCATTCCCATTTCCTTATCTTCTGTGATATTTCCTGAAACCAGAATGAGGTGTCTTACTATTTGTTTCTGTGGTAACTTCCCATTTTGCTTATTTTCTAAGAGTTATGGTAGTAGAGTAATGATGTTTTCCCCACAAACCTCTATTGTATTTGCTATTTTAAAAGGTATACCTACCTTTTATTGATTATTGAATGTTACATATTTTCCCATGTGTTTTAGCTTAATTGTTTTGTTTCTGTAACAACATGCCTGACCTAAGCAATTAGCAATTTAGCAGGAAAGGGTTTAATTTGAGCTTTACAACTTCAGATTCCAGTTCATTATTGTGAGGAAACCATAGTGATAAAAGCTCCACAGAACTGGTCACTTTACATCTATAGTCAAGAGTAAAAAGCAACAGATAAATAGAATAAATGCTTCCATGCTTTCTTGCTTGCCTATACTCAGCTTTCCTTATTCTTACATAGTTTTGAAACTTCTGACTACAAAATGGTCCTGTACACAATTGGTTATGTATTTCCATTTTTATTGTGTAATCAGGACAATTCCTGAGAGGCAGGCACAGAGATCAAACTTGTTCTAGAAAATCCCTTATGGTGTGGCTAAAGTGCTGCCCCTCCTATAGATATCAGGTTGACAATTAATATAACAATAACACCATCTTTTCATTTTTGTCATTTTAACTTCTAGTCATTCCACTTTCAATTTTTCATTATTAATGACTTTTGAGTGCAGAATAGTGCATTTTTAAAAATTTGACCTTGAAGCATTTTACATTTAATTGGAATGTAGAGTTCATCTCTACTCACTGTAATAACTCACATATTTGAGTTAAATTTTATCTTTCCATACACTTTTTATTTTTCCTTTTCTCTGATTCTTCCTTTAGTTTTATTTTGAGATGACTAGTTTTATAAATAGTTTCCAGTACTGATAAGTTCCTTTGTTATTGGATTGGGAATTAACCCCAAAACTCACACTGTCCATTATTAGCTCACTGAAGTAAAATCGATTGTCAATTTTACTCTCCGAAAATTTTTTTAATTTATTGTTTACACTCATACAAACTTGATAGGTACCCCATTCCCCTCTCTCCCTCCACCCCTCCCTGGATACCCTTGCTCCCTCCCTCCTTTTCTTCTTCCTTTTCTCCCTCCCTCCCTTTTTCCCAGTGCTCCTACCCCTCCCATTCCTGAAGCATCCTTTAGTGTGAATGTCAAACTTGCCCCTGGGTCCTCCTCTCTGATGAGGTGTAAGGACTCAGTAGCATTGCTTAGAGCTCTTTTTTGTGTTCCCTTTTAGTATAGGAATACTATTGTGGCTATTAATCCATTGCCTCTAAGGATCTTAGGGCCTGTGATCCATGCTAGACTTTGGAGGGGTCAATGACATGTTGGTCATTGTGCAGGTCAAGCAAAATCTTTGTATGATTACTTGGCCCTAACTTGTATGGAGTATCTTGTGTATCATTGCTCCTCTCCATCTTTAGGCTCTTATAATCTTACTGCCCACTGTTATGCAAATTTCCCTGAGCTTTGGGATGGGGAGAAATTAGGCTGGCCTGGTTCCTGGTGATTAATGTAAGGTCTCTTACATTATCATTTTTTATTCTTTTTTTCTTCTTCCAGTTTTGCTGTTCCTGCATTGCTCTTGGCTCCATCCTGATGGGTATTGGATGTCACCTCTTGCAGTACTTGATGGTGGCCTTTTTACTTTGCTGTGGCATGATCCCCTCTATCCTTGTTTCTGGTGGGACCCTCCTTCCTCTTTCCCTCCTGTTTAAAATCTTTGCAATTACTGTAGGTATTACAGAGATTTATATTTGAGTATGTCACTAAGTGGGTTTGGTACTAAGATCCTCCTATTAGGGAGTACATAAGGCGCTTAATTTTCTGTGTCTGGGATATTTCACTCAATATAATTTTTTCTAATTTCATCCACTTCCCGGCAAATTTTATTAATTCATCATTTTTCAAGGCCGAGTAGTATTCCATTGTATAAATGTACCACATTTTCCTTATCTACTCATCAACTGTTGGGCATTTGGATTGATTCAATGACTTTGCTTTAACAGTGCTGCTATGAACATGGTCCTGCTTGTGCTTTCAAGGTGAATTTTGCGATATGTGGGATTATTCCCAAAACTGGAATAGCAGGGTCATATGGCATTTCAATCTTTAACATTTTTAAGAATCACCAGATGGCTCACCAGAGCGGTTCTATAAGCCTGCATTCCCATCAGCAATGAAGGAGAGTTCCCTTCTTGCCACATCTTCCCCAGCATTTGGTGTTGTTTGTATTGTGGATTTTTGCCATCCTGACAGGGGTGAGATGCTATCTTAGGGAGGTTTTGATTTGCATTTTCCTGATGGCTAAGGATGTGGAGCATTTTTTTTGGACAGGCTTTTTAAAATTTATTATTGTTATGTGTGTTGATAATATACAGGGGGGAAGCACATATGTGCCATGGCACATGTGGAGGTCAGAAGACAACGTTATGGATACATTTCTCTCTGTCCACCTTTACATTGGTTCCAAAGATCAAATTCAGGTCATCAAACTTGCATAGCAAACACCTTTACCCACTGAACGGCTATTAAATGATAAATTCCACTGTGGACACAGCAAATATAAGATGTTTAGGAGGCAACAAAGTGTTGTCTACTGGAAGATCAGTTTTTTTTTTTTTACTGTTTTCTTTTATACATTTTTATTATTATTTCGGCTCATACAAACTTAATAGGTACACCAGTTCCTTTCCTCCCTCTTCCTCCCCCTGAACCCCCGGCTCCCCCTCCACTCACCCCTCCCTCCCCATCCCCCAGTGCCTCCCGTCCCAATTCCCAGACAGTCCTTTCTTGTGCATGCCTGACTCTCCTCTGGGCCCTCCCCTCTGATGACGTACAAGGACCCAGTGGCCTTTCCCTGAACCCTTTCCTGTGTTCCCCTTAAGCATAGGAACACTACTGTGGCTGTCAATCCCTTGCCTCCAAGGATCTTGGTGCCTTTAGCAGATGCTAGACTTTGTGAGGTCAGTAGTGTGGTGGATATTGCGCAGGGCATGCAAAGTCCAATTATGATTGCTTCGGCGCTAACTTGTGTGGAGTATCTTGCAAATCATTGCTCCTCCCATACTTTTGCTCTTACACTCTTACCACCCCCTCTTCCGCAAATGACCCTGAGCTTCAGGATGGGCAGAGATTAGTCTGGCCTAGTTCTATGTGGTTGATATAGAGTCTCTGAAGTTCTGGATTGTGGTTTGTTGATTTTCTTTTGCAGTTTTGCTGCTCCTGCAATGCCCTTCACTCCATCCTGCTGGGCACTGTATGTCACCCCCTGGTCAGAGACAAAAAGCTGTTAAACTGGAGTCTTATTATAAGAGCACATTCAAGGGTATATGTAATAAAAGTAGGAAACATCAGTGAGGGAGGGGTCAATCACCCATTTGCAAAATGGTTACTTTTTATCTGCCAGACTATATGCCCTCCCCTTCTGGTGAGATCATACCCCCTCAGTTGTACATGATCAGGAATGAACGTCTCTGAACATAACCAGGTGTCACATTACATACTTGCAGTCCTTGATGGAGGCCTATTTTCTCTACTGTAACATGGTCACTTCTCTCCTTGTTTCTGGTATGGCCCTCCAACCCCATCCCTCCTGTTCATAATCCTTGCAGTTACTGTAGGTAATACATAGATTTACCTATGGGTGTCTCAAGGTGGGCTGGGTGGGTTTGGTACTAGGAGCCACCTATTTGAGAGTACATACAGCGCTTAATTTTCTGGGTTTGGGATACTTCACTTAATACAATTGTTTCTAATGACATCCATTTCCCAGCAAATTCCAGTAATTCATCGTTTTTGATGGCTGAGTAGTACTCCATTGTATAGATGTACCACAGTTTCCTTATCCACTCGTCAACTGTTGGACATTTGGGTTGATTCCATGACTTTGCTATTGTAAACAGTGCTGCTATGAACATGGTCATGTTTGTGCTATCGAGGTGAACCTCTGCTGTATGGGGGGTTATTCCCAAAAGTGGAATCGCAGGGTCATATGGCATTTCAATCTTCACTTTCTTTAAGAATCTCCAGACGGCTCGCCAGAGTGGCTGTATGAGCCTGCTTTCTCACCAGCAATGTAGGAGTGTTCCCCTCTCTCCACATCTTCTCCAGCATTTGTTGTTGTTTGTATTGTGGATTTTTGCCCTCCTGACCGGGGTGAGATGATATCTCAGGGAAGTTTTGATTTGCATTTCCCTGATGGCTAAAGAAGTGGAACATTTTTTTAAGATATTTGTTAGACATTTTAATTTCATCCCTGGTAAAATTCCTTTTAAGTTCCAGGGCCAGTTTTTTTAATTGGGCCATGGGTTACCTTGGTGTTAGTTTTCTAAGTTTTTTGTGCACTCTGGACAGTAGAGCTCTATCAGATATGTGGTTAGTGAAGATTTTCTCCCATTCTGTGGGTTGCATTTGAGCTTGTGTTACAATCTCTTTATCTGAACAGAAGCTCTTTAATTTCACAAGATCCCAACTATTGAGAGTTGGTAGCAGTGACTGTGCCATTCATGTCTGTTTAGGAAATGTTGGCCTAGCCCAATGAGCTCGAGGGAGTTCCCTATCCTTTCAACTATAGTTTTTATAGTCTCTGGCCTTATATCAAGGTCCTTGATCCATTTGGAATTAAGTCTTGTACATGGTGACAAGTACGGGTCCAGCTTTAATCTTCTGCATGTGGAGATTCAGTTTTGCCAGCACCATTTGTTGAAGATGCTGTTCTTTTTCCATTGGATTCTTTGGGCCCCTTTGTCAAAGATTAAATGGCTGCAACTTTGTGGGCTTATATCTGGGTCTTCAATCCTTATCCATTGATTTATGGGTCTATTTTGGATCCAGTACTAGGCTGTGTTATAACTATGGATTTGTAGTATAGACTAAGGTTTGGTATGGTAATACCTCCATCAGTGTTTTTGTTACTCAGGATTGTCTTTGCTATCCTAGGTCTTTTGTTCCTCCATATGAATTTTGAGATTGTTTGGTCAACTTCTTTGAAGAATTGCTTTGGGATTTTAATTGGTATAGCATTGAATTAGTATATTGCCTTTGGTAGGATGGTCATTTTTAAGATATTGATTCTGCCAGTTCAGAAACATGGGAGGTCTTTCCACCTTCTGGTGTCTTCTGCAATTTCTTTCTTTAGGGTTTTAAAGTTTTCATTGTAAAGGTCTTTTACCTCCTTGGTTAGGTTTATACCAAGGTATTTCCTTTTTTTAGGGGCTATAGTAAATTGGATTGTTTCTCTCAAGGCTTTTTCACTTCTTTCGTTCTGGGCATATAGGAAGGCCTCTGATTTTTGCACATATATTTTGTATCCTGCCACCCTGCTGAACTTCTCAATTAGTTCCAAGAGCTTCCTGGTGGAGTTTTTGGGATCACTCAGGTATAAGATCATCTTATCTGCAAATAGGGACAGCTGGACTTCTTCCTTGCTGATTTGAATCCCTCTTATGTCCCTTTGTTTTCTTATGGCTTCAGCTAAGACTTCAAGTACAATATTGAATAGAAGTGGTGAGAGTGGACAGCCTTGTCTAGTTCCTGATCGAAGTGGGAATGCTTCCACTTGTTCCCCATTGAGCATAATCCTTGCTGTGGGCTTGTTGTATATAGCTTTTATTATATTGATAAAGGTTCCTTGCATTCTTACTGTCTCTAGCGTTTTGGTCATAAAAGGCTGTTGGGTGTTGTCAAAAGCTTTTTCTGCATCTATGGAGAGTATCATGTGGTCTTGGACTTTGGACTGGTTTACATGATGAATTGCATTTATTGATTTGTGTATGTTGAACCAACCTTGTGTGCCGGGGATGAAGCCTACTTGGTCCCCGTGAATGATCTTTGTGATAATTTTTTGAATCTGATTTGCTAAGACTTTGTTGAGAATCTTTGCATCTGTGTTCATCGAATTGGCTTATAGTTTTCTTTTTTAAGTGTATCTTTATTAAGTTTTGGGATTAAGACAATATTAGCTTCATAGAAAGAATTTGGTAGTATTCCTTCCTTTGCCATTTGATGGAACAATATAAAAAGTATTGGTGTTATTAGCTCCTTAAATATCTGGTAGAACTCTGTGCTGAATCCATCTGATCCAGGACATTTTTTGGTGGGAAGATTCGAGATTACTTCCTCAATTTTCTCATATGTTATAGGCCTATTTAAATAAACCACAACTTCCTGATACAATTTAGTTAAGTTGGGTTTACTTAGGAATTCATCCATCTCTTTCGTTTTTTTAATTTCACAGAGTATAAGTTTTTGAAATATGATGTTATAATTCTCTGAATTTCTTGGGTATCAGTAGTGATAACTCCATTTTCATTTCTAATTTTGGGTTTTCTCTCTCTTGCTTTTGGTTAATTTAGCTAGGGGTGTATCAATCATTGATTTTTTCAAAGAACCAATTTTTTGACTGTTTGATTCTTTGTATCATTTTCCATATCTCAATTTCAAATATTTTTCCCTTGATTTTGCTAATTTTCTGTTTTCTACTGCTTTTGCGATCAGATTGCTCTTGTGTCTCTAAAGCTTTAAGCTGCATTGTTACGTTATTTATTTCTGATGTTTCTGTTTTTTTTTTTTTTTTTGATGTAGTCATTAAGAGCTATGAACATACCTCTTAGGACATCTTTCATTGTGTCCCAAAGATTTTTGTTACATTGTATTTTCATTATTGCTGGCTTCCAGGAAATCTTGAATTTCCTTTTTAATTTCTTCCTGAATTCAATTCTCACTCCGCATCATAGTGTTTAGTTTCTAGGAGTTAGTGTATTTTCTGTTGTTTATTGTGTTGTGGATGTCAAGCTTTAGACTGTGGTAGTATGATAGTGTACAGGCTAGAATTTCAACTTTCCTGTATATGTGGAGATTTGTTTTGTGGCCCAATATGTGGTCTACTTTGGAGAAAGTTCTGTGTGTTGCTGAGAAAAATGTGTATTCTTTGGTGCATGGATGAAAAGTTTGATAGAGATCTCTGTGGTCCATTTCAGTAAGAGTTTGATTAAGTTCCAATGTGTCTCTGTTAAGTTTTTGACCTGTTGATCTATGCCATGTTGAGATGGAAGTGATGAAATGCCCAAGAATTATCATTTGGGGATTGTTTTCTCACTTTTGACACTGCAGGGTTTGCTTAATGAATGTGGAGTAGGCCATATTAGGTGCATATATGTTCAATATTGTGAAGTCTTCCTGGTGAATTGTACCTGTGACTAAAATGTAGTATCCATTTGTGTCTCTTATGATTTTTTTTGGTTTGAATTACACTTTGTCCAGTAGCATAACTGCTACCCCTGCCTGTTTCCTGGTTCCATTAGCTTGCAGAATTTTGGACCAGCCTTTCATTTTTAAGATGTGCCTATCTTTTGTGGTGAGATGTGTTTCCTGAAGGTAGCAGATTGATGGATTGTGAGTTTTAATCCAAGTTTGTAATCTGTTTCTCTTGATTTGTGTGTTAATTCCATTGACATTTAATATTATAATGGAGAAATTACTTTTAATTCCAGACACTTTCATGTTTAGTGGCTTTTGTAAGTGTATTATTTGGTTTTTAGGTTTTGGTAGCATTATACTTGTTCTTTTTTTCAAGCTTGGGTATCTTTTCTAGCATTTTTTGAAGGCCTGATTTGGTAAACATATAAGCCTTCAAGCTGTCTTTGTGCCTGATAACTTTTCTTTCCCCCTCTATCATGACAGATAGTTTGTCAGCCTGGGTTAACATTTTTGTTCATTCAATACTTGAAGTATGTCTCTCCAAGTTTTTCTTGCTTTTACTGTTTCCATTGAGAAGTCATTTAGTATTTTAATAGGTTTACCTTTAAAAGTGGCTTGTTTTTTTTTTCCCTTGAAGATCCCAGCACCATTTCTTTGTCTTGAATGCGGAGTATTTTAACTATTATTTGCTGTGGCGAGTTTCTAATTTGGTCATATCTGTTTGTGGTGTGGAATGCCTCTTGTATATGGATGGTCCTCTCTTTTTTTAGATGAGGAAAGTTTTCCTTGATAATTTGAAAAATTTCCTCATGTGTGGTATTTTGGGATTCTTTCTCTGGTATTCCATGAATACGCATGTTAGACTTCTTCAGGGTATCCCATAACTCTTGAATATTTCTCTCAAGTATCTTTTTGGCTTTAACAACCTCTTCCATTGAGCTGGTTAATACTCTCACTTTGTCTTCAAGATCTCAAATTCTCTTTTCTCCTTCATTTGTTCTGCTGATAAGACTCTCTATTGAGTTCTGGGTTGAGGATAACTTGTCTTTTAGTTCAGCTTTAAACTGTGCTTGAATCTGTTTTAACTGCTCTATGCCTATTTTTGCTTCTTGAACTGTTTTTCTCATCTCCTCCAAATGGCTGTTGTGTTCCTGTTCAAAGTGGTAGATGCAGTTATTTAACTCCTCCTGGATTTCCTCTTTCATAGTATTAATCATGGTAATGATCATCCTTTGAAAGTTATTATCATGGGTCAGGCTTTCTTGGCTATTTTCTGTGAATTTGTTCTGGTTGGAGTCTATCATTATGGGGTTAATTCTTTCTGTGGGAGATTTGTTTTCTTGGGATTTGTTTCCCATGGATTTGCACTGTGATTTGGTCATTGTTGTTTTATCTCTTAAGACCTTCTTTCAATTTCTGCATATTTCTGACTGAACTGAATTAGTTGGTATCACTACTCTCAGGCAGTTATTACTAGTATTTGGCTTGGTATTGGTTATGCTTGTTATTATTGTTATTTCCTTGTTGAGGCTATTAGACTGTTAGTACCTCAATTAAATCAGGTTTAGTGGACAGGGGGTAAATATTAATATGTTAGTGCACTTTTACAATTTAGTACCTTGGTGATATGTGAGAGTGAGTGGTATAGTCCCTAAAGTTGTATGTGTTTTGGGGGTGGCTATATGGAAAAATTACTCTACAGTAACTAATAATTGAAAGGAACAGGATGGTACAAAGGGGGTTTACTTATCTTTGGGTTGGATGTGAAGAATCTCTCCCATGTGATAGGATGAATTTAGAGGACTTCAGATGTGTGATATTTGTCCCCTAGAGCTTTGCTTGTGTGTTCTTTGGACTCTTGAATTCTGTTGAGCAGTGTGTCCTCTCTGGATTGGGGGCGTAATGTGTCCTTGCTGTACTGAGAGCATCCTGGGTGGGTGGGGAAGCAGTCGGAAAGGGCAGAGGTACTGGTTGCTACACAATTAACTGGGGATTGGAGTGTGGCCTAGGGGCCCTCCCTAGTCCTGAACAGCACCTGTTCTGACTGGCTGGTAGTAGGAGCTTGGATGAGTGTGTGACCTGGGGTTTGGGGTTGAGCAGGGGTTGTTTACCTGGGACACAGTATATCTTCACTGGACTGTGAGCATCCTGGGCGGGCAGACCCGTGGGTAGAAAGGCTCTCCTAAAATTTTATAAGCATAAGAAAAAATTAAATCCATCCTCTTCTGCCTAAATCATGGTATTATGGCTACATAATTTAGTTTTGTACATGTAACATGAATACACATGAAATTCATATTGGTGAACATTAAAAATTCTCACTATATTATTTACATATGTGCACATGTGGCTATTTTTCTCTGCTCTCTTTCCCTTTTTGCATCTTTGCCCTTCTACTTTCATTGTTTTGCTTTCATTATTATTATATTTTCTGTAGCATTGAGTCATTGGTAGTAACTTTTCTTAGTTTCAATCTATCCGAATATATCCTTGTTTGTGTTCATTATTTTTTATTAATAAATTTATTAAATTAAAATTTTTATGTGCATGCTTCTTGCTTCCCTTGTTCCTCCCTCTCTTCCCTTCCACTACTATTCCTTCTACTCCCCTCCCTCTCATTCCTGCATGGGCCCAGTGTACTCTCTTCTATATTCCTGTCCTCTGGTTTTATGGGTCCTGAGATTCCCTCTGTGTATTCTGTTCTCATGGGGATTCCGGCCTCTGTGGCAGAGAGATCCTTCCTTGGGCGGCCCACTGATAAAGGTATTCCCCTACCTCTGTCTGACCCCTTGCCATAATGATTCTATTGCATGGTATTATTTCTCATGCAGTCTGATCCAGTCCACGAAAGCATGCTGACATGTTTATCACTGTGCAGGTCTACTGAGATCAAGTCTTATTACCATGAATTTCTGGTTGTGGCTGCCCAATCATGAGTGGAGTGATCTGTCCAGCAACAGAACTCTCCACCTTTATGCTCTTATAGTCTTACTGCCTGCTCTTCTGCAAAGTTCCCTGAGACTCTGGATGGGGAGGGATTTGGCTGGCCTAGTTCCAGGTAGGGTTGCCGGTACTCTGTATTCAAGTTGTTTGCTGTCCATTTTGCTATTATTGCACTGTACAAAATTGCATGCTATCTAGGTGTTGAGATACTCTCCTATACACCAATACAGATACTTTTAAAGAGAGGCCTTTATATATGAGAAGGCTTGAAGGGATGGAGTATCAGGAGTAGGGCACAGTAGTGGGCGGGATCAAGCTCCAGAACATCATCTGGCTGGCACTAATCACTAACCACCCCCCATGACAGGGAACATACAACCAGTTCTTCAAACCAATCCAAACACCAGTGATTAGAAAGGAGACTGACTGTGGATTGGATCAGATAGCTCATTAATTATAGATCTTTCTTGAAGTTGGCCTTATTTCTCTGTTGAACTTTATTTCTTTGTCTTCATTCTCTTTGGATCTTCTTTGCCCTACCTTCCTATTTTGAGTCCTTCATGATTTTAAAGGGTAATAAAAAGATTTTCCCTTAAGTATGTCATTAAGATGTTCCACTTACATGAGAGTGCATGTGATGCCTGCTTTTCTGTGCTTGGGATACTTCACTCAGTATGATTTCTTCCAGCTCCATCGTTTTAGAAGAAAATTTCATTAATTCATTTTTTGGATAGCTACATAGTATTACTTTTGCACATGTGCCACATTTTCATTATCTATTTGTCAACTATTGGACATCTAGGTTGATTCCTTGACTTTGCTATTGTGAAAAGTACTGCAATGAACATGGATATATATGTGTCTCTATAGTACGACGAGGTATTTTTGGGGGAATATTCCCAGCAGTCATATCACATTTAAATTTTTTACCTTTTTTAGGAACCACCATAGTAGTCGTACAAATCTGTATTTCCACCAGCAATGTATGAGACTTACCTTTGCTTCATATCCTCTCCACCATGTGTTGGTGCATGTCTTTTGGATTGTTGCCATTCTGACCCATGTGACATGGTATCTCAGGGTAGTTTTGATTTGCATTTCCCTGATGGCTAGAGAGGTGGAACATTTTTAAGATGTTTATTAGACATTTCAATTTCTTCCGGAGTAAAAATTCTTTTAAGTTCTACTTTCTAATTGGACTGTTCATCTCCTTGGTGTTTAATATTTGAGTTCCTTGTACACTCTGGATATTATTGCTCTATCAGATAAGTGGTTAGTGAAGATTTTCTCCCATTCTGTGGGTTGTCTTTTTGCTTGGTTGACAGTATCTTTAGTTGAACAGATTATTTCTGTGTCTTTAACACTTATCTGTTGATCTATGTGTCTGGCTTTCAGCCAGTACCATGTTGC